>OZ010588.1:14277873-14389770 GCA_963932145.1 Acanthosepion lycidas
TTCAACAAATTCTTGATACGTCTAAAATATCATACCATATTTACATAGGTTGTAGCAAGGGTGTCAAATTCAAGGGTGAAAGGGACACAACTCTTTCCGTCGGAAAATGTCTCACACGCTGCAACGCAAAGCCATGTACACCGAACACTGGTGAAAAAAATGGTGTCCTGTTCATTTTTTTTTTTCCTGCTTTTATGGAGTCCAGAAACACCTCATTACCATGCGTATAACGCGACTTTGCGTGACCGCACGAGACCGTAAATATTAAAAGTCACGGACGCCATCTTGGATCCTTTCCTTTCGTAACCCACAGGCCAGACAGACGCGAGGGCGTTTGGGAGGTAAGCCATTCCTTTTTTCCCCACACTCCCCCCTGATCTCATGATCACAGAGGTGACAGGGAGGCGGCGATCGCTGGGTGCTTCTTCGAAGAGGGACGCTGCGAGCCTCATCGCCGCTTGCGCTCATGTCCGCGGTCTGAGGGTCGAAAAACACTGCGTCCCTTGGAAGGCTGCTGATATCTGAGTCACTGCCTGATGGAGCTGGCATGAACCAGAGCGATGCTTAACTGGTCTCAGATTCCGATTCGCTCCCATCGTCCAGCGATGGTTGCAACTGCGTCGCCGGCCGCAGGTCCTTAACGTGACGGGGCACATCGTCGACCCGCACCGCCTGTGGGCTGATCACCTCAGTGACGCGTCCGGTTCCGTATTTCGTCGTGCACTTGCTGCGCGGGTTTTTAACCCAGACGACATCGCCTTTCTTCAGCCTCTCTCCGGTTACTTTCAGTTCCGTCAGCGGGTTGGTCTCTATGCCCTTCACTCTGACGTGGTACCTATGCAATGTGTCAGCTGGAGTCGTAGAGGGTGAGACATCATCCTTCGGGGTCACGTTGTACAAGTAGACCGCCTCAGACACCACGCAGCCCGTCCTGGCTGCGATGGTCTTGACGGTCCTGTGGTTCCGCTCGATGATCCCATTTCCACTCGGTACGTGGGCGCACCGGAACCGTAGGTGCACTCCCCAGGCATCCGCAAACCTCCTGAACTGCTCACTGTTGAATGCGGTGCCATTGTCGGTTAATATCTCCGTTGGGGGGCCACGTTCAAGAAAGATACCATTTAACTGACGGATGATGGTGGCTGAATCCTGCCGACGCAGCAGCCGCCATATCGCAAACCTAGATGGACCGCAATCAATGAGCGTCAGGAAATCCTCGCCGTTGTGGTGAGTAACATCTATCGCCAGCCGGCTCCAGTGGTTCCTCACGCTCAGCTGCCCTTTCTTCCAGCGAACGGGTGCTGGGTCTATAGACTGGCACGCCACACAGTTTCTGACCACTCTTCTGACGTCTGTCTTTTGTACTCCTGGGTCAACCAACTTGGCGAAATACAGGGTCCGCTTGACTCCGGGGTGCCCACTTTGTTGGTGGACTTCTTTGATCCGATTAGATCGAACGGGACTCATGGACGCAGTGCAGGCGGGTTGCACGGGCTCAATAGCTTTCTTAGTGGCGTCAAGCCACCTTTGGGGCACCCTCGTTAAACAATCTGCCTTGTTGAGGCTAGATTTGACCAGGGACACCTCCATTGTCAGTGCGTACTCTTGCACCAGCTTCACGATCGTGTCGAGCCGTCGTCGGATAAGCATCTCGCTGGCGGCTTTAGTCCGCACCCTAGCCCTCCCGGTAAGGGTATCCGAGATCCACTTATAGACGCAAGCGGAATCCGTGAACAGACGCAGGGTGGTCGACTTCCAGAGGATCGCCAAGTTGATCCCCTTGATGACAGCATCGAGCTCTGCTAGGTTTATGTGCTGGGAGTCCTTTTCTGGACGTAACGAGCAAGCATCTTCCACCACGGCTCCATCGTGAACTATCGATACACCAGTTGCAAGAGAGCTTGCGTCAACCCACACACTGAGGTCTTGGCTGTCAACGCACCATCTGCCCCGCGCTGGGTCTTCCTTGCGTACTCTAGCGAGGACCTCCCTCATCATGGTGAGGAGAGGGGCGTCGTGAACTTCGTCATCCCATCCAGTGGTGACATCAGATGCTCTCCGCTTGATGAACGCCACTGCAACACGCAGCCAGCCACCTACAGGAAGGTGCCCAACTAACTTGCCGCACAAGGAAAATATGCTTCGCCGCGTGACAACGGTGGGCATGTCTGGGACCTCGTTTCCCCGTTTCCAATACAGAACGTCATCCTCTCCCCAGACCTGCAAACCAAGCACTCGTGCACCATCCTGCAGCCTCTCCGGTTCCTTGCTGAGGAGGCCAAAGTTGTAGAGATTCTCCTTCACGCGCGCCGCAGATATGACTCCCTCGTTCACGTACACGTCATCAATATATGCAGATGTTGCCTGCCGTATACGCTCATCCTTCGTCAGAATGGCGTCAACAATCATCTGCATAATTGATGGCGCCACATTGAGTCCAAACCCCATGCGGGTCAGGCAATACCTTTGCCCCTTGATAAGCACAGTTTGATAGGGCCACAGTGATTGGTGCACACGCACTTGAAGGTATGCTTTGCGAAGATCCAGCACAGATACATTTGATCCTGCCTGTCTCCATTCCCTTAGCTTCTCGGTACACACGTCCGCGCGGGCTATAAAAGGGTCCACGTGCTCGTTCAGTTCCCGATAGTCGAGCACCGGCCTCACCTTTTGTTTGTTGTGCTGGAGAACCGCCATTAGCGGGATCAGGCCCTTCGGGGGCCCCAATTCCTTCTCTGGATAAGGAACCAACCACCCGTTATTAATCCAGGCTCGCAACTCCTTGTCGTATTCCGCACGAGCTAGCGGGGGGATTTTATACTCTGGCACACTGTTGTACAGCTTCTCTGGCGGTTGATCGTCCGACCATTTCCAGGAAACTGTCCAGGACTTTGTGCGCTGGTCGAATTCCGCACGAAAGTCAGGCCGTTCTAGCTCCATTGCTGCACTTAGAGCAAGACCAGTTTCAGTGAAACGCGCCCGACCCTCTTCGTCAACATGGACGCCACCCACTTTTTTGATGACGTCCATTCCCAGGAGCAGATCATAGCCGAGCAGTTCTCCGTCCACGACCAGGGCTTGTACGGCTACTGCAGGCCCATCGCCGATGCTTGCGCGGATGACGCTCACTTCACAAGAGGCTAGCGAGCCCCCGCCAACAGTCAGAATTAGAATCTTTTTCTCATCCCACGTGTCACAACATGCCTTGCGCACAAGGGTCCGGGTGCACCCGGTGTCTACAAGCGCGAAGCGCTCACGCCCGTTAATCCGCACGCTCACTGCGGGTAGCGCCTTGTTCAGCGGTGATCTGGGGAGAAGACTGGCGCTGTAGCTTACTCCCCTTGCCCGTTTCCCGGACAGCTTCTTGCTACATGGCCCAGCTTGTTGCACCTGTAGCAACGCATACGTCTCCGTGTTCCTCGGTTATGTGTATCCTTCGCACTGCTTCGGCTTCGGCAGTCTTTGGAGAAGTGGTTCAGTTCGCCACATTTATAGCACCTTGTGTCCTCAGTTGGCGGTGCGGGTGCTTCCACAGCTGCTGAGACAGGCTCCGCGTCGTCCTTCAGAATATTCCGGGCTCTGGCCAGTAACTCGTCTAACCCCAGCTCATTGAGCCTTGACGATGCTCGTAGCAGTCGACTGGCGTTGTCTGGGAGTCCGGCCAGAAAGGCGCATCCTAGGATTTGGTCGCTTGCTCCACCGAACGGTGCAGCCAGCTTCCTCAAATCGGCCAGATAGACATCTACCGTTTCATCTGGCCCAAGCCGCCGTTCGGTGAACTGCCTCCAGGAGACAAAGTGGTCTGCACCGAATGCCACGTATAGAGCCTGCTTAATTTCCTCCAAGTCTGCGTCAGCCCTGAGCTGCTGATACACGGCGTAAGCTCCTTTGGTGAGCCTCAGAGGGATTACCAGTGCGGGATCTTTAACTTTACACAGCCGGCAGACCCGCTCGGCCTTTTCCCACCACTCGACCACAGACGGGCCAGCAGGGGAACCGTCGAACTCGGGTATCAACTTCAAGTCGAATCTGTCCATGTTGTAGTAATGGCCGAAATAGCTTGTAGCAAGGGTGTCAAATTCAAGGGTGAAATGGACGCAACTCTTTCCGTCGGAAAATGTCTCACACGCTGCAACGCAAAGCCATGTACACCGAACACTGGTGAAAAAAATGGTGTCCTGTTCATTTTTTTTTTCCTGCTTTTATGGAGTCCAGAAACACCTCATTACCATGCGTATAACGCGACTTTGCGTGACCGCACGAGACCGTAAATATTAAAAGTCACAGACGCCATCTTGGATCCTTTCCTTTCGTAACCCACAGGCCAGACAGACGCGAGGGCGTTTGGGAGGTAAGCCATTCCTTTTTTCCCCACACCCACCTCCTTTTTTTTTCACTAGTAAATATATTATTTCTTACTATTTACCTCCCTTCCTCATCCTGGAGAGTTTGCCATGTTCTTAACTTTGTATTTCTTTTGTTTTGGGTCAACCTCTAGTCTTTCCATACATTTCCCTTTTCTGGTAACCCTACTTGTACGTTCAACAAATTCTTGATACGTCTAAAATATCATACCATATTTACATAGGTTCTTCCTTTCTTGCAGGTTTTTCTTCATTAAACCTTTTCTTTAACTGATTCCAATGCCTTTTGTGTCCTCATTTTTTTCCTTTTTCCATATTTATCATTTTTCCAAATTGTGACCTTATTACACCATCTTTCCACATTTCTTTTTCATTTTTATATACTCTGAAAAACTTTTGTGTCCTTTTTATTATTCGTTTTTATTCTTTTTTGACCTGGTAACAAGTTTTTAAACACCAATTTAATTTTTCTTGTGAACATCAATTATGCTGGTGAGAAGCCTGTCTGTGTATTGGGATTTGGTGTTATTCCGTATACTCTCAAGAATTTTTGTAGTGCTTCTTAGCTTGCTTTGTTATTACTTGCTATTTTTTAAAGCTCTCTTAAAAGTACCCACAAACTGTACAGCTTGTCTATTTGACTTTTGGTTATACAGTGGGTTGGTAATATGTTCAACTGAGAACATTTTACAAAATTCTTTAAATTCGTAATCAGCAAATTGTGTACTGTTATCTGAGACTATAGCATCCAGAATGCTATATCTTGCAAACAGTTCATGTAAAATTTCACTGTAACCATGAAAGTTAGTTTTTTGCACTTAAAAATTTCAGGCCACTTAGTAAAGCTATCCACTACCATAAGATAATGTGATCCATTTATTGGGCCTGCAAAATCTGTGTAGTTTTGACCACAGAGTATCTGTCTTTGGTCAAGGTTTTAATTTTGTGATAGGTGATTTTGCTGTCAGAACACAATCTCTGCAGGCTTTTACTAATTTTTCAATGTCTTGATCTATTTTGATCCAGTATACATAGCTTCTCTTAAGAGATTTGATCCTTAAAATTCCAGGATGTCCACTATGAAATTCATTTAACACCTGCTTTTGTATATGATCGGTATTACTATTTTTTGTGCAAACATTAGTACTGCGTTACATAGCAAGTAAGTGTTCAAGTCTAGATTGTGTTCTAGAAATTGTTTATCTTTTTTACTTTCTTTTATTCATTTTTGTCTTGTTCTGCTTTTACTGGTAGTTCATGTACGACATTGTATAATATATTTTTAATTTCTATTTTACTTTTTAATGCTGCAATAACAGTGTCCTCAAATGGTTCAGTATTTTTGGGGTTTTGATATTGTTAAACCATCAGCATGTCCTAATTTTTTGGACAGTTGTCCATGCTAAAATCATAATTTAATAAAATGGTACCCCAGCATTGTAATCTATTTGCAGTATGTGTAAGAATTCCATTTTTTCTCTTTACATTTTGAATGGTCAATCTTTTCAAGTACACCTATGTTTTCAAATCTGTCTAATTCTTCATTGACTTGATCCAATGCTGTGAATGATACACTACATTTTGGTTTAAACACTGGCATTGACCCTTTTTCACTTAAAATTTCGCTTTGACATTGGAATACTAACCCATCTCATCTGACAGAACATCTGGAAAACATTTTTTCAATTCTTGCTTTAAATTTTCCCATTGTTTTTTTTTAAACAGGCAGCTTGTCCACTTACATTTTTGCAATAAATATTTATAGGTAAATCCCACAACTCAAATAATTCCATCCAGTCAGTACTGAATAAGTTGGTAGTATTTTTTAACACATAAGCCTTAGCTTTTACACACTTGTTATGAAATGAAATGTTACAAGTCATTTCACTAATAAAAAATAATTTCTTACCCAACATGCCACATGCGATTTTCAAAGTTCTTTTTACTATAGATTTTCTATTTGCTTTCCATGTGGCTTCATTGATCATTGTGATGTCACTACCAAGTGTTTAGTTGCATTTTTGTACCCATATTATTAATTTTCACATACACAAATTTTCTTTTGATTTTCTGTAATTATTTTTTCTGTCTCAACGCAGTGTATGAAATTTTTTCTGTGAGAACATTTCCTTGCTTTAGTTTTTACAGTGTGACTTTTTATGTCCTACTTTTCCACACTTGTACCATTTTGCATTCTTAAAGAGACAGTCATCTCTGAGATGTAACCATCCACATCTGAAACATGGATTAATTTTTCTTTTTCCACATTTTTTTTAGCTTGCATGTATGCACATACTTTTTCTTCAATTTCTTCCGTATCACATCTCAGATTTAGAATTCTCTGACATTCATCCAATATTTTTGTAGTGTTAGTTTTTGACTCTGTTCAAGTTTCGTTAGAACTCTAGCACATATTTCTGCATTTTTTTTTGCTGTTAATCTTTGAATGAAAATTAAACCTTTAAACATATCCAGCACCATTTCATTTAATTTGCATCTTTCACACTTCTTGTTAATGATTCCAGGATATGTGACTAAATCTTCATCTTCTTTTTTCATCAGATTCATACAATTCCAATGAGTATTGAAAAACAAACTGTTTTCACTAAAAATTTTAGAATATTTAGTATTTCTTCAAAGCAAATTTCTCCTGGGTTTTTTTTGGGGGGGGCGGGGGGTTGGTATTACAAAATTACAGTATTTTTCATGTTCTAAACTTTGAATTTGATGATACTTTTCCATATTGTAATAATTAGTAGATGAACTGCGATGCACTTTATATGACTTACTATTCTTTTTGTAAGATTCATTTAAATTTAATATAGCTCTGTATTGATGTCTAGTTAGTATTATTAACATCTTATATGGATGTGCAGGTGTTTAGTTGTTATTATTAATATCTTACATTGATTAGTTAGTATTATTAACATCTTATATGGATGCTCTTTACTTAATGGTTGTGTATTAATTTGCCAAAATAGTTTTGTATTTATGATCTGATTTCCTTTTTTAAACAGTAAAATTATTTACCAGTTTCTTAAAGGGTCCTTTTTATTATCAACTACAAAATTTTATGTAGGAAGCTGACCGAGTATTTAACTAATTAACATTATGTTAAATTACCTCTCTACCTCTTTCCCTTTAACTTCTTGTGAAAGTTAAACATCATACTTCTATATATTTTACAAAATAATTGTATCTGTCTTGAATTAAATTGTCTAGGATTTATATGCAGACAACTTCATGTCATGACCTATATAAAAAATTTTTCTGGTTAGTTTGATTGGTTTATCACAGTAAAACCCACAAGCCTCCTTTTAGTTCTATTTGTTTTTTTTTTTAAAAAAGAGGAATTATTCTGCTATTGAAATTAAATTAATCATTCACTTGCCAGTAATTTACCATCACCCAAGGAGACATGTAGTGTTGAAACGTGATTGCTATTGTATAGCGATTTTTAACGTTTTAATTTCCTATAATAAAGAGTATTTAGCTCTACTCTGTATTGAGCCCCCTTTTAAATTAAATGTTATGAATAGTGGAATTATACCTCATTTGTTCTCTTCTTACCTGGATATATATATATATATATATATATATATATATATATATATATATTCAAATGTTTACTATATTTAAAGTAAGAGTGCTCAATATTAGAAGTTAAGTGTTTATAGAATGAATCAATGAAGATGACCTGTGATATGAAACTGACAGTTACCACATTGATTTATGTATCCTCTCTATCTATCTATCTATCTATCTATATATATATATATATATATATATATATATAGAATAAATTTCAGAAAGGGTATATCTGTAAAAGGACAATATGAATAAAGACAAAAGGAAAACTTATCTTAGCTAAGAGATAAGTTTTCCTTTTTTTTTCATTCATATATATATATATATATGATAATCTTTAAAACAGAGATCATTATTTTTTAATAAAAGAAAAGATATAAAAGTATCTCAAAAATTAAAATTTAGGTACCATTTGGCTGACAAAAAAAAAAAAAATTTCCTAGTTTAGTGTAAAATTAACAACAGATTCCCTGAAAAGTGATAACTTATGTTTTAATTCTTTATGCCTACACCAGGTTGAACATTGTATATTAATAACAACAGACTCCAAGTTGTTGAGGTGGAGTCTAGTGGGTTTTTTTGGGGTTTTTTTTTTCCTTGTCCCCGCCCCTTGTTTTGGTATGATTTTAAAGTTCTTGAAAATAATTTTTCTTTTCAGCTACTCTCTTATTTGCAAACAATTTTTTTTTTCTGAAGATGTGTTAGCTGAAAGGTACCTAAATTTTAATAATTTTGATACTTTTGTGTCCTTTTTATTCATAAATTATGATCCCTGTTTTAAGTATTATCCTTTCCTGCTGTGGCAGCAATAATCTGTTTATATATATATATAGAGAGAGAGAGAGAAAATGAAAGGGAAAGTATATAATTTTTTTTTCAAAATGCCTACCTTGTCTTGTGAGGTAAAGAGCCTTAAATTCAAAAGAAAGTCATTATTTATCTGATGACAAAAAAAAAGAAAACAAGAACTTTTACTTTAAGTGGAGAATCTAAACATTGTTCTGAAGCAAAAATGTCTAATAATTTGTCTTCAAATGAACAGCACCTTTTCAGAATACTAAAGAATAATATTTTCTTCCTTTGCCTTTCTCTTTGTCAATCTACTTTCCTGTCTTTGTACAAATGAAACTACAGAATAAGAAAAAAAAGTCTACTATATTCTTATGACTCTCTTTTAGATCAAATCTGTAAGGGATGGGAAAGTGTTCAAGAAGCCATTAAAAGCCAAGGATTTGTTAAAAACCTAAGTAAGGAGCGTGAGAAAAACATATTAGCTTAAGTGAAATAAGTGTAAAGATGTTGAGCATTCCTTTCTTTAACTGATGAGGTCATCTTCTCTTGGTCAGTTACGCTCTGTTATGTTAATGCTCTCTTTTGCCATCCTTCCTCTCTAAATACCAAAACATAATATGGACATTATTCCAAACACACACACACACACACTCTTTCTCTGTCTCATGTTGATAGCTTTACATTCCAGTTATGTTAATGGGAGAATATTTTTTCTGGAACTGTGGACAGAATTGTTTGGTTCCTTCATGGCTAACCAACCACTCTTCCAGTTCCAATTTCCCCACCACCGCCACCACCAATTGACTCTTTCCTTTTCTTAATCCAACAGTCAAGACTGGAATGCATAAAGTTGCCATTTCTGCCATAGTTTGTCAGCCGAGTGAGACAGAATATGCTAAACAATTCATTAATATATCTGATAGGAAATCAGAAAAAAACTGTTGCGAAATGGCACACATATGCATGCAACTTGTACATTAAATTCTTTTACAACATATGTTTTATGACATTGTCAGCACACATTAGAGGATGTTTAATTAGATTCAAATGTTGTTGCATTTAAATATCCCTTCAAATTCTTTCTTTCTCATGTCCTTATTTTTTTTTTCTTACTATAGCTTATATAGAAGTAGTAAGAAATCTGACTATAGGTAAAGTCTCACTCAAATGTTTCAACTGCCAAATTTACTTGTTCAAAAGTAAAATAGTTTAAAAAGCAAAATAATTTTTCATGACTAGAATTTTAGTTTTCATTCCTATTATGAACAAGAGAAAGTTTTTTTCTTGTCAGAATCGTAAATTACTTTGGGATTTAATTTGATTCGAAAGTTAAAGAAAGCATTGTCACTTTTTGACCAATATTTTTTTCTCCTTAATTTTAATCAGAACATCATCTACCATGGAAAGGCATGTTCCTGAGAATAGAGTTCTACAAGAGTTTTATTATTTATTTTCAACCTATGTTATTTACTAATGATTATGGAATTACAGTCTGGGAATTGCAATAAATATCAACTGAAATTAAAATGAAATAAATCTCTTTGATAGTTATTTGTTGATAAATGTAAGATAGAATAAAAATGTAACTAAAAAGGTTTATTTTGTAATATTAAGTAATTTATTTAAAAAAAAAAAATATGACATGATTAATTGTTTGAATAAAAAACTTTTTGCCTGCCTGACTATAATTTGTGAGACTCTGAGTCGTAACTAGGGCTAAACGAATCTTTATCAATTGATTTATTCTTACTTGAACAAAACTCAAATTTAATATATTTTCAGTTGTATTTTGAATGTTGATCAAGAATTCAAGAATAATCAGTTTTCAAATAAGTCTTTTCACATGAGATGGAGCCTCAATGGCAGATAGCAAAGATTTCAGAAGTTTTTTTAACACTTGTCTTCTGATTGACAATATTCAAAGAAACAGCACCTGAAATGGGGGTAAATGGTTAGCTAGCTCATTTACACCATCTAATAGGGGGGGGGAAACAGTCTTGGTGTCGTAAATGCCTGCTGTTCACCACCTTTTCAAAGATGCCACACACAAAATAGTTGAGAGGATTTCAGTCTTGAAATAAGGGGGTGGGGGTCATAAGTTGGGTGAACAGTAGTAAGGTGAGCAAGTCGTGCCTCTTCAGCTTATAAGATTTATAATTCAAGTCCTCCTTGACAATACGCATGATTGTTCTCCTGCGGGTGCCCATTTCCTTGGTAATTTTCCTCATGCTTTTGCTGGGGTTCTCCTTAACAACTTCAGCAATGAACTTGAGTGTACAGGTGGCACCAGATCATTTCTTATGAGTCTTGTGTTCTTGCTTGAAATTGTGCTTGTTGTCTGAGACCCCATATGCCTTTGTAAGGTTGTAGATCATGTCTTTTAGGGTATTTAAACCATTCAATGATTTCTTTGACTTTGTGGCAGACACAAAGACTCTCCACAACAGCAGCTCGATAATCATATTCTGAAGACACATTGATTACTAAGCACCTTGTATGTCAATGTCCAGACAACTACTGAGGTTTATTACTTTCTAATGGCACTCTCAAAACCTCACTATGCTGTGATGTCATGGCACTGTTGCCATGTAAAAATTCCAGATTTATCTGCACAACACTGTAACCATTGTAACCAAATGGAGAAGAAAAATCAGTTTTAAATTATTATTTCTCTAATAAAAAGGTATTTGAGAAAATCACTATCCACTTAGCATTTTCTAGTACATTACATTTGCTCTTTATTAATAGTTATGCAAAATATTTAAACTAAAGCAATACCTTTCCAAGCATTATATATTCTTGTAAAAACAGTGTTAAATACTTAAAAGACAATTTGTAATTTTTCTATATTGCTACTTCTAATTAGTTTTTCCAAACCACATGACAACACCATTTTCCCTAACATATTTATTTTCATAGATACTTAAATTGTCTTCCATTGTTCATATGTATATTGTCATTGCAAATTTACTTGCATCTTGCAATGCTCCTCAGAAGCCTGAAATAAGTACAGATCTTTCATAAAAAAAATAAAAACAGTCACTGTTTCTAAAACTTCCTCTCCTTAAAGACACAACCAGAAGAAAACTATAATTGATTTTATAATCCAAAAGAACCCACCCGACATGTTTATTTATATAAAGGTATATATATTGAAGTAATCTTTGGTGGCTGACAGCTTCTCCTTCATACATTCTTTACAAAGATATTTTTAAATTCTGCAAAAGACAACAGTTTAAATTTGCATTTGTTTTTTTTAATACATATCAGATATTCATTATATTCAGAGACAGCATGTTTCTTCTTATTCTATATGCCATGTCCTTTCAGGACATGGGCAATCATGATTCTCCACAATTTCCTGTACATTGTAGCTCTTAGCAAGGTTTTTTTGCTATCTCTCCTAATCCCAGTTCTACCAACTATTTAAGCAAGCAAGCAAGCTAGATTATGCACTGCTTTCCTTTGTCCCCCTTGCCTTCAATATGCCCTGTCAGCATTAAATTTTATAAGCCCTCTTTCCATGCCCCCAAAATTTCAACTGCTTCTTTCTGTTTCTTAGTATATGTGTCATTTTCATTTCCATTTTTCCTAAAACTCTGTTGTTGCTTACACGTTCAGTCCATAGTATTCTCGGCATCCTTCTGTAGAACTACATTTTTGTTGCCTCAAGTCACTTTTTCACCTGCCTAGCATTTACTGCCATATAGGAGGACTGATATTACATAACAGTCCAGTACTCTTTTCTTTGTTTCTAACAAAATTTTCCTGTTTCTTTATACTTTGCTTAACTTTTGGAAAGCATCTTTCACTATTCCAATGTATATTACATTCAAATTTTGATGCCACATTTTCTTCTTCTGTTAAAACATTTCTTTGATATCTAAATTTTTGTACTTGCTTGATTTTGTGCTTCCAATTTTTAGTACACATCTTAGGTTTTTCATTTTGCTGACAGTCGTTTTCTTATAATTGATGCTTATTCCTTTCTTCTCACTTTCTTTTATTAAGTTCTGTAGCAGTGCCTGTAGTAGTTTACTTCCTATGTTATCAACACTGTGTCATCAACATATTTAATGTTGTTAAGATTGTAGCTGCCAATAATAAATCCTGGTAGAACTTCTAATTCTCTCAGAATCTCCTCACTCAATAAGTCTGGTGAGAAGACACATCCTTGTCCTATGCCTCTTTCTATTTTTATGTATTTACTGTATCCATTTTTTTATCTGTATGCAGACAGTTTGCTTCCAATATAAGTTTTGGATTAATCTAATACCTTTCCCAAATAAATCAAGCCTTCCTAGCAGTTAAAAAGCTCTTATGATGTACTTTTGATTTACTGATGTAAGTGAATAACCTTTCACCCCCATGAGTGACTACACTATAGGTAGTAACTACCTATAAGTATCTATAAGACAACAGACTACAGGAGTCTAGCTGGGATCTGTTGAGTACGACTCAGACTTAAGCAAAAACTACCAACCTTCCAATAGTAACCCTCACTACTGGATTGACTTGCGATGACCTTGTACATAACTGTTACCTTTATTGTACTGGTTTTTACAATAAACCTTTACTAATTGTCAAGTATACATTCCTATTAGCACGGAATATAACATTTACTTGTACATATAATCTATAAAACACAGGTATACATCTTTTTGTATTTGCATTGCTCTTTCAGGTATTAATCTGAGCATAAATATCTCATCCCTTATTCTAATGTCTTTAACAAAACTGCACTGTTCTTATCCTATTTCTAATCTAATTCTGCTATGTGCTCTATTCATCAAAATTCGGATGATAAGTTTTGTCATATGGTTCATTAGGCTGATTGTTCAATGGTGTTTGCATTCTTTTGCACCTGGCATCTTAGGTAGTTCTATGAAAATGGACCTACCACTATTGTATGTGTCATTTAAAATCTGCAATTTTGTCAATGCTGAAATCATCTAAAGCTTCCAGCATCTCCATTGAATGTGGTTGCATTTGACACAACGCATAAAACCAAAATCTAATTTACATATGCCCTGATTGAAGATAAAATTGCAATAGATTGAATAGGTTTTTACTCCACGTTAAATGTACAGGTCATATGGCTGGATTAAAGTAAATGATCAAATATACAGATCAATACATGCACAATTCTATAAATAAGGGTTTTATCAACAATACACAGACCTAATATTAATGCACTCATTGGGTGTTAACACAAGCCTCTCCACTTGCATTCAAACGATTATACATTGATATTACATATTTACAACCAATATCAAAGTAAAGATTGTAAAAAATCTCTTCTTACTTTAGAAAATTTATATGCAGATAATTGGCTTCACTGTTTCTTTTCGAAAATAGTATCATTCGGATAAATTTGTATAATAGATGCTAGCTTACAGGAAAAACACACACACACACACACACACACACACACATATATATATATATATATTTATACACACACACGTGAGTGTCTTCTGAAATTAATAAAGAAGGCTTATGCCCATATCATGTTGAAACACTACTTCTTATACCATCACTAAAGTTAAGCAACATTTAACCTGGTTAGTACCTAGATGGGTAACCACTTAGGAATACCAGGTGCTGTAAACTTGGATGTGCAGGTGCTGTAATGGATAATGGCTCTGAATTGGGAATCATAGTGCCAAGTTCCAATTCCAGTTGAGTTTATTTACTTACAAGCAAATACTTTTTGGAAAGTCATGAATCCGACTCTTCTCCCTGCAGCTATGGGTTAATTAATAGGACTTTTATTAGTAAATTATTATCTAAAAAAAATTCTCACAATTTAAAAATATTTTCTGGCTTTGAATAATTAGCAAAAGTTTGATAAGCCATAAAAAACAAATCAATAAAGAGTTTTTGATAACCTTTGCAATTGTTTACTTTCATGGCTAAGGGATCATGCTTAGGTTTGAATTAGCTAACAATGAATTCTGAGAGATTAGCTGATTCACCATTATTTTGTGGCAGGTACCCCAGCATATATCATTACTTGTAAGGATTGTACAGATTGCAGAAAATGATGCAGTCAAAAAGAGGGAACTTATTGAAGCGTATAAATATACATTTTTTTCCTCCCACTTCACCAGATATTTGAGCAGATTATTGGTTGTTTTTTTCCTCCTTTTCTTTCTATTTTTTCTCTTTCGTAATCTTTCACTATTTTGACGGATGCATCCTTCCACAGATGAAAAGTGAATTTCGGAAATACCAGCAACTGTTAACTGATGGTGATAACTGGCCAATTCTCATGCCTTAGTGCATTACTATTGATTTCCAAATGCAAAAATCTATTCTTTTGTACTGATGCTTAGAATGGGGATTATTTGGGGATTTACATGCTGCTGGAGGAATTCTTTTTAGATTTATATTGATATGATTGAAAAAGGCAAATATATCTAATAATATATGGGGGATAAATGGTTTGAAAGTCATATTGAAATGTGAAACAGACAGTCATTATACAGTGTTGATTCCTATATCCACATTGTCTATATCAACACTCTCCAATATGGAGAAATGTTCCCTTATAAATTTTTTTTTTTTTTTTTTCTTTTTTTTACTAATGTTCATCTTATACAAGGCCAAAGAACCACACAAGGTAGAGGCTTATCAAAGGAGTTTGTCGTATGAGTAGTAAGAGATAACAAGCACAGTTTATGAGGATATGTGGGAAAGATAATGGCTAATACTTGACTTGAAAAGGTTATAACAAATGTTAAAGATATTAGGTACCACTACAGAAAATGCAATACCTAAGGTTTTAAAAAATCTTTGTTGCTTTTTAATTTCAAGCTAATAGATTAAATTTAATATTTCCAATAAGCTAAATACTTTGTTGTATTTCAAAAACTAATTTAAATTGACTGGAAGGTTTGTTTTTTTTTGCTAAAATAGCTGATTAGCACCCTTTTTTTGGTCATTTTTCATTGCAATGTAATTCTGTTTATTAAAAAATCTTCCAAAAATAAAATATACTTTTCTGAAAATTTATATTCAGAATATTAGCTGATTTGAAATATAATTAATCTTATTTGAAACAAATATTATTTACTTTAAGTTCAAAATATTGCAGAAATGCATTTTTTTAACACAGCAGTAGCTGTCTATTTAAGCTGTTGACATGTTTAACAGCTTCATGATAGATTGATATGTATCTAATGCTGTACTTCAGGGGCTTTAACCATAAAAAATAATTGAATATAACATGAGTGCCTTTTATAGATAACTTTTAATCTTAGTAATCTTAAAAATTTAGGAAAAATATTTGGTTAATTTGCAATGTAACACCTGCACTCATTTTGCATTAAAAATTTCCAGAATGCTTACATTTATGTGTAATTATAAATGCTCCATTTGAATATGGCTTGATAAATTTGATAAAATCTACCATTTTGGAGTTGTTGACAGTGAAAGTTTGCATGTTGCACGCAGCCATTACTCGGGTTATTTGTATACATTCACTGCAGAATAGCTATCAGTGTTGGTATCTGATGTAATGAATATGCATACACCTGGGTTCCCCCTCACAGTAATATGATTGGCTGGTGTCAGCCATAAATACAGACTGATGTGGAGGTACATGGATTGTGCCTATTGTCTTCACCTATTGCCTACGCCTATTGTCTACCACTACAACGAGGACCAGTCCATCACCGTTACCGGCTAGATTGTCCTACCCAGTTACAGTAGTCAACAACCACCTTGCTACTTCGAACAAATATATCCCTTTCCAGGACATATCAGTTGGCGATGAGATTCGAAACAACCTCACAAGTTAAAACAAAAAAAAATATACATTTGACAACACTTACTAACGAAGAACGTTAGAAAGACTTATTCGACGCTTACAGAAAGTAAGTAATTTTTCCCTCATTTTTGTTTTAACACTTATTAATGAGGAATGTTAGAAAAGGAAAAACTTGTGCAATGCTTACAGAAAGTAAGAAATTGCCCACCCCCTCCTGTTTGAATTTAGAAAATTTTATTGTCTACATAAATTGGAGCAAAAATTTTTCTCATGGATACGTTGGCAGAATGAAACAAATTGCAGAATTAACTAAGGTGCTACAAGTCACTTTACAGCAGCAATTCCAACAGCAACAACAATTTATTCAGCAACAAGAAAGGTTTGAAAAGTTATTCAAACAACAGGCAAAGGACAATAAATCACTTTGGGAAGACATATTATCTAGGAGAACAAAAGAACCAGGTTCAAGATTTTTTTCTGCTGAAGGAATTTCAAATTCACTCCCTGAATTTAAATACAACCCTGACAGTGGTTCAATTTTTCCAGCTTATTTTCGTAGGTTTAAAACAATATTTATGAAAAGATGTGAACAATGGTCTGACAAGGAAAAAATCACTCTATTGTTGCAGAAGTTGGGAACAGAAGAAAATACAAAATATGCGAATTTAATCCTCCCAAAGAAGCCAGAAGAAATTGCATTCAGCGAAACAGTAGAAATTTTGTCAAAAATTTTCGATGAAAGAGTCTGTTTCATACACAATACAAGTGTCTAAATATCATAAAACAAGAGGAGGCTGATTTTGTCACATATGCAGGTATGATTAATGCACAGTGTGAGGTGTTTAAATTAAAGGAATTGTCAAGTGACATGTTCAATGTCTAATTTTTGTGCAGGGTCTAACGACACTGAAGGACAAAGAAATTAGATCAAGAATCCTTACTATCATAGAACAGGATCCAAAGATTAAGCTACAAAAAATAATGAAAGAATGTCAGCGACTTATAAACGTAAAAAAAGATAATACTTGGATTGAGGAGAAGAGCATTTCGTGAGTACAAACTGTAAGACAACAGAAATGGATACAAAATAAAGAAAGAAAAATTATATGCAGTTTGTGTGGAGGACAGCATATAAAGAAGGATTGTTTCTTTAGGGATAAAATGTTTTAATTGTGGGTGTGTAGGCCATAGAAGTTCCCATTGTTGGACAAAACAGAGTAAAGTAAAAGCAAAGTCTCAAACAAAGGTGAACGTAGTTTTGTCTAAAAACGAAATTGAGGAGGGTCAAAGAAGAAAATACCTCAATGTAAAAATAAATAGGCAGACTGTAAAATTATTACTCTATCCAGGAAGTGATATCTCGGTAATAAATGAGCAAAAATTTATCAAGCCAGATTCGAATGGAGCATGTACAATTACACATAAATGTAAGTATTTTGGAAATTTTTAATACGAACTGAGCATGGATGTTACATTGCAAATTAACCAAATATTTTCCATAATCTAATGTTTTATTGAATTTTAGAAATTTAGGCTTTAAATTTACTATACTTATCACTCTTATTTTCTGATATTGTCATGTACAGGTGCCTGTATCAATAAAATTTGGTACATTTAAATACATACAAAAAAATTAAAAATTCTTTTTAAAATATTGGTGTTTAATAATTTGTAATAACCTTTTTCATTTATGATTAGTAAATATAGTTTTTATTTAATAGTAATATCATCTAAAATGTGGAATTAATACAAAATTTTAAAATATTTAAATCTTAAATTATCAAATTATTCTAATTAAAATTTTTAAAAGAATGAAAACGATTCTTATAAAAATTAATTATTCAGTGAAAATTTTTTTTTCTTAAGATAATGGTGTCCTTAATATATCTTATTTATAGAAGCAATTAAAAGTTTTTCTAATTAAATAATGTCATAGTATTATTGCATTTTTTGTTTTACAATTTGGAGCAGATTTTCAGTAAATGATGTTTCTATTTGACAAAAACAAATTGATGATTTAAATTCTCCAAGGATTCCTTGTTTTAACTAATATAAATATGAAGAAGCTGAAATTTTAATTTCTCATAATTTTATAAAATTAAGTGGAGGATAACAGATGTAAAAAAAATATTTTCACCAAGATTTTCAAAAAAAAATTTCAAAAGTAATTTAATTCATTTGTGAATGAGTCCTGAAAATTTCATTAAAATCCAACAATTATTTGATTTTTTTTGCAAGAATTTCCAAAACAATATGTTTTTAACACCCAAAAAGATGCTAAAATTTCCAGTACTAACTTTTGATACAAGAAAAATGATATTTTTAACCAAAATTTCTAATGGGCTAGAAAGGATTTAAAAATTTAATAAAATAACCCAAAAATACTTTGGTGTTTCCTTTTAATAATAACAAACATTTTTACAATAAAATTTTATTTTCATCACATTAAAGACCTTTTTTTATGCTGGTATGCCCTTTAACAATTTTGGGAAGGTAATTTATAGATATAGACACACTCACACTATGGACATAGGAATCAATACTGCATGGTGAACTTCAGTATCAGGCCTCAATTAATCTTTAGATAAAAATATAGCAAATTTTAAGATGCGCATATCTCTCTCTCTATATATATATATATATATATATATATATATATATATATACACACAAATACATATTGCCAACTTAAAGAATGTATCTCTTATAATAATAAAACATGAACTTAAATAAAACCATCTGCAAATATGAGAATCTTTAACCATAACAGCCAAACAAACCCAAATTAATAAAATGCCTTTCAATTTGGGAACAATCATACTAAATATATATTACAATAAAATAATTACAAATTTACATGTGAAGACACAACAATTGAAAAAAAAACTGACATAACCTGCACCAATGTGTGAAGGTACAACATTCAAAAAGTAACAAAGAAACACAATACATGCCCCTAGATGCAATACTATCAATAAATAAAAAATATTTGATAATGGTTTATGAAAACCAAAAGTGATCAGATTGGATAATTTATGTTTAAATTCTCTAGAAAAATAGTCCAAACCATAAAAAAACTAAATTAATCCTAAGCAAAGAACTTTCATTGGACTACAACCAAACTTATACACACACACACACATATATATATATATATATATATATATATGCACACACACACCTCAGCAGATAATTTAAAGGATTATGATAATTGAAAAGAGGCTTTTGTTCAACATCTGTCTACTATTTCTTGAGGCTTGGAATGTTTCTTAAAAGAGGCAGTGACTAATTCTACTGGGGTTTTTGTGTGTGTATGTAATTTCAATTGCAGCGTAAAAACATCTGTTTGTAATTGAAATCGTTTTGATACTCATGGTCAACATTACTGATGCACCAATTCTTTTCATCCCTCCTCCATCAGTACTATTTCACTAATTGATAAAAAGGTGATATTTTTCAAAGCTTGGATTTTTCTCTTAGAAACAAAGGACCCAGGCTAAATAGGGCAAAATATGCTCATTACTTGAGGGATCAACTCGTATGTGCCAAAACTGAATAGGTTCATTTTAAAATTTGACATGTCTATAGCACACAAGAAACATGTTGATGTCACAAAAAGATGTTTCAGAATTATTTAGAGACGATAGAAAAGCTCTATAATAAATTGTGCAGCTAAAAGTTAGCTGTTTCTCATAGAAGCTCTGATAGCAGAAAGAGATAATGCCTTGTTGGTGAATGACAGGCTCCTGATCGGATGTATATCCAAACCTTATTTGGAGTTTACCCTTTGTTTCATACATTTCTTGTTGACAATTTATGAATGTTCACTTTAATTTAAGATGATGTACTTTTTTTATTTCTTGGGAGCTATGCTGAGGTGAGTAAAGAAAAGAACTGTAAATATTTTTCCACATCGCCTGCAGGAATTAGTTTTAATCAATCTTTGGTGTTTCTGATTTACCTCCCTATCCAGAGTTTTCAAAGTTTCAAGGCATAGCATTAAGCATCAAAGATTTTTACTACTGGGAGAAAAAGTATGTGGTTTCAACTAAATGAAGTCTGTTGATTCTAAATCCATACACAGAATTGTTCTATCACACCAAGATTTTGCAACATGCACATCATTGAGGAGATCATGCTTTATATTAATTCTACAAGGCAATTGTCTAAACACATCTTGTTTTTGAGACATTTGCACAGATTATTAATAGCATCAAAGTATCCAATTGAGCAGGCAGCATAATTCACTAATGTTAGTTGTATATAATTAGTATAGTCTCATAGAGCTTTAAAAATATGTTGACTTAAATAAAGAAGATGCTAACAGTGTATCAAAGAATGAGACGATGGATGTTACTTAAAATGTACTTTCTGGCTGTTGTAAACAATGAGCATGTTGAAAGGTTCCACCTGTCTATATCTGAGATGGACAAAGTACAAGGCCAGTTCAGCCCAAATATGATAGATGATTATTACCCATTCGTACAATAGGGGTCCAACCAAATGCACAAGTATAAGTATCTTAGAAATTTCTGAAGATACCAAAAATAAAGTGAGCATTTTATATTTATTTGGTTATTTCCCATCATCATCTAAATCTTCCTTGAATATAAAATAGAATGAATAGTGTGTGTGTGTATATATATATATATATATATATATATATATATATGAGAGAGAGAGATAAATATGAATTAAATAAAAAGATATGAGCAGCCATCTATGTGTGTGAGTATGCTTATATACAGATTAGCAAATATTTATTTGATTTTTGGTGTAATCAAAACAATGCTCCAGTGTAGTGTAACAGAGCTATAAAATATATATTAATAACTATACTCTGAGTTGTACAACTGACATAGGTAATATGTATAGTTATTAAAATATATATATATATATATATATATATATATGTGCTGTCTGGTCAAAAATCTGACATGCTGAGTACAGATTAGGAATTAATCTAGAACACCATCATTTTTCTGAATAACAGACAAAAGGTTTTGTTGCCCAGTGTAGTTTTTATAGATTGGCTTGTAAGAGATTTTACCTAGACTATGAACCTTATTTTAAACAGAACCAAATGGTTGATATCAACAGTATAAAAAATAAATCAATCCTAATTCACTATTTTCTTTGAGTGAAACCTTACATTCCTGAGTAATTGTCTGCTATTGTGTAAGACCCCTTTAACCTGATAAATGGCAGTAACTCAATATGGCTTCATTTCCACGTGGTCAGAAGACCTCAAAAGAGATGTTAATCCATGCCATCTTGATAATTGTACATGGGTTCCTGATATTTATAGATGCAGGTTTTTGCATACAAACAGAACTCTCCATCATGGCCAGGAAAAAGCTCTATTCAATTTTGTGTCAGTTGAACTCTTCATCATAAATCTCCAGAATGTCCCTCAAACCAGTTCTGAGTAACTTTGACTCCATGACACAGGACATTATCCTGTTAGAAAAGAGCCCGTCATTGTTGGAGTACAGGGAGTTTATGAATGGGTAGAAATTGTCGTGAAACAATGCAACATAGTGGTCACCAATCAATGGCATGTTTAGGCAAACCCAATCCATGCTATGTGAACATATCACGAATCATTAAAGAACAGACAATAATCTGCACAATGACTTATTGATGATAACTGGGATTTACTACCTCTTAAAGTTTACATTACACCCGATCCCCACCATCAAATGAAATCAATTGGAAACAGAACTCATCAGACCATCCTACATGTTACCAGTATTCCAATTAGTAATGTCACAAGACTAGGGGAGGTACTGTGTCTGGTTCTATTGTGTTAACAGAATCAGTTGTTAGCCACTGAAGGCAGTAATGCCTTCTGTCAGATATTCCCAGTTCACTCACAACACCATAAATCAAGTTATGTCAAATATCCCAGCAATTTCCAAAAACAAATGTCTCATCTGACTTGCATCCACTATCATGCCCAGTGTTCATACTGATTCACCACTGATGTCATTACACAAATGTTATTGGTTTGGGAATTTCAATGTTGCTACATATCATTACATTTACCATGACTTTTATCACATCAGTGTATGTGCAATACTAAATTAGAAAGAAATATGTGAAATAAACTGAATACTATAACTACATGCTCTTAGCTGAATGAAAAAATTGCTAATTTCACAGAGATAGGAATATTAGTTGAAATTTTTATTAGATGATATATTGTCAACCGTTGTTAATTTTTAACTAGTATTTCTTTCATCTTAATTTCATTTTTTATTACAATTTCTCAGACTGTCAGTCTACAGCCATCAATAAGCATAAATAACGAATAAGCTTTCAATAAGGCTCAAACCTGCCTTCCTTTGACATCTTTCAAGTCTATTTTTCCATAACAATTACACTAACATTTGAGCTACTAGAACCATTATGGTTGGCAGATGATTAAATCTAACCATATATTATTCATTATTACCTAATTGCTAGACTCCATATTTGATGTTATTGTTTTTATGTAGCAGTATTACTCATATTATCTTGAATTTTTATCAGATGAAACATTGTCAACTGACAGTCTGAGTAGTTTTGATGAAAAGTAACTAAAGATGAAATAGATAATAGTTAAAAATTAATAATTTTCAATGATTGATGGTTAATCTGATTCTTGCTAATTACTACAAAACTGTAACTATGAAATTTTCACTGTGTTCAAAATAAAATAAGAACTATCAAATAGAACTTAAAGGAAGTAAAAGCAAAAAAGGTGGTTTCTAGATAAAGGAATCTAATTTCTCAATATAATCATTGACTCCACAGTCATTTCAACATTAATCACCAATTTGTATTTCTGGCGGGAAATTCTGCTAGTTTTGCAAGCTGTTTGTTGAATATTAGTTAGTTTGCCAGAGGTTTAGCACACAAGTAGGCAAATGTAGTTGTTATTATTGGGTTCACCAGTATGTAGATTCACTGTATCTTGCAAGACAATTTTTCTCTCCAGAATCTATCTTACACATCTATAAGTCTAGCATTTGCCCATGCTTAAAATATTTAATATTAAAATATTATGGTCCAGTGCTCCTGCTATTTACCTTGAGCTCCTTGATACAATCAATCCAAAGAAGAATCAGCAATATTATTGGTCTTGATCTGGCAGCTCGGCTTCAGTTACATTCTCACCATGATAAGGTTGCCTCTCTATGCCTTTTCTATAAATACTTTTATAGTAATTGTTCAGATGAGCTCTTCACTATAGTGCATAGACTTTTTGAATGTAAGTGCAGTACTAGATGGGCATTGTGATCTCATCAATTTACAGTTGAGCTGGCTAGATGTAAACGTAAATTCCATGCTAACAATTTCTTTTCTCACATTTTTGTTGCACTTCTCACTTGTGGAACTCACTTCTTGCTCCATGCTTTTCAGCCAACTTTAATCTGCAAAAATTTAAATGCAATGTCAATCACTATCTACTGTCCTCTTGATTACTTTTTCCTCTTCCACTCATTATTAATGTTTCTGTTCCTAATTCTTCCACTCCCTGTAACCCCTTGTGTCTTAGTGGCTTTACTACCTTGCATGGAGTGATACTGATATAAAAAAAAAAAAAGAAAAGTCTTATATACAGGCTGAGGTAAAAGTTGCTGAAAATTGGGATAATTTATTAAAAGTATAATTACACATGAAAATTTTATTTACTAGTTATTTAATTGTTATATGTGCTGTTCAAAATGTGACCCTCCTTTTTCAAAACACATTTCAATTCTGTGCCTGCAGGATTCATTAAAACATCGGAGAATTTCCTCTGTCATTTTACAGCATTTATATTTAATTCTTTCTTTAAGTTCTTCAATATTTCTTCAGCACATCAAATAAACAACAAATGACCCCACAGAAAAAAAATTCAAGGGTGTGAGGTCTGGTGACCTCAATGGGCATTCAACAGGACCTCTTCGACCTAGCCATTAACCCATATGGTGCACAACTTTGGCCTCACCCTGTATATAAAGGATTTGCAAAATATCAACAGTGAGCTAGATAAGTACTAAAAAAGTAGAGGAAAGCTCCTTTATCATGAATGCTGGTGTACTCCAAGACTCTATCTTGGACTCTACACTGTTCCTGATCTTCATCAATGACCTTCTTGATGTCATCAGTTCCCAAGTAGGCATCTATGCGGACGATACTACTATTTACTCCTGCCTCAATAGTAAATTTGGTATTATTGACAAAACTAACCTGACTGTTGATCTTGAAAAGCACCTTCAATCTGTGACTGACTGGGGTAAGAAATAGCTTTTAAATTTTAATGCCTCCAAAACAAAACTGCTCTCCTTTATCCACCATAGAGAAACCTCCCTGCCTCCCATCAGAATGGCTGATTCCCAACTGCTTGAGAGCACCTAGTTACACCTGCTTGGTCTCACACTGTCCACTAACATGAGGTGGAATAAATACGTTGAATCAATAGCTTTATCTACCGCAAGGAAAGTCGGTTCTCTATGTCATGCCAGAAAGTTTTTCTCATCTGTGTCCATCCTTCAAATCTATAAATTAACCATCCATCCTTGCATGGAATATTACTATAATATATGGTCCTACTGTATGTCTCGAAGTCCTCAACAAAATCCAGAGACAAATATGCAATGTGATAGGTCCTGATCTGGCATCTAGTTTACATCATTTTCTCACAGACATGCTATGGCTTCTATAAGTATTTTCACTGTACTAACAAGCTACTTTTGCTGGTTCCCAGACTGCATAAATTCAAGTGAGCTACTAGGCTGGCATCTTATAACTGTCTCTTCTACTCAAGCAGTCTCTTCTCTTGCACTTCTCATCTGTGGAACTCCCTTCTCCTTGCTTGCTTCTCTGACAACTATAATCTTCAAATATTCAAGTGTAATGCCAATTGACATCTGATACCTTGATCTTGCTCCCCGTCCTTCTCTGTATCCTTTCCTCAAACACACATCTTTACTCTTGTTCTCAATCCTCTGTAACCCCTTGCGTGCTAGTGGCATTCCTGCCTTGCTTGGGGTGAATTGTTTTTAAAAAAAAAAAAGAGATTAAAACTGTATAGATATCTTATAAGCTTATTTGATATTTCTAAGAAAATCTAAATTACATGGTTGACATGTTTTAATCTATATTATGAGTTAATATTTTTGTTTACTATTCATAAATACTTTGTAAATTTTCTGTAGGTCTGCATCTGTTATTGTTGACTATATCCTTATAAAATCAGATATAGCAAACGTATAAACTTATTTAGACTATTAGACAAGCAATATTTCTATTATAAAGTTTAGATTCAAATCAACTGGGATTATCTCCCATAAATATTCTTGATTTTTTTTTTTTACATGAATAATTTTTTCAATAATATTTGTTGGTCTTTGCGTATGATATGTGACATGAATAAAAACATTTTCTTGTCTTTCTTTTCTAATTATGCATGAAGACAGAATATATTGTATAATCTTGATATCAATATTAACAAATAAGCTTAAATGAACCATTGTGCATGTTTCTACATAACAGAAGTGGCTAGTGTGTGTGCTTCTAATTACAGCATTTGTATTGTTTTTCTGAGAAAAGTATCTACTCTCTCAACTGCAAATAATCTAAACTAAATTGGCTTCTTTTGCTTCAGGCCACATGAGGAGAATATGTTGTGTGGTTATTGTCATATGATGACTTTGAAAACCTGTTTCAGTTTTTTTTGTTTCTTTTCTCTATTTTTTCAACCACATTTTCTTTTTGCTTTTAAAGCATCAAGAATATTTCTTTACTTTTATGAACAAGCAATGAGGTTTAAATGACAATCCTCTGTTTCCATCTCAGTCAGGATTTTTTTTTCAATAGATTCAGGGAAAAGGAAAATGAGATCTTAATCAATGCATTCTATAACTACACAAAAGTCTTACAGAGAATTCACTTAAATTGGAATAAAAAACATTTCTGTTTCATTTTCTTCTTTTTCATGTTACATCTTATTTATTGTTTCATTTCCTACAAGAGTTGTGATTTGTTTAGTGTTAAGCACAGAAGATCTATGGCAATTTGCTTAGACCAAAATAATAACACAAGCAGTTACTGTAAGGGTATAAAAAACGTTTTTAAAAAATGCTCTTTCCTGAGGCTGAATTATGACAATGATTACTTTTCATGCTGAAATATTTCACTCTTTTCACATGAATAAAAATCATTTAAGATTTTGTGCTTGACCCCTTAAGGGATTTTTTCTTTTTTTCAAAATTGTTTCAAATTGCAACTAATTTTTTTTATTTCAAGTATAAGATACACCCACTAAGAAAATGTATAAAATGATGAAAAATCATGCAGAAAATAATACGCTGGTTATTATCCCAAGATAACCCATCTACAATTGCTTCATAAATGTTCAATATATATATATATATATATATATATATATATATATATATATATATAAAACAACACTTGTGAGACATTTTTCCAATTTGCAGCACCAGATTGAGTCACAAATTTTTTACAAATATAAATTTATATATAAATTTGTTCATTTCTTAACTAATATGATCGATTGAACAGGCCTTCATCAAAATAGAAATTGAAAAAAATTTAAGGCTGTTGTTTCATCATTGTTATCAATTTCTACACCTGAAGCACCACTAAAAAGTAAGCATGGCAAGGTTATAATTAATATATATATATATATATATATATATATATATATATATAGATAGATAGATAGATAGATAGGTTATATCACCATTGAGCATTGAAAATGAATTTGTCATTGAAGAATCCCCTTCATTTTGGAATTATCAATTGACAAAAAGTCACCTCAGGTTTTTCCATCAGATTTTTTGATTGATTTAACCATTTTTTATGGCTATATCAAACTTTTGTGGTTTATTTAAAAAGGAAACATTGAATTGTAAGAATATTTTTCTTTTCTTTTTTTTGCAGTGAATACTGCATTAACAATTTTTTTTTTTAAATAACAATGACTTTTTTCAGATAAAAGTCCTACTATTTAACCCATAGCTGGTGTGGAGGAAATTCTTACCTTTCCCAAGGGTATTTTTGCATAAGTGAATGCAACAAACTCAACTGGAATTCAAACTTGACTCTCCAATTTTTCATACTGAGCTACTATCCATTAAACCACCAACAAATCCATTTTCCATCATGAAACAAAACATTTGATTCAATTTCTGACAAACTACTAGAATCATTTTCATTTTCTCCACCCATTAAAAATTAACAGTATTTAACAATAAATTCTGATGAATAGTGATAAAAAATGACCTACCTTAAAATGGGTAAAAAAAATGACCTACCTCAAAGGTTCCACAGGTGTAATGAATTACCCTGTAGATGTTGACTGTATAAATGCAAAATAAAAAACCTCTTGCCAATTACACAACATGGACAAATATTTTAATTTATGACTCAAAATACTCAGTAGGGATGGAAGAATTGCTATCCAGCATTTTATTTCTACACCAAACAAATGTTTTTGATAAAAATTTTGTGCATACTTCTTCTAATGAGCTTTCCCTTGAAAATTTTTATAGCAAGTGTTTTCCTCCTTGTTTCCTTGACTGCATGAATTTAGACACAGTATTAGACAGGCAAATAGGTTTCATCCTTTTACTGTTGAAATAGTTCTATTGTAATAGTTTCTTTTCTCACACTTCTCACTTGTGGAACTCTCTTGCAGTTTCTTGCTTCCATTCACCTACAATCTTCAAAAGTTTAAATGCACTATCAGTCACCATCTTCAGTCTTCTTGAATCCCATTCTTTTATTGTCTATTCTCCTCACTAACATTTTCTCATCTTCTTTTAATAACCTCTTGTGTCTCAATGGCATTACTGCCTTGTTTAGAGAGAAATGATTAACAAAAAAAGTATAACCCAGGAAGGGGTTGAGAGCAAAAGCACAAAATTGATTTTATCAGGCTGAGTCATAAATAGTTTCTGTTTTTGTTTATTATAAACTTCATTCGTCAAAAAATAAAGTAGAATTATGTTTTATTCAGTTCTATATTCACCATTATTTGCAATGACCTCTTGCCACTTATCAGGCAGCTCTTTGATTTCAAGTAAAGTTCTGAAGGTTTTGACGTGAAATAGTTTTCAAAAAACTTTTGAATCCAGTTTCCTTAACATTAGCAATCAAAAAAGGTAATAATTGCTTAGTGCAATGTCAGGTGAATATGGCAGGTAGGATAGAACAAACCAATCAAGTTCCAAAGTTTTTTCTGTGTCATTCTTTTTGTATTTTGCCTTGTGGAGGAGACCATCATTTCTCTTATTGACAAGTACAGGTTTCAACAAAACTTTTATGGACATGTTGCAGCTGTTGAACATATAAATGTGTATTTAGCATTTCATTGCATCTTAAGAACTCTAAATGAATAATACCCTAATGACCTTACCACATGCACATTAGCTTTCTTTCATGGAGCTGAGGTTTTGGGATTGGTTGTGGATAGTTATCCTTATCAATGCACTGCTTTGAACAGTGAACGTTATTGTATGTTAGTGGAATCCAAATTTATTTTTAACTACCACATATGATTAATAGTTAAGAAGATACATTCATCATTACAATTTTTTTAATCATTTCACTCTAAGCAAGGCAATAATGCCACTAAAACAAAGGGGATTATAAAGAGTGAAAGAGAATGAGAAAACTTTAGTGAGATGTAAGGAAAAGACAAAGGAATAGGGTTCAAGAAGACAGAAGATAGCGATTTACGTTAAATTTAATTTTTTGAAAATTGTAGATGTCAGGAAAGCAAGAAATTGGAAAGGAGTTCCACAGGTGAGAAGTATAAGAAAATAAACTATGAGAATAGAAGTGGCAGTTCAACAGTAAAATGGTGAGACCTAGTTGCCAATCTAGTAGCATGTTTAAATTCATGTAACTGAGGCACTAATGAAAAAAGCTCATCAGAAGAGTTGCTATGAAAATATTTGTAGAAAAGACAGAGGGAAGCTATATCATGTCATGGAAATTATTTATAACTCAACCTAATAGACAGAAACCACTTAAAAATCTATGAAAATCTTCCTTTGCTAGGACAACTTGCTTAAAATCAGAATGTTTCACTATTCAAATTCTATCAAACTAACCAAATAAAAAGGCATCTTGGTAACAACAGGATGATGTGAACAGACCATATCCAAACATTAAAAAATTAAATTTAATTCATTTCACTAGTAACAAGTTCTAATTTTGAGTGTTTCTTTTCTATTTACTAATAAATAGAAGAAAAAAAATCTTGAAAGTTAGAAAAGCATAAGACAAAAATAATTTTATGTATTCTATATTAAATCTTTATATTTTAGTTTAAATCATACCAGTTTTTTATAATTTTAAATATGAAAATTTATTTTTCTTTGAAAGGTTTGTTGTTTTAATTTATTTTTTATTGGTTTTACACAAAATATAAGTGCTTTAATCCACTGAAACCATATATAGAATATCTTGAAGAAAGATAATCCAGTTTTATTATATCAAATCTATTTGATTAAAGCATCAAATGATTTTAATTTTCATTCTATTAAATGTGAATATTTAGTTCATATGATATAATGTATGAAGAGAATTGGCAAATCTCAAAAATTCTATAATTCAAATGTGATATTCCCCATTTTCTGTTGCTACAAAACCTGGCAACCTGTGATTATGTAAGCAAAAGAAATTGACATCAAATGGAATGACTATATATCAAATTAATAGATCAGATCACAACAGCTTCCCATGTCAATATATATTTGCAAATGGCATCTCCACTGATTGGGACCTGTCTTGAAGTTCTCAAGACCTGCAAATCAAGCTTTTAAATAGATGTCAACTGGTCAGAGAAAAAGAGACTCACAGAAGATGAGTTGCTGACAATAGAGGGGTAGACCTCTGACTGGCAAACGGAAGGCGAAATGGCATTGGTGTAAATTGGTGGGCATCTGAATCTGCAGTCTCTAAAAATGTAAAGGGAAAAAAACTGCATTTAAATGTTTAAAAAGCTATACTCTACAGACGTAGGAAAATTTGTCTGTAAAGAGTACTCAGAATTGCCTAACAAGTATATGATGATTTTATCTTTTTTTCACTTTTTTATTCTTAATGTTCCTTGGCCAGTCTCTTCATACTTATGGAAAAAGTCATTCTATTCTTTGTGTTGAGCATTGTTCATACATATAACAATATACACTGTGTATGTTGTGTGTGCGTGTGGAGACATATGCAGATGATTTGTATACAAGGAATTTTGATGGGAAAGGTATTGTCCATGTCCTATGCACAAACAAAGAATAACTGTTTGTATAATTACTAACAGATGGCATATATATATATATATATATATATATATATAAGCAAATATGAATTTTTATATACTAGAACAATCTTAGGAAAGTCAATTACAAAGTGGAAAATGTTTTTTGTGTAATGCATTTCAACCTTTAGGAATTCATTACACTAAAGTGATGTTTGCACAAATCTACTGTGGATGATCTAGCAATTAAAGCACTTTCTATACACTTTCACCTTAGTAAATTGTTTTCTCTTTTAATTAGTAACATTTTAAAAATAAAAACTATAGTTAAACCCATTATAGTGAATAACTAATGCTTTGAATGTTGTTTCTCACCTTAATGAATCTAACCATAGTTTTGATTTAGAAAATGCTATTTTAATTAAAATAGAAAGTAATATTGTGTACAGATATGAAACATTGACCTCATTTACAAAATGACTGAACATATGACAACATAAATATATGAAAGTTCAAATAAAACACAAAAATCTTCATATAAAAACACTTATGACAATATATTTGCACCCAAAAAACTTAAATTCATTTGTGCACTCTTGGAAGATAAGTGTGAATTTGTAAACAATGACTATTACTACTAGTATTACAAGGCTCTCCCCCTTCCCTGAAATGAGCTCTCTCAGTCACTGGTGTGTTTGTTGACAGAATAAGTACATAAAAATTTGCCTTTCTTTCAATAATGTGCCAATCTCTTAAGGGGAAAATATCTGACTGTTGCTTGAATTAGTTGGGTTTCAATCCCGGCTTACAGTAATCAGATGTCTAGCCACACTGATGAGCTGTGATACAGCGAAACAGTCTGTCTGTGGATGACAGTATATATATATATATATATATATATATATATTATTTAAAATTGTTAACACAAAATTAGTATATATTGACTTTCAAAAAGACTATATACCCCAAAACAATATGAATTTTTGTACTTATCTGTTTGGTTTATCACACACTCAACTTCAATGTGTCCTGATACTTTGTCTTCCAAGATCTAAAGAGATTGATTTACTTTCCCTCCTAACAATGTCATGTGCATGTCTTGTCAGGTCACATGACTGTTTTTAATTCTCGTGAATATTTAAAATTATTTTTATTGTTATTTTTGTTTGGGTCAATGGGACATAACTTTTTCTCTCTCACTACAAACCTTCCCACCTAGTAGTGGAGCCTATTAGTAGTGATACTGGATGTCTCTTTTCCAAGAAACTTTTTTACCTGCTTTCATATGACTGGGCTTACTATTTATGGCTATAGTTTCTGTATCCATTATTATATCATCACTATGAGTTTGTTTACAGTTATTACTTGCTTATCACTTTTAGGTTCAATGTGTGGTTTTAATCTGTTGATACCTCTGACTGTATCTTATTGTTCATTTTAATTACAAAATGCAATATATTCCATGTGAACTCTGTCTACTCTTAGCCATACACTTTTACATGTCTTGAGCTTTTCAGGAACATATTGACATGATTTATTTGTCTGTTGAATTCCTTAACAAATTTCTGCTTATCTGTGTTATCATTAGTATCATCTACAAGAAACTTAGGAATCATTATATGTGTGCCTGAAACTGTAAAGAAGAGTGAAATATTGGAAGAATTAGGTGCAGCATGGCTATCCATTAGTATTATTGAAAGGTCATCTGGACATGATTCCTTTCTCACTATTAATGCTGTCTTAATTGTTCTATGTGCACATTCGACCATTTCATTCATTTACAGATGGTAACTAGTCATGTGCAATCTATAGAAGACAACTATCAAGACTATCTCTGAAAACAATTCACTCTCAAACTGAGTGCTATGATCAGTTATCACATGAAGTGGAACATCCCAATGTGTGATCCACACATGAATGAATGCAACAAACTGTGCTATTATATCTGGTAATGATTCTACTTCAAGCTGTGCGGTTAAGACAGGTTAACATGTATTTGTAAGGAGTATTGTATGTTTCATAATGTCTCCTACTAACAAGGAGTGGGACCAGTTATATCCAAGTGGACCATATTAAAGCAAATAGTAGGTAAGGTGAATAGCAGATTTAGTATTTCTCTGAATTTTGCTTTTCTGGCAACTTCTAACATTCATTACACATTTCTCTTATTGTCTTATCCATATAAGGCCCCAAAAATCTTGTTTTGATAAGTTTACACAAGGTTTTAATTCCTGGGTGTGATATTGTGTGAATACTATCGAAAATAGATTTTCATAATTCACCAGGTATATATGGTCTGGAACACCAGTAGCATTACCACAGTATATGGAACTATTATTACCAATTCTAAAATTGTATTTTTTTTAACTCTGAAAATTTTTGTAACTCAGGGTCCTTAACTTGTGCAGCAGCTATAGCTGGCAACTCACACAGATCTGCCATAACTGCTGGGGTGGGTCTAGACAAGCAATCAGTTATAACATTTTGATCTCTCTTTATATAACCTATATCTGATATATATTCTGTGACTATTGCTAATTGCCACTGCTATCTGACATAGCAGGGTTTAGACTACAGAATGCACCATACAAAGGCTTATATCCAGTTAATAATAAAACTTGTTTTTCTTCGATAATATGTTTAAAATATAACTGTATAATATAGCTGAATATGTTCCTTATCGCAAGTTGAATACCTTGTTTGAATTAACTTTTTAAAGAAGAAGCCTATTGGAATTGGTGCTCCTTCTGCTATTTGATGTAGGGCTGCACTAATTGCATAATTACTGTTGCCAGTAATCAACTGATATTCAGTACAGTCAGACCATTGGTAAGCTAGAGACGGAAATTCACTGATTCTGCTTTTAACATCGTTAAATGATTGCAATTCCAAATCATTTAATGTAAACGCAGTATTACTACATATACATATTTTTTCTGTTAATGGCATGACTATGTCTGCAAAGATTGGGTTTAATTTTCTATAAAAATTTACCATGCCTAAGAAATGATGAAGATTCTTACTTTATTTAGGAGAGGGGGGTGAAATTTTGTAATGCACTATCATTATTTTGTTTAGGTCTAATACTGTCAGAGCTAATGTTGACTTTGTTATTGATATTTTTAGATTATTATTATGTAGGATTTTTATAACAGTTTCAAAATCTTTTATGTGTGCTGAAGAATCATCATTGAAAATAGGAATATTGTCAATGTATATAAATACACAGTCAACATGTTGAAAGGTCTTGTCTGTGTATCTTTGAAAAATGGATACTGAATTCTTTAAACAGCATGTATTTCTATTCATTCAATCTGAGAGAAGAAATAAATGCAGATTTTTTATATCATCTGAATGCATTTTGATTTGATGGTTTGCTGATACCAGCTCAATTTTGATAAATCATGTTTTGCTGGCTAGTTTATCAGCAATTAAATTAATGTCCGGGAAGGGGTATTTATCACATTTTGTAATACTGTTTAATGCGAGGTAATCATTGTAGCATCTGAAATTGCCATCTGGCTTTTTTTACAACATGTAGAGGGGGGGATGGCTCATTCACTATCAGAAGCTGTAATGACACCATTGTTTTGTAATTTCAAAAATTCTATCTTTACTACCTGCATTTTCTCCTCTGATAGATGTCTTGACTTGGCAAAAGTAGGAGCATAATTGCCTGTATCAATTCTATGATATACTCGTACATATGTGCTTCCTGAGTTGGTATGTGGGGATATAATGTTGGGATATATTTTTATAAAGCCTTTAATGAAATCAGGCATATTATTATGATAGAGTCGTTGAATGTTTCTAGTTTCTTTGAACACAATGTTGAGATTAAGAAACCATAATTGTTTAGGAAGTCAAATCCTAATAGAATATCCACTACTAAAAACATCTACCAAAAAGATCAATGAAGGGATGGTAGTCTTTTGTCAGCTTTAATTTTCCCATAGCAGCATATATCAGAACCTGTAGCTGTCTTAGAGAAACTGGTGTTGCTTCTGTTGATAAACAGTTGAAGTAGCTGTGTGGAATGAGAGATAAGCTGGCACTGGGTATCTATTATGAATGAAAACTTTTTTGTCCCCAACATTGCTGGTCTCTGTAACAATGGCAGACTTAAGGGAGCAGGAATGTTGTTGCCCACCCTATTAGTACCCCCCCACCCCTGCTTCATTGGCGTTGGTGAGGATGGACGCAAACTTGGCTTTTGTATCAAGTCTCTTTTTTTGTTCAGCCATTTGCATCAGAGTTTACATGAATGCACTGCATTTGCATAATAGATGTGTGCTCTACATATGTTTTGTTAATTGCCTCTTTTGGAAAAGTTTGTGACTGTAAGATATTTCTCAGGTTTTAGCTGGCACTTCTTTCATCTGAATTTGGTTACACATGTTTGTTTTAGCAGTGTATTATAGACATTAATTCATCTAACCTGGCCAGGTTTAAATCTTTTTGCATTGCCAACACTTGTAAAAATTTGTGTAACATGACGTCATTGCTTATCTGCAATCTTTTTGCAATTTTGATAATCCCATCATTTCTTTTTCTTTCACAATATTTCATTATAGAATATTAGCAAAATAGTTTATAGACTTTCATCAGACACTAGAAAGGGCAAAATTTCACCTGTGGAAAACCAGAGCTTAGAATGTCTTGAAACCTTGTGATGAAGAAAACAACAAAATCAGAATAATCTCCCAAAATCAATAAATATTAACAACAACTTTCAAAATCTCAGATAATTCATGCATTTTATTTTTATTGCAAAGGAACTTATTGCACATTGCTTTTGGCTACAAACCAGAAAATATAATTACTTCTGTTTTTGTCTGAATCTATCCATATTTGTGTATGTGTGTTTGTTTATAGGAACTGCCAATGTAGTTGTTGTAATATTAAACTGACTTGTTTACGTCAATGAACTGGCAAGTACATTAGCTGCAAAGCTAGACAGGATTTGTCTGTACCATTTTGGATGGGGCTTACTAGGTTATCTATTACTATGTTGACTTATGTGGTATTTTAGCTTTATGAAAATATAAAGAGCAACTGATAGAATGAAAGAAAATAATTTATGAGTCTAGAGTTAGTGTCAGTTTAAAACCTGTTTTTTTTCTTTGTTCCTTTAAAAAAAAAAAACCTTCTAAATATATTTATTATTGTATTTTCCACATCCCCACTAAATAAATGTACAAGATTTTTATGTCTCAAGCAAATATTTTCTCATCGTTTTTGTATGATTACAAGGTGATATCAGATTAATTCTTAATTAGTCTAAAGTCAAATAATGGTTATTTCAACCAATGTATGTATGCGTCTTCTTATTCAATTTCTGCTTTTCTCATGTAAGAATCAAATACAAGCTGCAGATAGTAACAAGTATGTTGTATTGTGTCTATGTTTACCTTATCACATTGTTCATGTTTTTTTTGTTTTGTTTTGTTTTTGTCATTTCACTCCAATCAAGGCGATAATGCCAATAAAATGCAAGGGGTTATTGGGAATGAATAAGGTGGCGAAGGCTTTTAGAAGGAACTGGAAACCCAATCCTAAACAGGAAACAAGGGATAATAGCTATATTCCTCTTCAATAGATGGGGAATCTATGTAAAATCCTTGTTTACCTTTTTACATTGTCCGCATATTACTTACCTTATCCCATTGTCCATGTTTACCTACCACATTGTATTGTTCGTGTTTACCTTAAATGAAAACTGCTTTTCATTAACAACTGATGAGACAGAATTAAATTGTTATATTGAAATCTAAATTTTTTTTACACCAGTTATCAATTTTTGATTTTAACAAAAAGCAATACTTATAAAATTTGAGTCACTTTAATAATTCCAAGCTTTAGATGGTTGAACACATTTTTTGTATTGTTAAAGGTTTTACAGTTGTTCAAGTAAAGAATGTTAATGACCCTCCCCAAAATTATGGGCAAAAAAATATCTATTTTTAAAAAAATATAGCAAAAACAAAAACTGGAGAGCTTAGTATTCTTTTCATAAGTAAGGTGTTAGTGATTTATTTTTCAATTGAGCTATGTGTGTATATGAGATGTTACCCTGCATTTCTTGTGCCAGACATTTAGACATTTCTCCAAAATCACTCCATTGGGAAATAAAATATCTACTTTTTAGTTTTTTTACAATGTATTTCTTTGAGAAAACCGTTTTTGCGTTTGAAATTTTCAAACTGTTTATCTAGCATCTCATGTACAGGCATCAAGTCTCTGATGTTTCAACTTGAAAATGGAGATGGCAATTTGGTCATTTATCTGGTTTTCTTGAAAAAATTGAATTAATAAAAAAAAAATAAAATTAGGTTTTGTTTTACTTTACTTTATGGAAGAAAGATGCATTAAATTCCGAGCAAAATGCAAATTTTAAGGCACCACAGACTAATACCGATATGACTAAACTTTATTCAGATTTCATTTAAAGTGTGTCTGAGTGAATTTCTTACATTCTCATAAACTACAGATTTCAATTGAGGTTTGAGTATTTCTGAAAAGTGAAAACTGAAAAGTAAACAAAACACCCTTGCATGACACTAAATTTCTCTTAAAACGAAGACAAAGGAACAATACTAATCACCTCTTAATATCGGATAAGTTATATTGAAATGTACTTTCAGTTTTAATTTGTGCATAAAATAATGAGGATACTTTATGTTTAATAAAATCAATTATAGGATGCTTTCTTTTTCTAGAATATTAATGTAACCAAGGGTGATTACTCATATAAACTTTTAGGAGAGTTACTTCCCTCTTTCATTATACAACTTTAAATAAAATTGATTTCATACATGTAGACGACTATGTTGAATAGGACAAGGTTATCTGCATGTGTCATGTTAAATTTGGAAATATATTGCATTCATGTGTAAGGACAAACACTAGTTACAATAATATTCTTTGCTGTATTGATAAGAATCACATCAACTTTATGAATATATTAATAAAAAAATAAACAATGGTTTTATTCATTTATAAAATAGATAACACATGTAACTAATGACATAATGAAGATGTTGACGTTCTACACTTCTTCAGCCAAAAGGTTAGGAAGGAAAATCCTATTAATATTGGAAAGAACAATAACAGTGGACTTGAGAAGCCTATTTTTCTGAAAAAATTGTTTTAATAGAAAAATTCTATAAATTTCAGCTGAAAATGGCACTGGCTGAATGCTGAATATTTCCTTATAAGGAACCAGTCAATATTACCATGCATTTAGTACAATCAGTGTAAAATGTTATTTTTTGTAATAACATGTTTCCCTTTGTATAATAATTTAAATAATATATAATTGAAAAATATCAATATATTTTCAAAGAAATTCAACTTAAAAAAAGCAATACAAGGTTATTCAATAAAACCGACCTCAGTCTCAAGGATGACCTTAATTAATGCTCAGATAAAGGTTCTCATTCATGTTGGCTATTATATCCATGATGATGGTCTTGGTATTGTGGGGCTGATATTTGGTCTTCTTCCAGACAACTCTCCCCAGGGAATTCAAACCAGGAGGCAAACTGACTGGCAAACATGGTGGATACAGCATGATTGGGGAAAAATCTTAGCTAGCTGTTCCTGGGTCACATAAGCCATATGGAAGGGAGCAGAGGACTTTGATGCAGACAGAAGAATTAAGCCAGCATGACAGAGCTCTCATTGCTTTCAACCCCCAGAATCATCACAGACAATATGAACTTGGTGTGCATCACTGTGCATGCCTTTCTGGGGTTTGAACTGCTATCCTACCTGTTCACGTAGCTAGTTTCTTGAAAATGGTTATCTCTGAGTCATTATGGTTGCTTGTTAGTACCACAACTATTGTATTTCATTTCATTTCCTCTAACACAATGATTTTCAACTGATGTGCCATGAGAGGATTGTGGGTGTATTGTAAATCTTTTAAAGGTCATTAATTTAAATTGATTATATAAGTTTATTGTTAATATAATAAATAAACATATATGCTAAATAATATAAAAAGTAAGCTTTTTTACAATAAACAATATTAAAAACAAAAATCAATCATAGCTAATATGCTGGGAAAAAGATTTAAGAGTACGCCTGTTCAAATTTTGACCTTGCAAAGAAGATATATGCTGCCATGGAGATAATCCAGCACACACATGAATGTGCTGTCATGGAGAGGATCCAATATACACATGAATGTGCAAAATCTGTAAGAAATAAAAGTAAATCAGGGAAGGTAAATACAAAATCATAAACAAGAAAACAAAGGGTATATCACCAAAATACCAACTAAAAAAAAAAAAAAAAAAAAAAACTCTTCTGATTCCTCCAAATCATTTACCAAACCAAAGAGAATGAAAATCTTAAATTCAACTACCTCTCTATACTTAAGGATCTTCTCATAGATCTTCTCTTATGAGAGATCACAAATAAATCATGAGGTTGTCACAAACTCCAAAAGATTTCTGGAAAAAACAAACTGTTTCAACATAATTCTGTCAAAGAACTAATTTCCATTTTAAATCATTTTTCACATTTCAGTTGCTTTACTTGATTGTCACACTTCAAGTTCAGTCTGACTCTTTCTTTCACTCGCTTTGACATTTGGTATTGTTAAAGGAACATTTTCCATGTCATTAATATTATAGCAAGAGTTATTTTCTCCTTCTTAGCAAAGACTTTTAACATGCCATTTCCACCTGTTAAGGCTAATTCTTGAATTTTATAAATGTTATTTGCATTTTCATATTTAAATCTACTTTTTAAATTGATTTTTTTAAAAATTCTATTGAACATTAAAAAAATAAGAGCAATATTCTTGATGGGAATTAATATGGAAAAGTGAACATTTAAGCTATTAATTCATTGTGTTTTTGTCCTATAGGTCATATATTTAGTTCTGGATTTAATAAAGTCTTTGACATTATATAACCCAACAACGGTTGACATAGATAAAATCAACCAGTCTAAACTAACCACATAACATTACATTAGGTTGTCTTCCATTTATAGCTAAACATGTGTTTTTAAATTCTTGGCACAATTTGTACATTTTGGTACAAGTTTTATTAAAGGTCACTGATAAAATGTGTTTTGCTAGTTTTTCATTGATATTTTTCTTGTCTCCATTCATATCAAGAAACAGTTGGATCTGATACGTGTAAGAATTTTGAAAGTTTCATAGGTCGAAAAAGCCATTCTTGGAGAATATTTTCCTTTTGTATAGATTGATTCATTTTTTTTTATGATGTATTTTTCCTCTTTCTTTACACTCTGAGTCAATCTCTGTTGGATTTCATTGCATTGTTCTTTGCCTATAGAACAACATCATCAAAGAATAGTAAAACCAAATCCAATAGAGACTGACTCAAGTTGTAAACAAGGAGCAAATTACACACACATTTGACACCAAGAAAAAAGAAATAAAGCAATCTACAATACAAAGGGAAAATACAGACTGAACTTTAAACAAATAACAGTACAACCAAATTTATTGGTTTTATTTAATAATACTTGTTATATATATATATATATATATATATATATATATATATATATAAGGTGTTCATTTTCCAAGCACACCCATCTGCTAGGACGGCTGTACAATCCCTGTTGCAGATGTCTTCTCAAGCACATTTGTGTTTATTCAATATCCACAGAGCCCACTTAAGTTTCTGAGAGAGAAATTTAAAAATTAATTATAATAGTGTGTTGACATGTATTTTTAAAAAAATCACCATCACAACGAAATTCAGATTTTATCACAATTACAATAAGTTTAGCTTTATAATTCACCCCTGAGGATGATCTCAGAGGAGTTTGAAAGTACTTGGGTAGGAAAAAACTATGGTGCCTTCCTTGATGAAATCATCTTAACTTCAAGAAACTGATTAGAGAACTGGAAAGGATCATTATAAAAATAGACATATGTCTATATTATTCAATGAAACATGTTTGAATAAAGATATGCTACCTAAATATATATATATATAGAGAGAGAGAGAGAAAGAGAGAGAGAATATAATTTCTTCCATGTTTGCCAATATGGCAAAATATGAAACTTTTAAAGCTTACAATTTTTTTTTGTTTTACAATATTCATCTTGTAGAAGTGCTGAAAGCTGCTCAATATAGAGGGTTACAAAATAAAAGGCAGTTTATGTGGGTAGATAGGGAAGATAATAGTTAATCCTAGACTTGGACAGGTTAAGATTGTAGTGATTGGGGAAGCATCCTCTTGGGAGTTGGTTTCACAAAGCAGTGGTTCATAAATAAAACTAAGATTACTAGAGTACTGAGAGCTTTAAGTGCTTTAAGTGTCATAGTAAAGCAGAAACATCAGTCAGTGTTTGCTATCAGAAACTACAGAGATGGTCTTCATAACGCAAACTGTGACTATTCTGAAATTTACAAAACACCCCCACCCCCGAAAAAGGGAATCCCCATGTCTGCCTCAGTTATTAAAAGAATAGATCAATGGTTTGAAACAACCAGTAATGCTGTCAAAAAATAACCTGAAATGCCTAAAGATTCATTATACAAGGATGACCACTTACTAAAATTCAGAGTTCTCAAAGAAAAGGAAAAAATATCCTGTGCATGTTTTGTATGTAGAAGACGTGTTTGAATTGCAATGATTTCTCAGATAAACATCAAAGACAAAATGAAGTTCTTTGCAGAGTACAGAAAGTTTATTTATATTATTTGAATGTCAGTCAGTTATGTGCCATGCGTGATACAGGCTTAGGCGATCATGTATCTTTTGATACATGACTGACGAGGCAGATTTTTTCTTGCAGTAGGTTGCCATTTCTTCTACAGCAGACCAATTGCTATCCAAAGCTATAGAACTTGGTCTGTTCTGCTATTTACCCATAACTCGGAGGAGAAGAGGATTCATACCTTTCCCAAGGATATTAGCACGTAAGTGAATATAATGAATTCAACTGGAATTTGAACTCGGCTCTCTGATTCCTCAATCTGAGTCCCTATCCATTACTCCACCGTGCTTCTGAATGTAAATAATGATAAATCTTCATTCCAGAAATTCAGATAAAAATTATGGAAAGTTTAAATCAGAATAATCCTGCAGAGTTGTATGGAGTGATGAATCAAGATTTCATTTTCATGGTGATATTCCAGAGACATGTTTTTGAAAATCTGGTGAGAAATACAATAATGAATTAATCTCTATGACAGTTAATTATGGAAAAAGTGTCATGGTGTGGAATGCCTTTTTAGATGTTGGTCCTGGTGAGCTGCTTCTTAATGGTGTAAAATACGTGAGAATATTTCAGAAAACTTTTCTTCCAACAATTGAATAGTCGTTTTCTCAGCAGAAATGAGCAGAAAACAATATTCTACCCACATAGTCAGGACCACCACCAAGTAACTTGAAAACAAGTTACATCCCTCATATTTTTTTTGCTTTCAAGTTGAACTCTGAACCCCGTAAAGAATATTTACTGTCACATTAAGCATAAACTAACCAGGAAGTCAACTGAATGAAAAAGAACAACTGGCTTTTTGGTAAAATTTAACATTTGTACCCATAAAAAAATGGTTTTTCAAAAGAGTGGACTTTTTATTGACACTGCATTTAATGTGTAGTTCATTGACAATTTTTATTGCTTTAAAAAGTTATTTTTAAAATTTTAATAAATCCCAAACATGAAACAGCATTCTTTTTTACTTTTCTTTTTTCTTGAGGATTGTCAAGAAAAGTATTAAACCTTTATTTATTTTATTAGATTTTACAAGATTAATTTTATATTTGCAAATAAAAGAACAACAAATATAAATTTATAAAGTTTAATGCATGCCAATTGTTTTCTTTGTATATCCTGGATATATTTGTTTAAACTTTCAGAATTAAAAAGAAATGTCCTGACTAAGCATGCCTTTAACTTTTCTTATATTCTTATTATAGGGAGGTAAAGAACATGGTGTCCCCATCCTTATCTCTGAGATCCATCCTGGTCAGCCTGCTGAAAGATGTGAGGGGCTATATGTTGGAGATGCTATCCTGTCTGTTAACGGAGAGGATCTGAGAAATGTTAAACATTCAGAAGCTGTACAGATTCTCTCGCAACAGGTAATTTTGTTCTTATTCTTGTAAATATGCATTCATTTATTCCTTTATTAATCAACACACCTGATATATTTCAAATGAATATACCAATAGAAAAATATTTTAGTAAGAAATATACAGAAATTGAAGATGATGTAATTGGAGATTACAATAATATCAGTTAATTTTAATTTAATAAACAAAGTTTGTTAACAATGTTTAAATGTTAAAAGCTTTATTTATTTTGTGCAAGTAACTATTAAAATTTCAAATGATATTTATGCAAAGAAGTAAATACTGTAAATTTAGTGTAGCAAACAATTGTTTGTGAATAGCAGAACCTCTACTTTAAATGTGTCGGGGGGACAGCAGCAACAATGCATACAAAAGACAATTGACTGAAGCAGCAGGTAAGCAGCAACAACCACCTATTTTTTAACAAAAATATTTAAATTCTAATCACATGATCAGCTACTGAAAAATATGCTTGAAAAAAAAAAAAATTGATTAACAATGTCCATTCTTAATATTCTATTCATTTTAGTAGAAATTTAGAAACACTGAAAGTAAAAAATGCAAAAATAAGTAAGTTTTTTTTTAAATTATCATCATCAGTCCCTTTACTACTTCAATTGTTAGGGGAACGTAAGGACAGAAGAAATACACAACCTCCTCCAGAATGTTCTGTTGGTAATGGCTCTCAGGAATTTCAGCATTGTCATGGCCATCCACTCTTTGATGTGTGAACAACTCTTATTTGCTATCCCTGCTTGTGTCTGCCTTCAATAGTGCCTTTGCATGATTGTCTTACAGAAGCTGTTATACCATGTGATGTAACCAAACGATACCATCTTCTGAAGCTTAATTGTGGTGGGAAGAGATTCCTGTCAGCCCACAAAACTTTTGATCTTGCTCCATATATGGTCATTGATTTTGTGCTCCCAGTAGCAGATGTGAAGGAGCTTTCTCAAGCACTTTCTTTTCAAATGCTATGATTGTTTTTTCCCGTCTCAACCAGGAGTGTCCAAGTTTCCCGTTCATAATACAGTGTAATCTTACCCTAAAAAAAAAAAATACAGTGAAAAACGAAGCTGAATGCTGATTATTTATAAGACCTGATCAAATGCAGAATATTTTTTCACTGCTGCATTTTTGTATGGCCCATTTTAAGAAAAATAGGAAATTACTATTTACTGGAAATAAACATCCAGCTACATGAGTTCATGGAAGTAGGTGTTAATTCTTGTATGGGTAACTATCAGCTGAGGATTCTTTCCAAGTGTGGGTTAGAAGAGCTTGAGTAAAATGAGGGGAGTCCCCAACTGAAATGGAATATATCATTGCTGGCATTTCTTGATACTTAAGATTTTCTTCTCGTGGAAAGTGCAAATATTCCTTGACATTTCCGAATCTGATGAACCCTTTTTGAACCGTAAAGCATTCAGTATCTCAAATGGGTTTCATCTGCACTCATTCTTATGGTTCACATCAATGAAAGGAATTGTTCAAGTTGACATTAAGTTTTCCTGAAAGGAAAGCGGAAATGCCAAAACACTAATTTAAATGTTTTATATAAGCAAATAACAACTTTGAAGTTATCATGACAAAACAAGTGACAGGATTTTCTTTCTAAACTAATACTACAGAATACGATAGGTAAATTGTCACCATTTTATATTTTTAATTTCATGCATGCACATTGTTTGTTTTTGATTTTGTTGACTGCACAGTATAGTAGGGTCAGTTGGGCATCATCTGTGAGAAAAAGAGCACCATAATGCAAGTCATGTCATCAGAAATTTGGAAACAGCATGCTCTTTTACTTGGCATTCATACTGGAAGTTCCAATGCAAACATTTCACAGTGTTTGGGTGTCAATCTAAAGACAGTGCAGAGAAGTCAGAAAGAGTTGGATGAGTGTAATGGTGATTACGAATGTCTGGCAGCTTGGAAAACTCACTCTGATCATTCTGACAAGAAAAGAACTCCTGAATTTGTTGGCAAGGATCTCCGTCTCAACATGGAGGCCTACATCAAGTGCCTTGATGAGTTAGTGTTGCTCTGTATCAAGAGAGTGGCTGCTGGAAAATCCTATGTCCGGCAACAGGACTCTACACCATACCACACAAGCAAGAGAACCCAGTCATGGCTGTCGGACAATTTCTGCAACTATATCACCCCTTACATCTGGCCACCTAACTCCCCAGACTTGTATCCCCCTTGATTATTATGTGTGGAGTGCAGTTGAGTAATAGACCAACAAAAATCCTTGTAATACCAAAGATGAACTGAAGGCAAAGATTATGGCAGCATTCACCAACTTAAACAAGGAGACCATCCAGAAGAGTTGCAGGAGATTCTGAAGTCATCTGGAGGTTGTGGTTGAAGCCAATGGCAATTTTATTGAATAAATTTACTCTTTAGTATTTCAAGATATTTTTGTGTAATTTTAGTAAATATATCTGTTAAAATGAGATGTAAGTGTTATTTTCATGTTTGTGTAATTTAGACAACAATTTATCCATCGCTCCCTGTATATTAGTATTTACACTAAGACCAAGATTTATCAACAATAGGTTATGACAAGTTCTTCTCCAGTGGATTAAGACTCTAAAATCTACTCTTTCTCTCCTGTAGTTATATTTTTCCGTTATTGCCTTTCTTGGGGTAAAATGATATATATATATATATATATAAAAGACCTACATGTGAAAACCTAATAAGAGTAAGGACTTAAAAATAATATTAATTTAATATATGCTTTCATTTTAAATGGTATGGATAAACTTGATTATTTATTACTTATATATTTCTGTTCCAATCAGTCTGTCATGATTCTAAGTTACTATCAACTATTTCCCACTAAACATTTGCCAAAAGACTTCAGAGAGGTCACTTGTCACTAATTCACAGTTATGAAACATGTCGACAAATCTGAAAATTTGTCAGTTAAATATGGTAATTTCTATTGGTTGATAATATTTTTGTTTTTGTATAAAGCTTTGTAAATTTTCAATTCACAACAATTGAGGTGAATTACATTTCATTGTTCAATTGGATTAATTAAACAAAAAGTTAACAATTTTATTATTATTTAGAAATATGATTTTTAACATAGTTATTTTATTTTCATTTATATACAAGAACCTTTTTTGAAATATTATGGATTATAATTCCATAAGGAACAGTTTCTTTATAAAGTTAAGCACACAATGAAATAATTCTCACTTTCCTTTCTACCTTGTCTAAAATTACTTGCAGTTTTCTATCTGTGTTTACCATCAACAAGGTGACGTCTGTACATTTTAGCTTGCTCCATCAAATAATAAATCCTGATAGAACTTTTAGTTCTGTTAGGATTGTCTAGTTATATAAATGAAATAAATTTGGTAAGAAGATACATCATTAAGAAGATACATGAATTGAATAAGTACACAAAAATAGAAAGGGCATAACCTTTCTATTTTTGTGTACTTATTCAATTCATTTTCTATACATATACAGGTAGTTTGTTCCTAGTAAATGTTCTGAATTGTTCTAATATCTTTCTCAAATCGATCAAATTTTCCTAACAGTTCAAATAGATCTTTGTGTCATACCTTATCAAATGCTTTTGCATAGTCTATAAAACATTGGTATACATCCTTCTACATTTTGCTCATGCTAATATCATTCTGATCATAAATATTGCATTTCTTATTCCAGTGTCTTTAACAAAGCCACATTGTTTTTGCCCTATTTCCAGTCTAATTCCGCTATGTGCTCTATTCATCAGAATCCAGATGATAAACTTAGTTGAATGTCAAAATGATAAGAACCAAACACATATCAGGTTAATTGAGAAATTGCCGAATGACATGTTGAGTTCATTGATAAGTAAGTTTTATTAGAAAATCACATTGAAAATATAAAGACAGCAGAAATGAAAAGCCACTCATTAAGTGCAGATAAAAGTTCAGTATTCTCTATCCAATTGTGTGTCTGTCTTGTCTGATTTCTTCCAGTAGAAATATCCAAAGGATTTATCTTTTAAGAACATCCACACTTTCTTAATTCTTTATTCTATTTAAGCAGCCAGCATACACTTTAATAACAATTATGAAGAATCAGTCTGCCTAGAGGAGCACTTATGTTGAATTCAAGTTTGATAAGAATCTCTTTAAGTATACTTGACTCTTAAATGGCTTCAAGATAACTTAGCATGTCATCTGTTACAGATAGCTAACTTCATATTCACATTTCCAAAGATACCATTACTAGAAACTATTTTCAGAATAATGTTTTGAGTTTTTTCTCTTGCTACAATGCTGTTTCATAAATCTTTCTCATGTATAGATATGTTTCATTCCTGTTATATATATATATATATATATATATATATATATATATATATATATATATATATATAACTGGCCACTCATATTTGAGGATACTCGTCTACTAGGGCGGCTAGCCAAACCCTATTGCAGATGCTTACTCAGGCACATTTGTGTTTCTTCAACACCCACAGAGCCCACCTGTGGTTTATACTGCAACTATGCTGAGCAAAACTTAGTTACAGTTTCTGGGAAAGAGTGTGTTATCTAGTGTGATCAACAATCTAATCAAGGCGGGAACACTCAAACTCTTGGCCACAAGGGTTCTGTCTACCCAATTTCACTCACAAGGCTTGGGTCAACCCGTGGTATGGTTTTCAGGTACTTTCCAAAGGTGTTGCACACTGGGATCGACCCCTCCAGTCTGATAACATCCAGAAGTTTCCTTCCTGACAAATCATCCATGGTGAGATTTAAATCTGGATCAGAATGAAAATGTTCTAACCACTCAGCCACGGGCCCTACTTGGGTGATTCCTGTTATATATATATATATATATATATATATATATATATATATATAGCAAGAATCCCTCAATTAGTACAGCTAATTTGTACATTAAAAAATATTAAAAAAATCAATTTTCAATTACTATGGTTAAACTGTGGAATGTTTTACCACACAAAACGAGTATTATGTATGCACTAATCGAATTTTGGTATATATAAATTTTAGCACACTAATCGAAAATGCATTAATTGAATGGGAATTAATTGGGAGATGCCTGTGTGTGTGTGTGTATATATATATATATATATATATATATATATATATATATATATATATATGAATCAATTAATTTATTAAAATATATAGGGCTAAATGTGAAAAGAAATTGTTATAGTCTATAGGGTGGTCATAATAATATTGCCACATATGGTAATGCCCATGCCAGAAATTTAACCTAATCTTACACACCACTCTAACTTCCACACCCCTATATATATACTAAACTTCTGTTGGCTTTCAATTATTTATATTGTTCCTTGAAACTGAAATTTTATAAAATCTTTCTCTTAAAAGTTTTTGTCATCTAGTACAGTTCTTTCTTTGTGGTTCCGCAGTACCAGTCCACAAAGAAGGATGATCTTTGCTAAGACCTACATGCTTCATTCACTCAAAGCCATTTTTAATGATTAGTCTGAGAAAGTGTTTCTATACAGATGACAGTTTAGATATTTCTGAATGAGTTTAGTGCCATGATATCTCTGTAAAAGTTTTGAAAAGACAAGGTTATTTAAGAATATGACTTGAGTTTTTAGGTTAATGTTTTGATTTTGTAGCAATTTTCAGCACCACATATTCTATGTTCAATTTCCTTATCTCCTATACTAAATTTTTTATAACCTATCTATACATCAAAGTATTTGAAGTTTTTGGTATTTACTGAGTCTACACTATAATGAAGTGGCTACCCTTATTATTTTATATCAATTAAAATCAATAGTAAGGACAAAGTATTGACATAATAAAGTAGCTACAATCCTTCAGATCCGCATTTTTTTTATTTTTTTTTATATTCCACTAAATTACACACATGTTGGTAGCCTAAAAGGTTATCAGCATAGAGAGTGAAATGAGTGAGAGCAAAGTTACAGTTACAGTCAAGTCTTTTATTGCGTACATTTGCATTATTGCCCTTGAGAAAGGCACAAATTGATTTCTTCTCTTCCCTGCTAGAAGTTAAATAGCAGGGTAGACTGGGCTCTCTAGCCTTGGGTGACAGCTAGTTTTGGAAAACAACAACTCTAAATTCCAAATCATAAAGAAGGCAATGGGAAACCACTGCACTATCTTCATCAAGAACTGTCATGACAACTGATAATAAAGAAAACGAAGCTGTGGGGAGCCATAGTCATTTACATTCTGAAGGGACATATAATTAAAACAATTATATGTGCTGTCAGAAAATTATGAAAATATTTAAACAATTTCATAATTGCATTGTTCTTATAAAATATTTAAAATTTTAGGTTGCTCTGAATTTTTTTGTTTATGTTCAGTACTGCTTAATTAATATAATTGCATAATTACAGAATTTTATTTATCAAATTTAACACAAAATTCTATTTCTACTGAGTCTATATAGTGGACTTTTCTGAAAAAAGTGTTATGCACACCACACGCACACACATATATATATATATATATATTTTGCATTTTCTATATGCAAATTATAAAACAGCAAAATACAGCATTGTTTAAGCATCTCACCTTGCTGGGTCTTCTTTCAGATAAGCAATATGGATATCACTTCTCAAGGTCAACTGCTGATGTGTTAATGATTATTGCTGAAAGAATCTATCAAGCTTTAGATAAAAATTGGTAAAGCTTGGGCTGTTGCTTTGAATATCTCAAAGTCATTTGACAGGGTTTGGCATACTTGTCTTCTTCACAAGTTGAAAGGTTATGGTATTTGTGGATAAATCTTTGAACTGATTTGGTCTTTCTTATCAAAGGAAAATTGTCTTGAACAGCCCCTCTTCAAGATCTTTTTTTGCATTAATGCAGGTGATCCCCCAGAACTTTATCCTTGGATCTACTTTGTTATGAATTTTCATCAATGACCTTCCAAATGTCATCAACTATGCTGATAACAACTATTTCCTTCTGCTTTAATATTAAGTCTGATTGGTTTGATATGGTCAAATTGGCAGCTAATCTCAAAAATGATCTACAATCTTTTGTTAACTGGACCAAGGAATGGTTTTTTAATTCTAACACCTCCAAAATGAAACTGTTCTCTTTTAATTGTCTGAAAGAAACCCTTTTGCCTTTCATCAGCATGGCTGATGCTAAATTCCAGTAGAGTGTCTCATTGTGCCTTCTCAGACTAATGTTTTCCACTGACATGAAGTGGAATGATTATATTGAATCAATTTCTTGGTCTGCTCTAGGAAATTTGGTTCACTGTGCCATGCTAGACAAATTTTCTTGACAGAATCTCTCTTACATATTTATAAGTCTACCATTTGTCTATGCTTTGAATATTACTGCCACATCTGGTTTGGTGCTTCTGCTATATATTTAGAGATATGTGACAAAATCCAAAGAATAATTATTGGTCCTGACCTGACATCTCAACATCAGTCACTTTCCCATTGATATAACATAGCTTCCCTGTGCCTTTTCTATAAATAGTTTCATAATAATTGTTCTAATGAGCTTTCCTCTTTGATACCTAGACTTTATGAATTTAAGCACAGTACTTGATAGGCAGCAAGGTTTCATCATTTTACAGTTGAAATGGATATATGTAAACATAAGTTCTATGCTAATGGTTTCTTCTCTCACATTTCTCACTTGTGGGAATCTCTTCTTTTTTTCTTTCCAATCATCTTTGATCTTTAAAAATGTAAATGCAATATCAATTGTTATCTTCTGTCTTCTTAATTCCTGTTTTTATTATTATCTCTCCTTAATAGTGTCTTTTTTTCTCTCATATTCTTTCACACTCAGTCACCTCTTGTGTCTTAGTGGTTTTGTTGCTTTGCTTGGGAATGAAATAATTAAAATATAACTAATTTCAAGTTGTTTTTTTTTTAAGAGATGAAAATTGAATTTGTTATATCTCAGTACGACATTGCAGGTATAGAGTTCATTAAATTAATTAATCTCATCATTTAAAAATAAAGTTTTTCAAGCTAATTGACAGTTAAGCAAATCAACTCTTGCTATAATTCCCCAAATGTCATTTTTGTCTGCCACATAATTGAAAGGCAGTTAGCACTGTGGCTGGCCAACAAATTTTTCTTGGGTTAATAATATTAATATTTGTAATATTAGTCCTCATATATGACAATGAATGCTGGAAAATTTACTCACAGATGAAAAAAAACTTGAAACAACAGAAAAATACAGAGAATACCATGCACAGAGCATATAAGCAATGAGGAAGTTTTAAGGAAAATGGAAACAGAAAGAAGCAGTTGAAATTTCTGGGACATATAATGAGGAAAGAGTGCTTGGAGAATTTGACACTCACAGGATATATTGATAGGAAAAGGGGCAAAGAGAAGCAGCATGTAAGCTACATAATGGAATTGGTTAATTGGATGTCAGAATAGGGTGTAAGATGGATAGTAAAAAGATAAACACTGCTAAGAGCTACAAAGGATAGGAAGTTGTGTGGAGCCATGATTGCTCACATACAGAAGGATGATGGCAATGGCTTGCTTGTTAGAATAAAAATTTGCTATCTTATCAATGTTTTCATGAATCTTATTTCCAATGTCATGAGTAAATATTTTTCCATTAAAAGAGTTACAGTCTAAAATGAAAAGAATTATGAAGAATATATATTTTTTATAAGAATTAATTCCCTTTTGACAATATTTTATTTAAACTAGCTTCTTTATTTTCGCCATTCCGGTAAGAAGAAAATTGGCAATTTTGTTTATTTCAAGATCACAATGTAAGGAATAAATCTGTAATGTACAACAAATGGAAATGATAATTTATGTTATGTTTTTACCAAGTTTCATTGTTGCATTTACCCAGAGCATTTCTTTTCAACAAACAGTAAATTGAGAAATTCAGTCAGTGTTTCATTTTTGTTGTTTTTAGTAGAAGGAAGGGGAAATGAAAATCCTACAGCAGTTCCATAATGCAACTTTGCAATTTAGAAATACAAAATAGTTTGTGTATTTTCATGATACAGAACAAAAGGAAATTGTTATTTACTGCTCATGGTGATGGCTTATCTATTTACAAATTCAATATTCTTAATAAAAAAAGAAAGAAAATTATTATCCTTCTTGTAAAAAAAAACAAAAACAAACTTCATAGATGCCCCAATTCCTTGTGGGAAATAATTCTTATCATACTGTTTTTTTTTTATATTGCCTAAATGCTGACATTTTTAAATACTTGGGCTGTACAAAAAGCAACTTAAAATTGATGTTGGATAAATTCTGCTTGGGACAAATGTATTCTAAGTTTGATTTAGGGCCTTCAGTTTCATTGAATAGCATAGATGGACTTTTTCTATGCAAAGAAGAATCTTAGTAAATCCCTAAATGTATTTTGGAATGATATTAGAGACATAACTCCTTCCCAGTCTTTTGAACAAGAGTAGAGTTTAATCCCTTGTTTCCTGTTTAGGATTGGATTTCTGGTTCCTTCTAAAGTGTCCTTCCACTCTATACTTCTCCCGTCTCTGCCTAAACTTTGAAATTTTATTTATCATTTGGTTTTTTCCTCAATAGGAGCAAATAAGTTCACCCTCCTCCTCGGCTTTTTTTTTTATTTTTTGTTTCCTGTTCGGGATTGGTTTTCTAAAGTTTTTTCATTCTCTTTCACTTCAAATCTTAGCGAATCTTAGTGGCATTATCACCTTGCTTGTGGTGAAAAAAATAGATTGGCATAGATTGCTTTTTGTCTAAATAGAATTTAATGATTTTATTTTTTATACAAAGTGCTACTAAAAAGTTTGGGAAATTTGAATGCACAAATTGAAAATATAATACACACTTTCCTGTTACTGTTTGTGAAATCAGGGGATATATGTTGAAAATAATTACTTTTATTCTTTTTTATACTATTGTTCACCACCCCATACAAGGCCCAAGAGCCACTTGAGGTAGAGGGTTACTAAATGAGGTTTCTGTAAGGTTATATAAAAAGGGAATAAGATATATATAATGAGAATGTGTAGAATAAATAACACTTGACTTTAGACTTGAATAAGTTAAGATTGTTATGGTTAGAGAAGCATCTTTTTGATAATGTAACAGTTCGGGGAAAGAAACTGTTTGAGTAGAACTTCCTCTTTACTCATGAAATATTAAAGGAATGAGAATGTGTTGACTGATCAGTGTATGCAGTATGGAGGGTCCTAGCTGTGAAATTCTGAACTAGTAGAACAACAGAATGTAGTTCACTTAAAATATGCAAATAAAATAGCAATAAAGTAACAAGAGGCTAACAATTTTTTGTCTGTGCAAAAGGCTTTATAGGGTAGAAAACAGTTCATCACCCACAAGGCCATATAAATACTTTTGAACTCTGTCAAGGCTAAAAAGTAAAGATTATATAGTTTCAACCCAGATGTGACAGAAATACTCAACTACTTCAAAGGAAACTAGGTATTAAAAGATAAGTAACTGGTGAATACTTTTTTTCCTTCCATCAGCTTGGCTGATGCTAACCTCCAGGAGAGCAACAAATTGCACTTTCTCAGTTTCACATATTCCATTGAGATCAAATGGAATGATTATATTGAATCAATTGTCTTCTACTAGGAAATTCAGTTCACTATGTCATGCTAGACAATTTTCAAATCCATCTTGCACAGTTATAATTCTACTATTTGTTCATGTATTGAATATTGGTGCCAAAACTGGTCTAGTGCTTATGCTATATATCTAGAGATTTTTGACAAAATCCAAAAAATAATCTTCAATTTTATTTGTCCCAACCTGGCATTTCGGCTTCAGTCACTTTCCCACTGCTGTAACCTAGCTTCCCTTTGCTTTTTCTATAACTATTTTCATAGTAATTGTTCAGATGAGCTTTCATGTTTGATACTTCAACTTTACAAATTTAAGCACAGTATTAGATTGGCAAGTAGGTCTCATAATTTCAATGGTGAAATTTCTAGATTTAACTGTAAGTTCTATGCTAATAGTTTCTTCCTTCACATTTCTCACTTGTGGAACTCTCTTCTGGTCTCTTGCTTTCCTGTCAACTATGAACTTCAAGAATGTAAATGTAATGTGAATCATCATCTTCTTCTTTGAATCCTGTTCTTTTATTCTCCTTTCATCTCAATATTGTTTTCTCAGTTTCTTTCACACTCAGTCACCCCTTGTGTTTTAGTGGCTTTCATCACCTTGCTTGTCATAAAAGGATTAAAAAAAATTCCTCGCAGCTGAAGAATAGATTTGAGGTACCAGAAATGTGATTCTATAGAAGGATGCTGAGAATTCCATGAAAAGAACATATGGGCAACAAGGAGATTTTAAGGAAAACAAATGAAAAGGACACTTATAATTACAATCAAAGAAACAATTGAAATTTCTAGGATGCAATGAGAAAAGAGAGTAAGAAGGAAACTGCAAGTTACTTACCTAAATAGTTTATGAAAACAGATAACAGAACATGGTCTAGAAAAGATAGTAAAGAGACAAACCTTGCTTAGAGCTACAAATAAAAGGAAGTTGTGGAGATCTATGATCACCTTCATCCCAAAGGGACAACAGTTAAAATAGCACCTTCTATGACTGTTAATAGAAAATGATGAATTGAGTATTTATTTTTTTTTTTTTTTGCTTGTTGAGAGAGTCTAGGACATTGTAATAGTTTACTTCAACAACTGTACAATACAAAATAGTTGCAAATTTCTGTAAACAAAGGAAATTTTTACCAGATATTCTCTTTGCTTCCTTTGCACCCCTACAACAATCTCATTCAATATCCTTCTACCTTGAGGAGCTCTTAGGCCTTGTACTGAGTGAACAATAGTATAAAAATAGACACTCATACTGATTTCAAGCAGTTTGTTCCAACCAAGTTCCTTTCAGATCCACAATGTATGATTTTAATATTTGATTAAAAAGACTGAATTTTTGTATTTATTTTTCTTTTAATTACAAATGAATCTTAAAGCAAGGAGAAATTGAGTTGGAGGTTGTGTTTGTTGCTCCTGATGAAGACAGTGATGATGAGAACCATGAATATGAAGATGAAAATGGATTCCGGTATGAATTTATTTTTACTTTTTACTTTGAATTTCTTACCAATTGGGATATTGTATTAAAAAATATAATTTTATATACAGTCACCACTTGTTATCCAAGAGGAGTTGATTTCAGGATTCTCTTCCCAACAGTTGCTAAAATCTGTTGATATTTTTCATATAACCAAGGTATATCCTTAGTTATATTCAGAGAAGGCATGGTGGAGTAATGGATAGCGGCTCGGATTGAGGAATTGGAGAGCTGAGTTCAAATTCCAGTTGAATCCACTACATTCACTTATGTGCTAATACCCTTGGAAAGGGTATGAATCCTCCTCTTCTCCCCCTAGCTATGGGTAAATAGCAGTACAGACCGGGTTCTATAGCCTTCGATGGCAACTGGTCTACCGCAGAGAGAAATGGCAACCTACTGTGGAAAAAATCTGCCTCATCAGTCATGTATCAAAAGATACATGACCACCTACGCATGTATCATGCATGGCATATAACTGACTGAAAGTATATCCTCCTATCTACTTTAGTCCATTACCTGCCATGAGACTCATTTGGGGATCTGTTAAAATTAAACTCACTACATGTTATTCCTTGTATTTACATTGAATTGCTTACATACATTGCATTTGCAGAGGTATATTTTACAACACTTAGCCTTTAAAGTTTTTATTATTAGCCATAAGAAGACACTTTCTGTTGTAATTTTACATTTCACGAGTAGAAAAATAATGACTATTTTGAAAAGTATTTTTTTTATTATTTCTAATCAATATTATTTTTTGATGTTTTATACACATATATATTTGATGTTCTAGTTTTTATAAAAATGACAATGATAACTACTGAAATTAAACATAAGGAATAAATAAACTCCTAAGACATCTGTCTGGGCCAAAAATCCGCATTAAAAAAATTTGGCTGTTAATGGGTTAAATCATCTCAAAATTACTTATAAACCTAATACAATTAATGCTATGTTATACTGTTGGTAGGAACAAAATGTTTTTCAGGAAAAAACATTCAAACTTTTATATAAATTAATTATATCAAAATGTTTGTTTCACTAGCCAATAGAAAGATTAGAAAAAATATTTATATAAAAATTGTATATACTCAATAGAAGTGTAGTATTTGTAAAAAGTGATAGTGTGAAAAACTTTTTATCTATAAACAAAAAAATATTTAATTAGAAAACATTTTGTCAAAAAACACTGCAATTTTTGAAAAATACCAAAAATGAACTATTATTTACATGCTGACTTTTGTCCTCATCTTTGTTGCTGTTATCACAATTCAGCTGCTGTGCCATCCGGCCTTCATAAGACTTTCTGAAGGTCACCCAGATCAATGAGCACCTGATGAAGTCTGAAAATATGATAACACTAACAAAGATGAGGACAATAGTCCACAAGTAAATAATATAAATAATTATAACTCCTCATTTCAAAAGTTCAGACAGAAAAATTAACTAGTCATTAGATTTGAATATCTTACTAGTCACTATGTTATATGATAGACTTTCCACCAATGAAGAAAGTGCTGTATTCACTGGCATTCTTAATGAAAGGGAGAGGATCTAAATGTTAGAGGGTGCACTTGATAATTGATTTGGGTGGGATGAGATCAAATGACCAACGGGTATCCATGTCTACAGTATCTTCTAATAAAACAATTATTTCTTGACAACTATACTAATTATTATATTTAGATTCAGGTTTAATTTGGCAACAATTAATTCTAAGATATCATTAATTTTAATATCCAAAGGAACTTCCAGATTCTTTGAACTTGGTAACTCTTTAAGCAGTTATACAAGAAGCCTCTAGGACAGATTCAAAGAAATAATAATATCAATTTACTTTTTACTATGATAACCAATTCTAACAACATTGCATAGTTTGCTAAGATAAGCAATATTAAAAAAATTGATAACCAACATTAATGAAATTGCTTACTTTACCAAGATAACCAGTGTTAACGAAATTGTTTACTTTACCAATATAACCAACATTAACTAAATTGCTTTCTTTACCAATATAACCAACAGTAACAAAATTGTTTACTTTGTTTTATTTACAATAATCAACATATGCTTCAAACAAAATTGGTTACTCAACCAAACTTAGGGTTTCTGTCGAAAATGATGTTATCAATGTCTTTAATTTGGTTTAGTAGCAAATATATTTCAGCTTAATTTCTGAAAATTTATCATTGGGAAAAGAAGGTTGGATTTTTTTTTTTTTTTTGTACCAGATGGCCTTTGAGTTTTAATTGTATATTCTTCTTTCTAGATACAGGATTTATGATGATGATGTTGCAAGTGATGTGAGCAATGGTCATGGTGAAAGTCCTCTAGATAATGAGATAAGGGAAAATGGTCCACTGTTGCCTCATAATACTCATGCTGTAAAACCTGAGGAAGACACCAGTACTACTGTCCCTACTATGAACTCTGATTCTACCAATGGGGGAACTTTAAGGTAAGACCTACAGTATGTAGATTTTAATGATTTTGGAAAGCACCCACTAGAATTCACACACACACACACACTAATGCCACAGGATATAAAGACATTTGAACCATCTAACCAATGAAAACAAACAGCATAGAATTTAAAATACCAAAACCTTCTCTTCCATAATTCATTTTCAAAAGGTTCCAAAAGACTGCTTAATCTCAAGATACCTGCAAATGAATTAATAGATTATCCTGCTTGATAGTAATGTTATATAATTGCTTATCTTAAAGACTACCATGAGATACTTTTTCTAAAAACTAGAAGTATACACTGTCTATTTTCTTTGGATTGATTCTTATTTATTAATTCCCAATGATATATTCAGCAAGTAGAGAAATATCTACTAGCTTTAAGAAAATATACTATCAAGCAGAGATATCATCATCCACCCTAACATTCTTACTATTTATAAAAGATTGATAAGTCATAAAAAGCAAATCAATTAATCCTACTATTTATACATCTTTTAATCTCAAGAGTGAGGAAAAAGATCAAATGGTTTTCTAACTATTGACAATTTTTTGTTAGTAAGTAATTAATGAAATGAAAATGCTTTTTATTTATAATAATGGTAATTACTTGTAACAGAGAATCAGGTCAGCCCGATAAAAGACCCCGAGTTGGTTGTGTGTGGTGCTGTAAGCACCAGGCGTTGCATCCCTTTCCACAAGGGGCTGTTGAGAGAAGACCTTCTACTTAGAGTAGGTGGCACTGACTATTTGCATATGAACAATACTGGGCAGGTATTAGCCAATGGTCAGCATGGGTCTGGGACTGGGTGAGCTAGTGTTTTTCTCAGTTGGAGAAGCGCTCTTGACATGCAGACATGTGAAAACCAGGCAAGACAAACACATTACTTTGATTCTCTTAAAACACTCCTGAAATGTACCTTCATAACAGACTTGAGTAAAGTGATATTTAACCATATCACATGACAACAGAGATGATTCTTCAATTGGACAATTGAAATAATCACTAAAAGCTTGACCAATCAGAAAAGCAAACAACTTGGAGCTGTAAACAAGTAAGAGCAGCAGAATTGGAAAGGTTAAAACAATTGGCAATTGAAACTGCCAAAATGTGTTTGGAGTTTGATGAAAGTTTACATATAGTGTTGACTTAGTGAACAATTTAGCAAGCTCAAGGGAATTGTTGAAGTGTTAATTTATGGGCAAAGTCATAAGTAATCTTTTGATAACAAAATTCAGTTATGCTGTGTCAGCGCAAAGGCTTCATGCCCCCACCAATCTATGATACAGAATCCCCCACTCAGTTTTCATAAGGTAGTATTCATATAAAATATAAATTTTATTGTACCATAATTGATTGTATACAATATTGGTAAACAATTCAACTAGAAAAATTGAAGATAAATACGATGTATCTAAATACAAATTTGAGACATGTCATAATAGATCATTCCATATTAAATAAATCAACAATGTAGTTACAGCAATTTTTAACATCAACTTGAGATTTTTCTTGTTAAAAAGTTGAATTTTAACACATTCAATATCGTGGATAAAAAATAGTGAATTTTATATTCTGTGTTTTTACAAGACTTAGCATGAGTAAAACAAAATCACAGAATTGGATAAGAAAAAAAACCAGAATGTTGTCAAAATCTGCAAAAAAAATTTCATGGTCAGTTATTCTTAATTTAATATGTAACATATTTAAATGTAGGTAGAAAAATCAAATGTTGATAAAATAGTGAGGGTCACAAAACACTGCCCAGGGCCCACAATCAGCATCCCCCCAAGTGGTTAGTATGCAGCAGCCTTGTGGCTATGCGAATACTATAGTCATAACAGTAATTCCCTTTTTGGAAGAAGATGATCTTAGAAATATTGAGATTTCCCATATTGTGTGTGGCCCACCAATGGTTGTAAATTGAAATTAACTCTTCATTCAAATCAGCACAAGCACCATTTTGTGTCCCAAGACTTCTTGTGCTTCACATTTAGTTCCATCTCAAATCTACCCAGAGTAATGATCTTAACAGTATATCTCTCTGGTTTGCTTAGATATGCAAACCATACCACTACAAGAGGAAAATCATTGATAGACTATTTATACTAATAATCCAGTTAAGATAATATATCATACTAAAACTCATAACAGAATATATTGTAAATATTGTAATTTCCTAAGTTCAAGCTGTTGAAAATGATGTTAAAAACAGACAAATATGTGCTTTTTTAAAAACTATAAGAAATTTATAAAAAATAAAATTACGGAATTTCTTTCACAATACACTTTGAGAAAATGTGTTGAACCCTGGGAAGTGACCACCTGCCAGAACCTCACAAACTGAGGTAAAAAGCATTATGAAAGTGTAAAAATAGGTTTTAATACCTGAAATACTTTGTAAAAAATTATTACCAGAAATAAATTTTTGAAGAAAAAAAACTATTACCAGCAATACGTTTTTGAAAAAAAAAATATTACCAGCAATACATTTTTGAGGAAAAAAATATTACCAGAAATAGATTTTTGACAAAACAAAAATATTACCTGGAAAAAAAAAGTTAACGGCATTAAATGACCCATTGAGGTTGATATGCTGTAAAGCACAACACAACAAAACAAAGCAATCAGCAAATGGCTAGTACAATGTTGCTCATATACAATGCCTTATTCTGCTTTCATTTTAGTCAATAAATGCTGGGGTGTTGTGTTCTTTTTTTTAATCATTTATAAGCAAAGTAAGAAAGACACTAAGAACACAGGGGGTTGCTAAGTGTGAGAGAATATGAAAAAAGAAAACATTATTAAGGAGAGAGAACAATAAAAGAAGACTGAAGATAACAATTGTCATTGTTGGTTCGTTGTTATTCTTTAACAGCTTATCAACTTCTATGGATTATTTAATGCTGAAATCTAAATATTTTGTATACAATTTTTTTTTTTTTTTTTTGGTGGGGGGGTGAGATAATAATGATTTAGTGATACAAGTCTCATACACATAGCTGGTGCGGAGAAGAGTTCAATTCATGCCTTCCTAAATTTATTTGCATATAAGTGAATTTAACAAACCCAATGGTAATTGGAATTCTGCACTCTGATTAACAATTACAAGCTATTATCCATTAGACCAACCATGCATCCAAGCTTACAGTACCTGGTTACCCATCTCAGTACTGATCAGGATAAACATTGCTTAACTTCAGTGATTCTACAGGCACCAGTGTTTCAACATGATACAGTCATAAGCCAGTTGACGTTGTACCAGTAAACTAATTTTCAGAGTTGAAAAAATAAACAAAATTTATATCATTTATGAGATATGAAACCTAAATCATAAATTAATTATTTTGTACAATGTCATGTTAAAATTCTGTTATTAATGTCAAAATGTTGTAGAGGAATTATAACTCTGAGTAAATAATTATAAACCCCCTAACATTTTTATATATATATATATATATATATATATATATATATATACACAAAAATACTCATAAAAATGAGAAACGGCATAATTGATGTGGAAACAACAAGTATTATTTATTATCTGGTTGATATGTGGTGTTGGAGACACAAGAGACTATTGAGTAAAATTGTGAATTTGGAGTCAAATGTAGATAAAATATGGATCAGAATCTGACAGAATGATAAGATAAAGAATAAGTAAAGTGTATACAATCTTTTTCATATGTTTTTTTATAGATATGTGTGTAATGAGTATCCAGAAAATTTAGCTGGAAAAATACAAGAAGTGTTTGGGATTTTCTTACCTCAAATCTTTGTTGAGCACTAAAAGATAAATATTACTATAATGGTTTGAAAAAGAAAAAGGAGATAAAATTTTTGTTGGTGCATGTGTTAAATATTAGTCAGTGAGAACTGCTTGTCTGATAGTGAAGTGAGAATGTCACATGTTTGTGTGCGTACGGAAGAAAAGTGGGTTCAATTTTCATTGGTTTAGAATGAGTGAATTAATGATAATTGTTATAATTATTTTACTATAATTATTTTTTACACTATAATTAATTTTTTTATTTACTTTTTTATGGATATAACACAGTGACAGTATAATTATTTTTTTATTTATGTATTTCTTTGTGTACACAACAATGCTGATTTAATTTATTTGTGAGAAAGTTATCTAAATGAAAAAGAAAGAAAAACTGAAAGAAAGCAGAAAATGAACTTTTTATTTACTTATTTTTATTAATATATTGTATGAAAAAAATCTCTTTCTATTTGTTTTTTCTTTTTAGTTCTCCCCAGATTGTTTCAGACCAACTTGTTGAAAATAAGAACTATACACAAATCCACAGTCCAGGAAAAAACTCCCCAAATCAGAATGCAGCAAGTGGAACTGAAAGCACACCAGAGAAAACTAATGGCAACAGGAATAGTGAAGATAGGATAAACATTGAGCAAAGTCCGACAAGTGGTCCAATCCAGATCCCTTCATCAGAGCAAGAGGAGATAATTCAGCAAGCAAGTTGATAGGGCAAGCAAATATACAGTTGGATTTTGTGCGTACACTGATACATACATACAAGCATATGCAAGCAGAATTACATATTGATAGCATAAAAACACAAAATGGAGTCCTAGAGTCTCATATATGTCATGGATAAAAGTTTTGTCTTAATGACTGGCACACTGCAGAGATCTGTGTTTCTGGACTTTAAACTGAGCTGTTTTTTGAAGACTAATTTCTTTGCCTGGTTCATTTAACCACTTTAAATGGAGGATTAATGAAACAAGAAAATAAACAATGAGTATTAGAAAGAAAAAATTAAAAAAAAATATCATTGAAATATTTTCTTTTACTTTAAAAATGTAGATTTAGAAATATCATAGAAGAAAAAAAAACACTGAGGAACAAAGCCACCATGTTTTATTATCTGTTATCAGTATTATTTAACTTTGGAAACTTTTTGAGGTTAATATGCAATTCTGCTGGTTGAAATTCTTTGTTTTTCTTTGTTGGGGATTGTCATTGTACACATTTTATATTTGAGGTATGTGTTCTATCTGGTTACCTTTCCGTTCAATTCATCTGTTTTCTTGCATGTAGTTGGTTCATTTATTTATTTGTTAATAAATAATATCTTTGGTGACATGATTTTTCTCTAAAATTAATCAATTCTTAACACTCTTTTTAGTTTTAAGTACAAAAAACCACTGTTAACACTAGTGTTATTTTTGACACTTTATAATTTCTAACCACATTGTATTCTTTTCGTCAGAGTGTGTGTGTGTGTATATATATATATATATATATATATATATATATATATCTGTTTTGTTGTTCTGTCATTGATTACTAAATATATATATATATATATATATATATATATATATATATATATATATTATATTTTGTTGCTCTGTCATTGTTTAATATATATATATATATATATATATATATATATATATATATATAAAATATTGCCAGCAAATATTTTTATGCCCATATAATTCTTTTGATAAAGAATTAAAAAGATTACCTACTTTTTGTCAGTGATACTGACTCACCATATTATCTTTCTAGCGATGAAAGGGCTGTTTATTTTTTATTTTTCCATTATGAACACTTGTATTTTTAACCTTTTTTTTAATACAAGAATGAATCACTAAACCTGATATATAGTTATTAGCTGAATTTTGATCTGAAATTTTCACTGTATCTTTTATTTATATGCTTAATATGCACCATTGAATTAAGTACATTGACAAAGGAGATTATGTTGAAAAATATTTGTTATGTAAAATTTTTTTTTTCATTAAGCTGTGAACTTATTGATGTCCCTGTGTATATTATATTGAAGCATTTAAGAATATAGATTCTGATTTTTTTCAACTTTCCTTAGTAACAGTTCTACATTCATCTGGTTCATTTTCCTTGCATTTATGAAACATTATCTCTGTCAAACAGCCCAGTCATTAAAATACATGGATATATAGCATACATTAATTTAGTTCCGAAAAGATTTTTTCTTTAGACAGAAGACAAACCTTCACCATTTCAAGTGTTATCAATTAGGATTCACTTTTATCTAATTTCATCTTAATATTAGATTATTTTTCTGCATATTGCTTTTTGTCCAAACTATGTGGGAATAAGTCATTTTTCAACACATTCCTTATCTTTAAATATGGCATGTTGAAATTTATGAAAACTAGATTTGAGACCTTGATGTTCCTCCCATTAATTAGCACCTAAACAGTATTTTCATTTTTTCCAGTGTTTTCATAAAATGTTAGTGCATAAATCACATGAAAATAAAAAGGTAACTGATACCAGAATTGTAAACCAAATTATCTTGACTCTTTCTCTCCACTCTTTTTTATTTCCTTGCTCCAATTGATTTCTGCTTGGCACATTCACCCCAACATAATCAGGACCCATGTTCACACTTGACAAAGTCACTGCCACACAAACATAGTCTGTGGTATGTTGCCTCTGACAAACATGTTCAGCAATTCCACAGATTTTTTTTTATGAGCAATAAACAGCGACATGCTTGATTGATTGCATTTTAAAATATATCGACGGTAGCTGTGAACATGTTTGGTATAAGTATAATTTGAAGTCTGAGTGAAGGGCAGGGGTAAAAATTTGGACAAGATTAATAATCTAGAGCTGTAAAATATTCCAAATATTCATCCTACAGTTCAACACATTTGGAACATCATTTCTTAAGTTTGTTTAACCCACAAAAAAAAAAAAAAATTCATGCTTGGTCAAGCTGAGATCTTTTCAGTCTCATAAACAGAAATATCTGTTATAAATTGTAAAAATAACACTTTAAAATATTTTACTTGAATTTTTGCCTTCAGGTAAGATGTATACAGAAATAAATGCATGTGTGCTAAGAGTTATTAGCTGAATTTTGATCTGAAAGTTTCATTGTATAATATTCACTTTAATTAAATGCATTGACAAGGAAAGAGATTAAGTTGTAAAATTAATGTTTATGGTATAAAATAAATACCTGTTTTCTTTTTTAATTATTAGGCTATGGAATTATCAATGTACCTGCATATATAACTCAAGATTTGTTCCTTAAGTTTTTAAATCTTATAAAATGATTTTTCTTTACTTAGATTATTTTTAAATATTGCTTACTTAGACTTGTTTAAATTGAAGTGTTAAATTCCAAATCACTTCATAAAACAAATTGAACACATGACAACATTTTTTAAATAATAATTAATAATAATTTTTAAATTAAACAAATATTTGTAAATTTAGATTATAATAATCATTATAATTGTTTACACTGGTTATTTTTAGTTTATAAATAACAAATTTCTAGAAAATATATAATAAATTGTTTCCTTCTTTTTTTTTCTTTCATTTTGTAAGTAAACATTTATATCTACTTACATTTTTTTAGTATATTTAATTCCAGTCAGTACCAGAATTGGTACAGTTGTACTTAAACCAAACAAAATATACCATAATTCCTCATGTATAATACACCTTCATCCATAAAACGCACCCCTAAAATTGTGCTGAAAGTGTGGGGAAAATGCTTCTACTCACGCATAATACGCACCCCTTGTTTGGTAATCCAACCCTACAAATTGTACCTCTCCAATTTCATTACAACCAGTGTTTCCTACACTTATTTTAAAAAAATGGTTTTAAACATAGAATGATATTATTCTAATTTTGTTTTATGATAATTCTTATTTTATTTTATTGCAATTTTTTAAAGACTTTTTGTAGCTGTGCATAATACGCAACCCTGATTTTGCTTATTATTTTTTAGAAAAAAATGCGTATTATACATGGGGAATTATGGTACTCTTGTTTTATATTTTGTGCTATTCTCTTTTTATTTTGTTCTTTTGAAAAATTTATAAAGAAAAACCAAAAAAAATGTATTGAATGAAAGAATTTCATCCAATTTCTCTATTCTTTATTTATTCATATACAAAATTTTTTATTCACCTCCAGTGCTTCTTTAACAGATCATAGGCAATTTATTTAAACTCTTTCCTGCTTCTCTCCTACACCAGGCTTCCCATAAATAATAAAACATGCCCAGATTTTAATGATTTTTTTTTACTTGTATCCTGTCTCAATTGACTTTATCAGAATGTTTTAAATATCCTGTATTAAAATATTTTACAAATAAATTACAGAACTTTTAATTTAAACCAAATGACTAATATTTTTAGGATATAAATTTATCTCCTGCTGCAATATTACTTGACCTCAATATATATATATATATATATATATATATATATATATATATATATATATATATTTTGAGAGAGAGTTCAAGACTAATGGCAATAGTCTGTTTCATGCTTGAACGCAATATATAGATGGCCTGAAGATTGTGTTCAAAACAGACTGTCACCATTCAGTGTTAATCTTTATGCTTACACTACTTATATTTACTACCCTGTATATTGAGCTATAAATATAGCATACCTTAAAACTATATTTTATATAACACACACACATATATATATATATATATATATATATATATATATATATATATATATATATATATATATATATATATAAGTTAGAAATCATTTAAATTTGAAAAGGGTATCTTGTATTTTTGTTTGGCATCTCTGGCAGTCCTATTCTTACATAATATATGTACTTATATATATAAATCATATGAATTTATATTTTGAATGGGGTTTGTCAACTCTGGCAGTCCTATTCTTATATAATAAAGATAATTCATTTATTTTAACAAAAGTCAAGAATTGAATAAAATTATTAATTTTTACTATATTTCATCTTATTTTGTGGATTTTAATCCTAATACCAAAATCAAGATGAAACAATTAATAATGCCAATGATTTATCCATAAAATTAATTCAATTCTTATCACATTTCTTATTCTCTATGGAACTCTCTCAATATATTTGTTGGCAGTGATATTGGCAGGAAGAAAGTTCACTATTTCTGACATTACATCTCCCCCCCCTCCACACACACACTAGTTTCACAACAGATCTAATTGAATTAATATTTACCTATTTTAATTGTTGTTTTTAGGTTAAAGGTAGATACTCATAATAGGTATTGTGTAGTTAGAAAAATTGTTTTTGGTTACTCATAAGTTAATGAAAGTTTTCGGTATATTTTACCACTCATTTGAAAACTGTAATAAGAAAGAAAATTTCCAGTTCTCTTTGTTTTCTTTTTTTTATAAAATATTAATTAAGGTTTTCCCAAAATCACAAAGCATTTTCATTACGTAAAAAAAAAAAAATCTCCGTAAATGTTCTTTCAATTTTACTTATGTATTTCGTTTTACAAATTATTACAGGGGAAAAAAAAAACAATTAAATCACCGTCCTTTCCCTCGTTTATTAGTCCAGATGTGATTATCTCCCTTTGTCACTGCCAAACTATTTGATAGCTTTCATATCACTGAATGCAAATATAGTTTAATTACCTTTAGTGGAATGGGGGCCGTCTAAAAGAAAAGAAAAAAGGAATCATAATAGTCTTGATAAGCAACTGGAGGAGAAAATATTGTACATCTATTGCTTATATTCCCATTTATTTCTGATTGCAATTCCCCCCACACACACACCCAACTTCCTTCACAACTACACACACTTTTTGGGTTTTTTTTAACATGAAATTTAATTTCAAAAACTGATGACTCCGGAAAAATACGTTCATATACATTTATTCCACACACATATAGACAAACACAAACTGAAGAAATTCATTTCTTATGTAAAATGAAAACTGAAAATCTTGCAAAGATTTTTTTTTCATGCTTTTCTTCAAAACCAAACAAGTCTCCCATGTTTCAAATGATCAAGAGCTTTCAGATAGCAGCAGAGATTGATTTCTTTTAAGTTTAATAATAATAAGCAGTAAACTCGGCAGGAAGCATATGAAATGACATTCTTATTTTAATTGGTGGTGGCAATGAATTAGAAAAGAATTTTTCATAAAAACCAAAATCTAAAATAAATGATTAATGCAAGTAAATTTTAAATGGATTAAAACAACAAATAATTGATGAACTTTTGAAGTGCTTCATCACTAAAATCTTTGCATTCAAAATTTAACTTGTCAGTTAATATCTCAAGTTTTGATGGCAACTTTTACATCTGTACATTGTGTAAATACAATTAGGAATAGATGTGACATTTTAGGTCACGTTATTTGTTTCAATGCTTATCTTTTTATCTTGTTAGCCTTACTTGTTCCTTTGATGAAAGTCTTTTTCACTCTATTCAGTGCCATCTTAGTATTTCCATTTAAATTTAACATGTAGCTAAAAAAAACTCCCAGAAAGATGGCAAATACTGAAACACTACTTCAATATATTTTCTCTTAGGAATTAGAATTGTAGTTTGCTTGTGTTGTCACAACTCTTATGATGTTTTCATGCAAATAAAATGACCTCAACTATTTTAGTTTACAACTATTTTTTAATATGCCATTTTATTTTTTTTAAATAATTTATATTTCTTGTTTCTTTTTTTCCATAAAATGTTTAAAGCTCTCTTTGTAATATTTGATTAATTAAATAAACCATTTACTCTTCAGTAAAGATTTTAATTTACAAGCAGGTGCCACAAAATAAAAAAAGGGGAGAGTTAAATTGGTTATTCATTATTGATTCCATGTTTGTTATAAGATCATCTCAAAGATGAACATTTTATTTTTTATTTTAGATATCTTACTGTAAACATTTTTCATTTATTTTAAATGCACAATTTTCTTTGATTTTTGTTTGTACTTATTCTAGAATATTCTAGAATGAGATTTGTAGAACTTTTTTGTAGACCACATAAAAGGCTTACATAGGAATTTTAGAAACCAATGTTTTAAGGAATGGAAATAAAAAAAAAACAAAAAAAAAACAGAAGATGAAATTTTTCAATTAATTTAAAAAATTAGTGGTAGTAATGATTTTAGACAAATGATGCAGGTCAGCTCAATAGCATTTTCCAGTGCTGGATTTACTTGTAAGCTTAGCAGGCTGAACCCTGGGGTTCTCCAACCAAAGTTTATAATATTTTTGAAACTGTCATAGGCCTTTCTTACATATGCTGTCATAATGCATTGTAGACTCTAAATAGCCCTTCAATAATTTTAAATACCCATCATCATCCTCGGCTTTACTCAAATTGTTTAATTTAACACTCTTCCATTTTCCTCTACTCATGAGAATAAGGGATTTGGAGGGGCCTCGCAAGTAGAATAACCTAGGGTCTTTCTTCATCTATCTGGCATTGTCTATAGATTGAGGCCAAGAAAACAAATTTAGTCTTCTGTTTACTCATCAGTTTCAGCAAAATGTAAACTATAATACTGTGGATGATTTATATAGGATAGTTTTTTTGGAGGGTTTTTTTTTGTTTTTTTTTTAAGATTAATTACTGTGAACCCTTTTGGGCTGGCCTTAATTTTGAAACTTGTAATAATTATCAATTATTATAGTGAGTCAATTTGACTACAGAAAGCTTGGGAATAAAACACCATCAGCTCTTGCAACTACCATAAATTCTTCCCCTAAGCACTTTCACTCTATCTTTTTTAAAAGCATAATGTCTATTTATTATTCATGTTCCTATTAACTCTACTGATAATCTGTCAGAGTTAATCTTAATATAGACCCTGTTCCCCTCCAAAACCTCATATATTACCCAACCCACTGGGACTCAAAATAATGTAGAATGTATAAGAAACAATTTTTTTTCATAAGTTAGATCTTTTATGTATTTTCTGGTCACTATATATTTATTGACTTCTTTAATATTTGATGCTTAACACTCTTAGTCCTGTCTGTGCAAAAGGTGTCTGGTTCATCTAGTAGCAAATATTATAGTACCTTTAAGAGATATTATATGGCTTAGGATTGATTGTTATCTGAGAGAGAGCTGCATAGAATATTTCATTTATTTATTTGGCTCTGGACTGAGCTGTTTGGAATAGATTTCTGTTTGCTCATTCATTAACTCATTTTTCACAATGTTCATTTCTTTCATAATGTTTGTTTCATTATTTAATGAATCAAAACAATATAATTCTTTTAAAATTTAACCTGTTTCAGAAATTTTACTGAGATTTTTTTAAAATTCTTTTACTTTATGTACTATAGAGTGATTTTAAATAATAATTCCATAATCAGAGATTATCATTTTTTACTATTAAAATTGTAAACCCTAGCCTCATCTTATTAAAAGCCAATTCAGCTTTATCTTTGGTCAGTTGTAATGTTTTGCTTTGACAATTTCATGGTAAGTTACTAAGTAATAAATGGTCAATCCGTGACAATGAGTCAAAGGTTGATTTCTTTTCTAACCAAAGAAGGGACAATGATGATCAAATTGAGTTTCATATTTTTAATGTCATACTGCAGTTAGTATTTTGAAAGTAATCAAAAAAACTGTAACAAACATGGCATACAAATAACTACATTTCTTCAGAAGAGAAACAAATTAACTTCCTTGGTAAAGAGTTTGCTTTTTTTACAATTTATAAATCATTCTCTACATAATCTCATCAGTTAAACCAAAAAGAATAAGTATTTTATGTAAGGAAACTGTATTTAATAGCATAAAAATATTTTTCAAGATTATCTGAAACACATCTTGTGCAATTTATACAAAAAAATCACTCTTGTAAATTTTATATTTTTGTCTTTGACTTTGCCATTTTTAGCTTCAAGGCTCTTGTCATGTGATTCTATGTATTGTTTCAAAACATTTGCTTTGATTATTTGTTGTTTGAGTGAAGACTATTCTGTATTAATAATTCGACTGATACAATAAAAATATTCCTCCTTCCTTACCAAAAAAAAAAAAAATGTTCCATGATTACAACTAAATGAATCCAGCATATTATTGTATTTTAAAAATTAATTCTTTGAATGACTTAATGGCATGATCTCTGCAACATGTTGTGTAGAAGATTAGCATTTTCCAATTATGCTCTCTCTCTCTCTCAGATTAATGAATGTTAATCCTTGTTGTTTTCTTCATGGCCAGTCAATTCACACAACCTGGACAGAAATTGATTTAATCTAAAACTTAAACCTTTAAATGCTATTCTTCAATGCTTTTCTGTCAAAAAATTATTTGCTCTTCCTATTATTTTTTTTTTCTTTTTAACTCAAACTGTATAATTAATTGTTAGTTATAAAAAAAAGCATTTTTATTGCCACAGTTGGTGTACAATGTTTGAAATTGATTTGTTCACATGAAAATTACAAATATAATTCTTTCTTGAAAGAATAAATTATAGTGGGTTATCAGTTATAGTGAAGTGTATGAGTGTTGAAGCAGATTAGTTTAATTTAGCCTTGTTAGTTAGGTAGCCCACCATAAGAGGGGTATAAAACAAGAATATCAAATTATAAAGTGAAACAACAAATTTATATACATATAAATCAATTATAGTCTCTACAAATAAAATTAATGTATTTTGGTTGATACAAGGTCATCAAAATGTTCGTAGTAGTCCTTGCAAGAATGAGTTTATGTGTACGTGGACAGGAATGTATGTGTGGATGTATGTATGTATGGGCGTTATCATATGGTAGGAATGTCTTTGAAGTAATCATTCAGTCTTAAAATGTTCCATTTGTTTATCAAGTATAAAAGAGGTGAGGGAGAAAGGTAGAGTTAATAATAACGATCGCTTGATATTTGTCAAGGGACGTGTTAATACGCTCATCTCCTTCACTCTGGTGACAGGTGAACTTACCTGTCTTTTATTTTGTTTGTGGGGCTTGAAAAGGTCATTTGGGTATTTACTCCTGGATATGATTTGGGCCTTTCCATTGGATGACAAACAAACTTCGCGTTTGCTTGCAAAAAGGTCCATAAAAGAATTTGTTTCTGAGAATTGAAGATTATTTGAATTTTGTTTTTAAATGTTTCTTAGTTTTCTCTTGGCCAAAAAACATTTCGCATCAAGGCGTGAAATTTCATGAGTTTTGTTTTGGATTCACTTTTGCGTGTGTGTTAAGCAAAGTTTGTAAATTTGAGTCTTTTTAATTTCTAACAAAATCAAGAGTCAGCATTTGAATTTTTAATCTAGATCTTGTTTTGTTCACTACAAAATATATCTGATATATAAGCATAGTTTGAAAGCCATGAATAAAATGCTACAAGATTATTAGTTATTTTGATTTCTCATCATTTAACATATTTTTATAATTTATAGCTCTTCAACGAAGACTATAAAAGAATGCTTTAACAATATCATTGGTAAGCACACATTAATTCTAATAGTTTCTATTTGCAGCTATTTTATAATCCCATCATATTCATTTTGACGTTCCATTCATGATTATATATTTACTGAGCTTAAGTTTGGCAACCATTGAGAATCAAATTCATAACTGCCTGACAAACAAATGTGTTAACCACTACTCTGTGGCAAGCCCACCCCCCCAATCCATTAATTAGTAAATATCTAAAAGAAGCTGCACCTCATTTAAGTGATATTCTTTTTGTATTACAAAAAATACTTATCTTGTTTTTTTGTTGTAAAAAGAGAATAGAAAAAATAGGCAAAAATCATTTGCTGTTACAATGTGGAAAATATACATATCTATATATCAGGTAAGTGAACAAAATATGGAAAAAATATTATAATGTACATTCTTGCATCTCATAAGCCAAATGTTGATAAAGGACCTAAAAATATCAAATTAGATGCAGAAGCTAAAATAGTGTTGGTTTTACTAAATATATGAGGATGGTTTTAGTAATACCTGCCATAAGTATAGATACTTACCCAAATGTCTATAAAAAAAAAATTAAGATGGTTAAGGAGAAGTTAGAAAAACATAAATGAAGGTATTATTTTCTTAAAAAAAAAAACATACTAACAAAGTTTATAAATGTGTCACATGCCTTCCCTCTAACCCTGAAAAGGAAATCTAGTCAATGTTATAAACTTTGTCTTTACTCACAAATCCAGATTATTTTGTTGCAAGAGGTTAAATTTTCCCCAGATGTCAGAAAAGCATTTTCTCTTCATGGCATCTAACCTAAAACTGTCCTCTGAACAAATTTGGCTTCACTAGCTGACCATCAGGGATCACATGACCAGCCAAGCATGGGGCATACTAATTTGGAAAAAGAGGGAAAATTAACCCAACAACAGTATAATGTAATATATTTGGCTGGCTGGCCCAAGCGCTGATAAGCAAAAATAATTCATTTGATTGGTTTATGTGTACATAATGAATGCATAAATGTTTTTGTCTTGAAAAAAAAACATGTATTTTATATATAAATATATTTAATATGCTTCTTGTGTAATAAGGATGGAAACTTGGAAAATTAGACAATAAGTCTACAATTAAAATGAACACCATTAAACATTCTTTTTGTTTTATAAATATGGTCAAATCACTTCATATGCTATGCTTTTGGGTTTATCTTAAAATGACAGAATATATTTTTGGTTATATGCAAATTATTGCAATGTAAATGCATGACTATTGGTCAATTTAACAATTGCAAAATGGAATGATGCAGTATTATTTTCTCTTTTCTGTTTGACACTATGAAAAGAAAACAGGGAGTAAAAATTGTTAACTTTCAGTATTCTATGACTTTCTTTGCATATTCTGTTCTTTTAATTCTTTTCAAAATGAATTGGAAAGAAATAATATTAAAAAGATTATTTCAGGATATTGCATGAAATATATTTCTTCCGTAATTCAGAATTTCAAGCCTATTCATATGCTTTAAACTAATTTCTCTAATGTTCATTTAATTTCTTAAATTTTTCTTTTCATTGCAAAGTGATCATTCCTGTTTAATTAACTGCAAATGATAGGAATTTTTATCATTGCAATTCTGTAAGACAAATGCAAATGACAAACATTTCTGTCTTTTTTAGTTATCTATTTTTTCTTTCCTAATTTTTAACTTTAAAATTTGTTTACAATGTTTTTGTTCACATTTGCAAATTGGTTTTAATAAAAATGGGGTTTTGATAATTTTATTTTTAACTGTTAAACTTGAGATAATTATAGAAAGAGCTTATATTTTTAACTTTAAACTGGATAAAAATAAATAAGACTTTTATTTGTATGAATGTGAAAATTTAAAATAATAATATATTTTATATTATTTTCTAGTTGAAGAAGATTTGATAATTCAGTTTTTGTAGTATAAGCCAGCTTCTGACTTTTTAACCTAAAATCCCTAACAATCACATAAGAACCAAGGAAAAATTATAAATATTCAACAGTAATTTTATAATTAATAACTGATTTTAATTAATGATTACTTCATTTTATTCTCATTTGAGATATAATCACAAATCAATGTCTATCCATAATTTATTAAGTTGCAAACTCATGTGAGTATGTCAATTTATTTTATTATGAAATTGAAAAAAAGCATCATAATGTTTTCTTGTTTGTACATATCCACTTAAAGACCCCTCCACTTCCCCCCAAAAAATGATCATTCCTTCTTCTTTATCCAAGTCAATATTTGTCCATTCATTGATTTATCAAGTGAAGTAATTTTATTTTCCTTGAATTAATAAAAATTACATTAGACATTTAAAAAAAAAAAGAAAAAAAAAAAAAAAGAAAGAAATTTTCCACCTATTGAAAGACAAATAAATTAGTCTTTCTTTTACCTGGAAAACAAAACAAAAAAAAATTCAACAACAACAAATTTGTTTTCTTTATTAATAATCTTGTGGAAATTGTAATGCCAATATTAAGAATGATCATATTGAAATTCACAATTGTTTTTTTTTAACACTTGGCCCTTAATAACAACAACAACAATAATTGTAATAAATAATAATAATAACGTCACTTACTTTGCAGCCATTTTATATTCACCAAAGAGAAATTTTTAGTAAAGAAAATGACAGATTGTTTTCTTAGATGCAACTCAGTTGTTGCTTTTAGAAAATAAAAATAAAATAAGATTTTAGGTGCTTTTTGTTACAGCACTCTTTAACAAACTGTTTTATTGCAGTTTCTGACTTTTCTCTTTTTTTTTATACAGCATTTGTGATATTGAGAGTTGGTTCATTATAGTTTAGCCTCTGATTTTTTCAACTTTTGACTTCATTCAACAAATTTGAAAATGTGATTGTCCATTAAGTATTTATGCTGTAGTCATTTGTGGACAACTAACGCTATATTGAAATATTGTACAGGGTACGATGGATAAATTGTTGTCTAAATTACGCAAAAAAGGAAAATAACACTGACATTTCATTTTAACAGATATATCTACCAAAATTATGCAAAAATATCTTAAAATACAAAAGAATAAATTTATAAAATAAAATTGCCATTGGCTTCAACCACAGCCTCTAAACAACTTCAGAATCTCTTGTAACTCTTCTGGACAGTCTCCTTGTTTGTGAATGCAGCTATAATCCTTGCCTTCAGTTCATCTTTGGTATTACAAGAAGTTTTATTGGTCTAGTGCTCAATTGTGCCCCACACATAATAATCAATGGGGTTGCAATCTGGGGAGTTACATGGCCAGATGTAAAGAGTAATGTGGTTAGGGAAATTGTCTAACAGCCATGACTGGGTTCTCCTGCTTGTGTGGCATGGTGCAAAATCCTGTTGCCTGACATAAGGTCTTCCAGCAGCCACCCTCTTGATCCAGGCCAGCACTACCTACTCAAGGCACTTAATGTAGGCCTCTGTGTTGAGATTGAGGCCTTGTGTGAGACATAATGTCACAATCACTAATGATCACTCCAAACACCTTCATAATCGTCATTAGACACATCCAACTCTTTTCTCTGCACTGTCCTCAGATTGACACGCAAACATTCTGAAATGTTTGTATTGGAGCTTCTGATGTGAATGTTAAGCAGTACAGAATGCCATTTTCAAATTTCTGGCAGAGTGAATCATGTCATGGTGCTCTTTTTCTCAGTGATAATGCCCATCTGACTCTACTATACTGTGCAATCAACAAAATCAAAAACAAACAATGCACATGTGTGAAATTAAAAATATAAAATGGTGACAATTTACCCTTCACACCCTGTAGATTAAATCTGTTTTAGTCTGTTAAGTGAAACAAGAAATTTCTTTGTACAAAAACCTGAAAATGTTTCTTCTAGATTTAAAGTTCCTTTTTCTTTTTCCAAATCACTTTATGAATTTTTCAAATTTAAATTTTCACTTTTAAATATGAAAATATTTGAAATAGATTGTTAGTAAATTTTAATTTAGTTTTATTTTTTTTTATATTCTATACAGTGCAAAAAAAAAATATGACCTTTCCAGACTGTAATGATCTCTAAATTTTTCCAGTTATAAGGTAATTCAAGTTTCAATTCAAGAGGTGAGCTATCTATACAAGTTAACCCTTCTATACTATATATATTCTGGTAGGGTTATGCTCAGGCCATATACCAGATTCTTTTATTTTGTTACTCATGATTATCTGGTTTTAGTTGTTTCTATGGACCAAATACAATAAAATATTCATATTGCATTTAACATACCAGATTTGGCAAGTCCGCTTAGAAAGGGTTAATATGAAAATTCAAATTTAACCAGTTTTTCTGGCTTGTGTACTGGTCATCTTTTTCATTAATAATTTTCTATTCAGATGCTTATTTCATTTACAGTTACATTAGTTTTGTGCAAGAGAAATGCCCAATTAGAAGTAAATTGTATCTTGTTGTTTTTAGGCTTCATTACCCTGAATAATTGCAGTGGTATCTGCTTGGAGGAGAACTGCATTTTATTGTAATCTGAACTCGGTTTGTTTAGTATGATTCCAATATTAGCAAGTTTAATTTTGGTTTGTGTTCTCTTTGGTCAAGGTTTTTGAATTAATATAATTTTTAGTTAAAAGGAAACCTTTACATTATATAAAATTTTGTCTGTTTTTCTAGATTAGGAATTATCCTTATAAACTGATTTTTTTTTCTGACTAGTATCCTTATCTTGATTGTTATAGTCATAACATTTCAGCCTTTGTATTCTTCAGCATTCTTCAGATGTCTGTCGAAGAAGGCAACTTTCTGGGAAGTTTAATCCAAACCTATGAGAAGAGAGAGTTATCCTCCCACTGTCCATGCCAAGGGATATCTTATATGTAAAGAAAGCTGGATGCGTTGAAAATGTTGTGACTATAACAACCAAAATAAAAACCAAGTAAATCAGTGGACAATAATGATATTTTCTCATCTCAAAAATTCAGACAAAAATCAATTTTCTTAAATTAGTCATTTAGTAATGAAAGACTCCAATTTGTATTTAAATCAGAAAGATTAAAGTAGAAATGAGGTTCATTCCTTTGTTCCAAACAGACTTTATTGATAGTAAATTTCAAGTCACAAATCTTGATTGCATCTTAGGATAGCTTGGCTCAGAGTTAAAAATTATTATTACATTCGATTTACAATATTTCTGGTGAAACAAGGAAATCCAAAATACTGAACTACATAATCCCATTTTTTTTAATAAGATTATTCATCAGTGGATTAATGTGATTTAATTTATTTTCTAATTTTGAAATAATTTTATTAAAATCCAAACAATGTAGATGATTTGTCCCTTAAATCTAGTTATTTGTTAGTTGTCCGAAAAATTGAAAAAAATATTAAAATCAAGAAATTATTATATAACTGCTATTACCCTTTGAGGTCAGTGATCTTTTTCTTTAGTTCTGACATCCATTATTTTAAAGCCTGACAAGAAAAGGGAAAGAAAGTTGTATTTTCTTGCAGAGAAAAACCTGCTATTTGTTTTGTTTTTTGTTCCTTCCTATGTTTACAGTTTTTGTGATGGGGTCTAACAAAACAGACTTATCAATTCCCACTGGTTAAGAAAATTTAGGTCTGGTTGGGACTAACAAAATACTATTCTCTTAATTGATATTTTTTCTTATTTCAAACTTTATGTAGAAGCAAAAAATAGCTTTCTCCATAATAGGATCACCTTCTATTATCAACTGTGTTGTATATATAGAAGGTAGATGATGATCATCTTTCATTTTCTGTCAAAGGTTTCTGTGTTTTTCAGTTTTTGTTAGTCTACAAAAGATAATGTTAATTTGCGGAAGTCTTAAAGATAAAGATTTAAATTAGATTCTCTTTTTCTTCAGAAAAAGAGACTAACTTAAAAAAAAAATTTTTTATCTCCATCATGAAACGCCCTGGGGAGGCTTAATGAAATAAACTTAGCATATCAATTCCTGTGGGGGCTAGGAAAATTTGGGTCTGATCAGTACTATTAAAACTAATAATTTTTTTTTTTTTTTGTTCTTATTCAAGTTTTACTTATTTTAAACTTTTGACGCCATAAACCTTTTTTGAGTAAAGCTACAAAATTCTGCCATCTTGACTGGTCTTGAACACAACTAAAACATGATATACAGTACTGGACATTCGGGAGAAAAGAAGAAACGTTTGCAAACAAACTGTTAAAATTTGACCTCAACCTAACACTACAAATTGAGCTTTATAATTAACAAGTAAAATAATTAAAGGGCTTCCATACTTTAAAATCATGAACATTAGCTTTTGTTGGGATATTAACAAAAAAAAAGCACTCACTGTCCATACATTGATAGAAAAAAACTATTTTAAGAAATTTTCCAAATTAAATATAAAAAAAAAAAAATCAAATGAACACTTGTTTAGCTGTCCATGAAAATATATATTGCCTTGTTTAAAAGTTATGTACAGTAACCAAATGGCTCATTTTGAAGGATGGCAATTGGTCATCTGTTTTCCATTTTGGTGAATTGTAGCATAAAAAGAGATAAATGTGGATTCTCTTTACAGACCCAGGGGCCCATAATTATAAATACAAAATAGCAAATTTGTATTCAAACACAATTTGACTTTGAAAATATATAAAAGACAATCACAATTAAGATAAGTATTTTTCTTAGTTCTTTTCAAATGATGAAACCTATTGTGCAAATAGCTTAACAGTTAGGAAGTTGGTTTGGGCCTCTATTTTGTACCTTTTTTACGATAAAAATAGCAAAGCTTAAGTGTCCATCTACATGTAAATATTATTTTCTTTTATCTCTTTTTACACTTTTTAACATTGCATTTCACATACACAAATTTGAATTTTTTCATGCAGCTGTACAATTTTTTTTATTCATTTTTTTTCCCCTCTTGTGAAATCCTTTTTTTTTTTTTTTGGTTATATTGATATAGAAAAAAATCACATTATTGAAAACTTTGAAACTTAGTTCAAACATTTTCTTTCTTTTTTTTTTCTTTTTTTTTAATATTTTTTTGTTTTTATTTGTGTATAAAAAAAATCCTGTTTTTTGGTTTTCTAATTGAAAGCTAAAAAGAAGTTTGGGAGAAAATGAAAAAATCATAAAAGGAAGGAAGAAAGAGAGAAAAACCAAAGCAAATTCAGTTGAGCAGAAACATTCCACCTGTTGTGGTGAGTAAAGTAGATTTTATAGATTGGAACTATTTATGTTCAATATTAAAATTAATCTGCAATAAATGTTATCTACTGTTGAGGTTAACATCATTTTTCTTGTTCTGTTTTATTTACAAACTAAATTTTTTATGCTGTTAAAAAAAAAAGAGAATAAATATATATATATACACACACACATATTTCCTTCAACTCCAAATGTTACTTTATGAATATCCACCTTAAAGTACTCTAAAATAACATCTGTAGTAGTAGGAAATAATGTTGGATAAAAAAAACCTTTCTTATATATATATATACACACACACACAAAATACACCCTTACTTTCCTTACCAAAATTTGTTTTTCAGATGTCAAATAAGAAAAGGAAAATACAAGAGTAATTTAGCATACTGACAGAGTTGAGGTTCTTCTTTTCTTCTATAATATTTTTTCATCACTTCTTAATTGCTGTCTTGTCAGAACCTTGATCATCATGGCTCTCCACAGCTACTTTTTACTTAGATATATCTGTAAACTGTAAAATTAGCATGACTGTTTCTAGGAAAGGTAGTGGAATGATTTCATACTGCCTTCTCCAGAGTTCGGAATTCAGAGGCCAGTTAGCCCTGTTATTTAACACAGAAGAGGAGGAGAAATGGGTTCATGCCTCTCCCATGGGCATTAGTGCCAAGTGAACATAAATTGTCTCAATTGGAACTTGAACCAAGCTCACCAACTAGTCCACATATATTTTCCGCCCTTGAGCATGATGGAGATACAAAAATAAATCTGAAATATTTAGTTATTCAATAGAAAACAGCACAAAGAAATTGACGTTGCATTTGAGGCTTAAATAATATTAACACAATTTTTTTCATTCATAAAATATTTTGTTTAAAACTTGATAATTATGCAATCTGAATGAATGAATGAATCAGTCAATCAGTATTTGGAGGCTTTAAGTAATCTGTGTTCTATGCCTTTAAAAGAAAAAAATGCAAGCTTTGTTATTTCTATCAATTGAAAAATAACATGATTACAAAGTTAAAAACTTTAAGAGCAACTTAATAAATTATCATCTCCCTAACTAAAATGAAAGCTACAAAAAAAGAATTATTTTTATTTATTTTATTTTTTTTTTTTTATTGTGCTGCTTTTTATATAATGGCCTGACTATGTCCCCCACCAATTATACCACACCAGATTGTGTGTAGAGAATTAAAAAAAAAGTGAATGTTTAAAAGAGAGGAGGAGGGGGTACAAACCAAAACATGAAAATAATTCAAACGACTTTCTGTACTTATTTCGTTTTGTAATTTCTTTTGAATTTTGCACAGATTTTTTCTTCTTTTTTTCTTTATCAATTTGTTTTTCCATAATTTTCTTTAAAATAAAATGTGTCTATGAAAAAAAAAAAAAAAAAAAAAAAAAAAAAAAACAGTAACAACAATAAAGAGGCCAATTTATTAGTTTCTTTATTGAATGCATGATTTGTTAACAGTAAAAGAAAATGTCTATTTGAAAAGCTGTAAAAGAGTTATCTACACTTAGAAATATGACAATAATACACACACACACACACAAAAAAAAAAAAAAAAAAAAAAAAGCTTCCTGTCAATGAAAAGTGATTATTTTCTATATCCATAATATTATTTGGCAGTTCAGACAGGCTTGTTTCTAACTATGGATGAGTTACTTTGTAGATATCCAACTTTGCCCTATATTTGCACAAAATGTTTCTGTCTATCCCTTTAGTGGTCATTAGGATGTTACATGTTTAACATCTGCTTCAAAGGGAAAAACTTGTCAATTTAAAAAAAAAAAAATGTTCATTTGTATCCTCTTACTTCTTTTTAAATAATGACTGACGTTCTCATACTTATTGTTATTGCAGTTTTTATTTAAAGTTGTTAAGCACTATTATTTAACAATGTAATCAGGGAATTTCCAAGGGTATTTTATACAAGGAGCTTGCTTAATCATGAACTTGAGAATTATGATCTGTCAGAAAATTAAAATGGTGACATGTTCACAGGTACTACTAGTTTTTGATTTAATTACAGTATTTAGACTGTTGTCCACATCTTTGTTGCCATATCCATGACGTTTCAGCCTTCTTCAGGTGATTGGAATTTCAAACTGAACCCTTTATTTCATCTACTGGAGTAGATTGTTCTAGTTTCATGTGCCATGCCTCTTCCGGATGTCTCAGTATTTAGTTATCTCCCTTTAATTCTCCAGGTTTTTGTTCACCTCAAATTGTTCAGACTGTTGTCGTTGCCATAAAGTAAATAATTAAAATATTTCATTTCAGGAATATAGACAGACAGTTTTCTTCTTTTCTACAAAGCAAATGTTTTAGTTTCTTTAAACCAGGAAGGCCTATTTAGAAATGATGCACTAGAAGCTACAATAGTTTTTTCTTATAACTTAATAAATATTAATATAGCTGTAAGCAATAGAAAATCTAGAGATGCAAAGAAAAATTCAAGTGGCTGTATTAAAATCTAGCAGGAGTTGGACGAGTTTTACATAAGTTGTGTTTTGTTTTTTTCTGAGGGGAATAAAGTATTTTTTACTCTAGTATTTTATGTTTATTTTGGTTTCCCTAAATTACTATTATCTGCTGGGACAGTCTTAGAAATGTAATGCATCTTCCATAATTGAGAAGAGTCATTTTCATTCCCAAAAAAAATATTCAGACAAATGAACTACACTGATCTTTGTTATTCCCCCCTCCCCCAATTGGTTCAGCTTTTCTCAGGTTTACAATCTATAAAGGAAGTAGCAGGAGAGTCTCTCTTAACCAAAGATGTCCCTCATCTTTGGTTAAGAGAGGGACTATCCTGCTGGTGACAAACCGCAAAAGAGATGGTTAAAATTCAAAACCATGAGTTGCTTTTTATCCCCAATCTGTACAAAAAACATAACCCATTTTTTTTTCTTACAGATTCTGTACCTGAAGAAGGTTGTAGAATGGATTGGCTGAAAAAAAAAATGTAAGGAAGGAGGAATTAAATCATTTTAATTTCACTAATTTATATTTTAAATATCATTTCATTTTCAGGCTATAAAATCACTTTAATTATTCAAGAGAATATATATATATATATATATATATATATTCCCTAAAAACACAAATTCAGCCTTTTTTAAAAAAAAAAAAAAAAAAAACTTTTCTATATAAGTAAGTTACTTTTCTGCTCATTTTTTTTTTTTTTTTCCTTTTTACATTGCTTGTGCCCTTTATTTATGTATGGTAATTAAAATGTTTGCTCAGCTGACAAGTCAATTTAAAAGAAAACAACAATGGCAAAATACAGGTAATTGTATTCAGATTTTCTAGATTTTTTTCACCTGTACAATATATTATAAATCTTAATTGATCAGTGAACTTTGAAAATAAAACTGAAAATGATAAATCAATAAAAAATTTCACTATATTCACTAAAATTGTTAGATTTATTTTGAAGACACACAAACAAGCATTATTTTTAAAATTTATCCACAATTCATATATACAACTTCTTTGGCAACAATTTTATTAATGTTTACAATGATATAATTTTGTATAAAAGTAAATTGTTAATTCTTGATAAGCAATTATTTCTTTTGCTTGTACAAAATTAAATACAGAATTTTACATTAAACAACAATATTTAATCTCTTATGAACAGTTTAAATCTTATTACATAACTTGATCCAAATTAGCAATAATGTTATGTTGATATATAAAATATATATTTTGATGAGATAAAAGAAACCCTAATTGCTTTAATTTTTAATCCTCTTATAAATTGGTTCTTATAGCTGAAGATATATTTTCTTTATTCATTTTTTTTTCTCTCTAAAAGGAAGAGAAAACATTAATTATTTATCTGTAATAATGTTATGAGAAGACATGAACAAAGTTGGAAACAAATGCTGAACAGTAAATTGAATTGTTTATGTCTGCCACTGTTGGCTTGTGACTTTGTTTCTTGTATTTCACTGTATTGCACTTGGTTTGGGATTAAAGACTGTAGAGGTCCAGGATCTTTAAATCTTTGAAGAAGAATATCCCTGAAAATAGAAGAATTTGCAGATAAGAACAAATAAAGTTTAGAAATATTTTTATATTATATATATATATAAACGGATTTAATTGTAACACTTCTTTATTTAAATACAGCCTTTTTGTCATTTATTAAAATAATAATTTAATTTGCATAACATAATTTTCTTATCTGGAAAGTCCCATTATTGTAAAATTAAAATGATTAAACCTATACAAAAGCTTCCAACCGTCTATTCAGTCTATGGTTTTAAAAATAAAATATGGAAAGAGAGAGCGGAGTTTCTAAAAGAAGTTTTTGTTTTTATAATAATTTCAAAAATTACTTCAGCTTTCATTTAACAATGATGATGTAAGGGATGCAAATGCAAAAGGATTTGTGCCGCTAGAGTTAATGCCCTTAGTTTATCTAAAACTGTCTATACTGTTGAAAAAATAGAAATAAATTGCTTCAAATAATTACAAGGATAGAAATAAAAGCGAATGCTAAAAAGATGTCAGCCCGACCGAGAAAAAAATTGATGTTTAGGAAATTTTTGAAATTGAGAACTTAAAACTTAATATTGTGAAAGCCACATATTCTTATAATTTTTGTCATATCCAAGGGTTTTAGTCTATTGATGATATCACCGGAAATTTTTGATTTGTGCTGAGCTGAGATCCTACCATGAAGATATTTAACATATTAGAAAATTCAAGAACATAATGTTATCACTGGGTCACAAAAATAAATTTATTTACCAACAAAGAGAAATCATGGGTGAAACTGATAGAATACCACCCAACCATACTCAAACTTTACAGCCTATCCTAGACACAAAAAGCAGACATCCCAATGTGCCCCCTAATACAGTGTAACCCGGATATAAGATAAGTATCTTATATCCGGGTTTGGTCTATTTTGTTTAGGTAAGTATGCTATTTTGTTTAGGTAAGTATGGCTCTAATTTGGGACCAGAGAAAATCTCTTATATCCGGGTTACACTGTATCTGCTCTGCACATATTGAAAATTCAAACTATCTCATCAATAAATTAAAACCCTTAGCCAATTTTTTTATTTGTCATATCAAATCCCTATATACCTCCATCACTAAATATGAGAGAGAGAGAAAAATAAAAATAAAAAGGTGTATATAACACACATGTCTCCATCTGGTGTGGCATGAAATTGATAAATGTGCCAAAGAATTCTTCCACACAAAATAAATTGCACTAGTGTTTGCTGAATGTTTACAGACTGTGAAGTGTCAAGAATAGTGACAAGTCATCTTTAGGACTATGTGTCTCGTGTATATTTCTGTGAAATCTATGAGAGAAAACCAAAATAGTTTTCAATTGTATTTTTTTAAAACCTTTTCATGTTCATTTTAAGCCTAAATAAGTTTAATTTTTATCTTCACAATTTATAAGTAAAGAAAAGAAAAACCTACTCACTTGTAATATGTGATCATTTTATGAAGCCCCTTTGCGATGCCTTCTTTATAACTAAAATATTTGTATATATATCTGTTCACTTTCATTATCATGGTATTATTGAGGATCTTGTTTGCATTTTCTTCTGCCAATGTATAAAGCTGAAACAAATGCACAAAAAGAGAAAATGCTGAAATGGGAGAGTTTAACATTAGAAAAATCAGCAGACGTTTTCAATACAACTTTTTATATAAGAAAAGAAAATGAAAAAAAAAAATATCCACAAAAAAATGTATCTAATGCGTTTGTTCTGTAACCATTTTTTTAATATTATATTATTTTACAGTAATCTTTAAGAATGGAAGAGAAGCCATTTAAAAGTAACAGAAAATTATAAAAAAATCTTTTTCATGAAGATTATATTTTTCTGAAAATATTAACATTTAACAATGTGAAAATAATTAGTAAACCTTTTTTTTTTTTTTAAATCAATATCACATCAATCAAGGCAGGACAGGTAGTGAAATGCAAGGCAGTACAGAGTGTGGAGAAGAAATTAAGAATAGAAACATTAGCAATGAATGAAAAGAGTAGTCAGGAGAATAGTAGATAGCATTTAAATTTTTGCAGATTAAAGTATGTGGCCGAAAGGGAGTTCCATAATTTATTAGAACTGAATAATGAGTTTGTTCCTCACTGGGTGCCTGGTACAAAACTATGCTAGGTCACCAAAACAATATTTTGTAAAGTTTACTTAAAAAAAAAGAACCTGCTTTTTCTAAAATTTATGAAAGTAGTTTGATTTGTTTTTTATGGTTTAACCCATTGTAGGTTATTTAAAACATTTTGTAGTAGAAGGTTACTTGCACTACTAAGATGAAGGACTGCATTGGGGATACCAAGTTCAAGAAAGTAGAAGTTAAAGATTTTGCTAGATGACTGGAAAATATTAAATATTGCACTTACCACTTTGTCATTCCTTGAGAATAAAATAAAGATATATTCTTTACAACTGCTTTTCTGGCCCCACTGATGCATTAAATCATCAGCAAACTTTCTTGCATCAGAGAACAACTTTTGTGTTGACTGGGTCCCATTAATTCTAGAATAAAGGAGATAAGGAAATATTAATGCATAAATATGCAAGGAAAAAAGTGGGGGTTATATGACAACAAACTTTATTACTGAGAAATGGCAACATATGATCACTATAAATACTAATGAATATCTTAAATTTCTTCAATGGGGAGGTAGTCTGAGAGATGGAGCTTAGTTCAAAATTTGTTTGAAAAAAATAAAATATCTAAAATTTGGCCTTTGATCTTATCTTTCTTACCTAAACACTAGAAATCATGTGTACTTTTAAAAGTCTCAGGCTCAGAAAACAATTTTGTGCAATATATCACAAGGATCTAAGCTGTCTTATAATATATGATTGTATACAACCCCAAAATATTATTCAGCCAAATATGATTGAAAAAAGAAAAAAAATGAATTCTATGTTTACTTAAATCTCAATGTATTGATTAAAATATTGTAAGCTCTAAGGAATTTAGTCAATGTACACCCAAACATTACAAATGGTGGTATAACTATTAGGTTGGCGCAAAAATAATGTCGGTTTTTGACGTTAAAAAAATACGTCAAAAACCGACATTATTTTTGCACCAACCTAATATATGTAAATAGTTCTCATCTTTATTGTCAAATTCACACTGTTTCAGCTATTGTATGCGCCAGCCTTCTTCAGGTGATATTTGTTTGAATTTTGAACCAAGCCCAGAATAGTCAATCTTTATGTTAGCACTTCTGAAAGTTGGTTCAATGATGTTTGTGTAGACATTCTTTGCATGTTTATTTCCTGAAATGAGCTGACATGTAACCTTCACATTCCTGGGTTGCTCAATAAAGTCACTGAGAACTGTTCCATTTCCTCCAGGAATGCAAAGGCTAGATGTCAGCCCATTTCAGGAAATAAACTGGGTTACGAGGCCCCATTTTTGCCCTACTTCTTTTCACTTACACTATAAAATACAAAATCTAACTTAAAATGATGACTTAAATCTGTAGCTACTAGATGCCCTTTTTACCATACGAAAATCTCCCATTCACCAAACAGTTTAGATTTTGTAATAATAGAATGGAACTTTCTGAAACTTCTATTGGATTTTAGAGGGTCCAAAAAACATATATAAACAAGAGTTTGTACCAACTAGTCAGTTGCCTCCTGAACCCACAGCCACAACTATTGAGGTCAACTTCGGTCCTTTTGATTCAAGAACAAAGCTTCGACCGAAAGAATCTAAATTCCTACAGTTCTCGAAAAGAAAAGATTATCGGTAAATAATTTATTCATTTTCCTTGATATTATTAACCAAATTTAGTTTGATTAATTCACATATATATAAAATATGTTTAAGAATAAAATAATGTAATCCTTGGACTAGTGACAAATTCCCATCCGTCACCTTAATCTTAACTACAGTGGGTTACATGTTAAGCCAACTACTTTCTAGGTTCTCACATGCTTAGTAACTTCTTAGCATTTCCTAACTTATATTTGTTTCAAACCTCATCCCTATTGTTCTAAAATATATTGTATTATATGTAAAATAAATCCGTATTTTGTTACTAGATGTAATCTCTTTCCTTCAACTTAATTTTTATGAATCTGGTTCTTATTTTGTGTTGTGCCAGCCATAACAATAGTAAGAATGTCTACAGAAACATCATTGAAACCAATCTTCAGAAATGCCAACCTACATATTGAATTTTGAACTAAGCCCAGAATAGCCAAACAAATATCACCTGAAGAAGGCTGGAGCATACAATGGCCAAAATAAAGATAGGACAACAGCCCAAGCAATGTAAACAGTGTAAAAAGATGCATATATTTTGTGTTTGTGTTGTTATCTTACACTTAAATGGAATAAATTTTAAATGTCTTAATTCCTTTGATGAAAAAGCAACAGAAATTAAGATGAATGCTTCATCTATCTACAGCCTTTAGTAGGTCAGAAATAATATTTATTCATTATTTTTTGTCTGCTGTTAGCTAAACAAATTTAAATAGTCAAAAATAATTTGCTATTTTCCTGTTTTAATATACATTGCTAAATATAACTAAACTTTTCATGTAAACCTCTACTGTTTAAATTTGATGAAATAAAAATGTAAATATATTCAAAATACATATACAAAAAAAAAATTAAAAAAATATAAGTAATTTTTGTGCGAATCTATGAACATCCGAACCTTAATTTGTACAAAAGTTATTTTTCTATTATTTCTATACAAATGCACTGATCTTGTAATCTTCCTTTTTTTTCTTAAATCTGAAAATAGAAACTTGAACTTCTCACTGTGTTTGGTTTCTGTACATTGCTTCCATAAGAGCAACCATGATCAAATAACCGTGGCTGTTAGTGATGCATGAATAACAGTGACAACGAGTATCAGAATAGCTGCTATTTATCAATTCATCCAATTTCATTGCTGCAAAAAAAAAAAAAAAAAAAAAAAAAAAAAAAAAAAAATGATAAGAAATAAGACAAAAATAACATCAAGGCAGTTAAGGGATTCATTATTTCAAGAGTTGCGTCCCTTTAACAAAAGATTACGAAACGTCAGCTTCGAATATTGAAATAAGAATTTTTTTTCCATTTGATTGATTCCAATAAATAAATCAAATTGGTCTCATAAATTATTACAATAATTATCACTGTAAAAAATTATAAATTGACAATTCAAAATAGGAAATATGAGATCTCAAGTGGAGTAATGTAAAGTGAAACTGAAAATGATAAAGTTTTGATCTTCAAAGATTGTTTCTGTAGAATGATAAGCAAATATTTAATTTAATCAATTTAAAAAAAAAAGAAGAAGAAGAGGGTCTTAGTGACCGAGTTCATGCGAAAAATCTGAATCCTGTAAGCTCATTTTCAAAATATGAGATTGGAAAAACAAATTAGCAAAATCCAATTCTACCATACTTGCACCTTCCCCATTGTATTAAGAGAGGAGGGCAGGTTAAGGTCAGTGTTTGAGACAACCAAAGAAGAAGTACTAAAAGGAACTGGATAATTTTAATCACTAGTTTTGTGTACATGTAACATTCTCACAACATTTTGTAGGTATTTAGGTGACTGATCATTGCTGATGTAGTGACACTGTAGTGGACTATTATGTTGACTATTGGCTTTCCTTTGCAAAATTACATCAGCGGTCACCATTATTGTAGAGGACCAGGGGTGAAGATGTAAAGAAAACACGTTCGTCTATATTTCCTGCTAGAAGTCCAACAGAAGATAAGGAAGACAAACAAACAAGACCGATATCTATAAACAAACATGTATTAAACAAAACATTTACAAAGTACATAGACAGTTAACATTGTGTTTGTATTTTGGTGAATGTTTGTACATATGTGTATGTTGGTAATGCAGTGGTGTGGCGAGGGGGGCGGACCGCCCTGGGTGCCAGCACAGGAGGGGTGACACAATGTCACCCACAAAATTTTTCAATCAGGCTAAGGTGCCAAAAATAGCCTGAAAACAGTGGTGGAGACACAGGGTTTCACAGGCGGGCATATGACCCCCCAGTTTTGTCCCATCAGAAATTTTCTAATAAATTGTCGGGAAATTTGTGATTAAGAAAAATAGCAATGTTTTCAGCTTTCATGTGTTTCAGTTGCTACAATCTTGGTTGCGAACAAGAGACATTGTTGTAACATTTTATCGGATGATATGGTGTTTTAACTCTGCATCATTAATAACAACAAAGCGAAATACAAAGCCAAAAGTGCAACAATTTCAGTCTTGCCTGTGTATCAATTCGTTGAGATACGATTTTCCATTGAGTGAGCAATATACTTTTGAATATATCTACTAGTGTTGGGACGATTAATCAGAATCAGAATCAAAAAAATCGGAAATTTTTGGGGTATTGGAAATGGTATCGGAAAAATTTGTGCCTATTTTATGATTCCAAAAACAATTCTTTTAAATTTTTAACTTAATTTTCCATTATTGGTAGTAATGATAAATATTTATTGTTTTTAAATTATCACTAAAACTAAAATCATAATAACATCAAAATACGATGTAAATTTATTTTACTTACTTGTATAAAGAAAAACAAAAACAATAAACTTTGCATAATTCTCTAGGTAACCTTTAAAAGAATGCAGTTGATTTACAATGTTCCAAAAAATGCTTAAAAAAATTAAATAGAACATTTTTATAGAACATTTTTATCAAAAAAAATACTTTCAAACTTCATTGATAATTAAATCATTCTTTTGTGTATTGCCGTGTTTTGTATTTACTTGTTCTAAAAGTGAACAGTTGCATTTTAAAAATCTTTTGATTTGAACTGATTATTTTGTGGTATTGGATTTTGTCTTGGATCATATATGTAAACAGTAACGTACCGGTCAGTAGAGTAAAGCAGAGGTAGAGCATGTATAAAAATTTAGCTACAGCTAACCATTCAGCATAAGGTGAATCGGGGTCATTGGGTGACATTTGAGTGGATTGCCCCAGGTGACTTTTACTCGAGCTACGCCACTGTGGTAATGATCTTTAACGTCTGACCACAAGGTCAAGACGATAATTCTCCGGGAATACATTTTTAAGCAACAATAGAGAAGAAAGAGAGAAAGAGGCAAACTCATGTTTGTTTTTATAGATAATATAATCACGTGAGAGGATCATAGCACTTTGGTGGGAAACTTGACTTAGTCATGCGCTGGAAAAATATATTGTGTGTGGGTGGATTGCAATGCCCACTTGTGTTTCTAGACCAATTAGAAGCTGATATTTCTTGAAAAATATTTACTAAGCTAACAAGGCTCTTGGGATCCAATTTTCCCAAAAGGGCACAAAATCTACTATATGAAAATATAGCGATTTCAAAATTGTCGCATAAGATAGCAGCATTGATTTCTATCCAATGAATGATTGTTATTGAAATTTGTATGTATGTATGTATGTATGTATGTGATGATGATCATCATCATAATCACAACACCATCAACTAATGTATTGATTGCTATCTTCAGATCAATACACCAAAATCAGCCAACTTTTCGCTAGGAGAAAAATTCAACTCATGAAACAATACCCACCACACCCTGCTGCTTTTCTTACAGAACTTGACTTTCCCTGTCAAATATATTTCCAATAACTTGTGTGAATGTTTATTAGATTTTTTCTTTTTAAAACTTAAATTATTTTTGTTTATTCTACCCCCACAACATTACACTTTCCCTCCATCTGAGTGAGCAGGTGGTTAGATTTTTTTTTTTCATTATTTAAGCTTCCTTGAACCAAATGTGCCTGGTCAATAATTAATCTGGACAGTCAAAAACTTAAGCAGTAAGAGAAAATAGTTTGGGAGAAAAGAAATGTAGAAATTTAAAAAAAAATAAAGTCAATTTTATAACAGAATCTATACAATAAAAAAAAAAGGGGGGGGGGGAATATTGTTGGTATAAAATAAAGAAATTAGAAGGATAAAATGAGTGTACTTGTGAGCTTTAAGTTCTATCAAAATAAACGTTGATGTTTTGTTTTTGTAACTCTAGCCCAGATTGAAAAGATTAGTGCATGTGCATATTTGCATGAAATTTTTCATCAAGAAAAGAAATGAAAATAAAGCAACCAACTGAGTAATTTTTACAGTCACAGGAGTGAAAAGGAATATGCTGGTCAAACAGTAGGAGTAAGAAAGTGGTAACTTGATCTCTTTCTGCTGTGTCTGCTTCAAGAGACTTTCTTCTGACTTTTTATATGATCAGTTAAGCTTTAAGCTCAGAAAAATTAGCAAATTTGGGTGGGGGATGTTCTCATTCCTAAAAAAAAAAAATTAAGCTTTTATTATGTGGTATGTCCCCACCTACGTTCTTGCTAGCTAGATTTGTGAATACTTAGATGTTTTTAGCTCTATTTTTAGAACTAATGAAATTAGAGGTGTGATGATGTCTTAATTTTAGATAAGTAAAAAAAAAAAAAAAAAAAGTTTCTGACTCACTAATGTCTTATTTTGTCTTCTGATTGTATTTCCGCATGCAGGTATGTCTCATTTTACAAGTTTATAAATATGGATTAAGTATAACCTAATTAACGAGTGTGTGAATAGATACAAGAAACAAGGCTACAAAGAGATGGTAAAGTGTCAGGAAAGAAGAAGAAGAAGTAGTAGTAGTAGTAGTAATAAAGTTTGGAGTGGAAATGTGCCAGGATAAATTTGAGTGGAACATGTTCAAGATGAGACTTCAAAAAAAAAAAAAAAAAAAAAAAAAAAAGTGAATGGAATAAGCCAGTATGGGAATGTGTAAAACTGTGTGTGTGTGTGTGTGTGTGTATATATATATATAACTACAAAATTGAATTCAGTCAGCAGACACCTTAATTACATACAAAGGTCAGTATATAATTTCTTTGCCATTTTTAATATATATGTTGACAGCTAAAAAATAAAGCATATACAATGTGAAATGAATAATATCTTAGAGTATAATTGAATTTCTGAGGTTATATGCTGCTGCTGCTACTAAATAGCTCAATGTACACAACACTACAAATGTTATACTAGTGCATTTCAAACGAATTAGGATATCATGGAAAAGTTAATCCTTTTTTTTCTGTAATTTAATTAAAAAGTGAAATTTGTATATTCTAAATGCATTACATATAAAAAAATTTTAAAGTATGCTTAAAATATTTCACTTTATAAAAAAAAAAAAAATTCAATATTAGAATATATCTTAAAAGATTTATATCTGTCTATATTTCCGAGATGAGGCATTGTAATTATTTACATTGTCCAGTCTGTTGTCCTCAGAAGAGGCATAGCATGTGGAACTAGAACAATCTATGAAATAAAAGGTTCAGTTCGAAATTCCAATCACCTGAAGAAGGCCGGAGTGCACAATGGCTGAAACGTTGTGAATATGGCAATAAAGATGACAACAGTCCAAATAATGTAAATAAAAGATTTATAATTCAGAAACATTCCCAAAAGTATATTCATTTATTCAGTCAGTACTTGATTGAAGCCTGTAGCCAATGTTAAACCTTTTCACTAGACATGCGTGCAATGAAAACTCAGTTAACAGCAGCAACCCCTTTTACAGTACAAACCCAAAAGCTAAAAAGTGGTTGCTGCTGGCAGGGTTTTTAACATGTGCATGTCTAGCAAAAAGTTTTAATGTCTGCTGCAAGAACATTTTGCAGGAATTATTGTATCAATGCAGTGTGGCATGGGGGGCCTTCTGCTGAGGGGTCATGGAAATCCTGGTTACTTTGATAACAATGTTGAGTCAGCAGTCTTACCCATGATTGTGGTCATGTGGCCTTCATCAAAATGTGAGATTCATCAGATTTATAGCTACATAAAATAATGATTTCACTCAAAATTGAAATCGGATATTCTAATATTTTGAGATGCTTTTCTTTTCTCCACATTTTCTGATGCACCTATATATCAAATCTGAATGAAAAACCATGTAATTCCCTAGGGAGGACACCAAGTGTCACATGTAAAGGGATGGGAATAAGCAGTCTTCATGAATCAGAGCAAAGGTGTCATTTGAAATTTCTGAATGGCATGGACACTAGGAGAAACTTTTTCCAGGGCCAAAATTTGATAAAATACAACAAATCACAAAGGAAACAAACAAAACAATCATATTTAAAAAAAAAAAAAAAAAAGCCAAAATATTATCACCCTTCACAACAGCTTCGTTTATTTAGTCTATTATAAGAAACAATAAAGCTATAAGAAATATTGCATTATACTGATTGATTCATTTTTTTTTTTTTTTTTTTTTTTACAGCTTAACCCATTGCAGGTTATTTAAAGCCAGAAGATATTTGTAAGAATTGTTTTTGTAAAAAGAAATGGATTCCTACCTTTTCCAAGAATATTTGTACACAAGTTAATATAATAAACCCAACTGGAATTGGAACTCAGCTCTCCAATTAACAATTCAGAGCCATTATCCATTACAGTAGCCATGCATCCACGCTTACAACACCTGGTAATCTATTCCCAAGCAGTCACCCATCAAGGTACTGACCAGAGTCAACATTGCTTAACTTCAGTGGCCGTAAAGAATCTGATGTTACATGAAGTGGCAGTAAGCCTGCATTATACTACAAATACTAGAATTGAAAGGATTAATTATCAAACCAAACAAATATACATTTTGTTTTTTATATCATGCTCAGTTATTGTCAAAATTGAAATGAATTTAGTTTGCAAAAATAGACTCAAATACAATATTTTATTTAACATAAACAGGTGATATATGTAAAAAGAGCATTTCTTTTTTTCCTTTTACTTCCAAATTTTACTTGCATAAAAGGTGTTAAGTTTCCCTTTATTATTCTTGCTTGCACTTAATATTCATGGTGGGGAGGATAACTAGTCAATAATACTCTGGCATTTCCTTTCCTCAGGGAGGGCGCTGAAAGATTCTATGTCAACTCACTTCCTAAAAGCTAACCAAATATCAGCATTTTTGGCTTCAGTGGGATTGTCTCCCTGGTTAAGCTGAGAACTTAGTAGCAGCATTTTATTTAAAGTAATATGGCACTCAAAAAAGATCAGAGATATTTCTTTGCATTAAGTACTGCCTAAGCTTAGCTAATCCCTTATAATCCCTATACATGCTTACATTAATTCCTCACACACATATACACATGCTTAGTATTATTACCATCTCAGAGATAGGTACACAATTTATCTACACATGTATTAATGTAAAAAAGCATGTTATATTTTTAACTTTGCAAATTTAAGTGAACCTTATCACATGGCTAACATGACAAAAGCTAAAGTATAGATGACCAAAAGTGACAATCATATGATGAACACTGAATTCTATAAAGTAATGTCACTATTTATTAGTCACACTCCTGCAGGTCTGTCATTCAAAGTAACCATAAGTTTGTTTTTTTTTTATTCATTTTGTTTTATATTTGCTTTCTTTGAATATTTTGACTTTGAGAAAAAAAACTTTTACTTTATAAAATAACATACCATAGTAGAGTTAATTACATGGATGAAAATCCTACCATAGTCATATAGAAAATATACCAAAAATGAATCTAAAAAGCCATTCTCAAATACAGTGTAGCATTAATCACCATTGGTTCAATCTACTTCAGTCATTTGGACAGAAAACAATTGAATAAATAGCTTCATTTCAGAAGCTTGCTATAAGTTGACTGTTCCTGATTATTCATCTGGGAGAGTCAGGGTCTGATGTTTTTAGAGGCAAGAATCTCCCAATAAGACCAGGAATTTAAAATAAAAAAAAAAAAATAAATAAATAAAAATTTAAATCACTGGTGCAGCTTCCCAGCACACTTGCAAGTGTATTTGAGATATTTGAATTTACAAGATTATTTTTGTTTACAAAAAAATAACTATATATACTGTAGATGTTTTTTCATTTTAAAATTTTGCTTAATAATAGTACAAATTCTCTAACAAAAAAAAAAAAAAAAAAAAAAAATTCTAATTTTACAGAATTTTCATCTGTTCTCATTATTCCAAATTACAAATGCAAAACAATTTTTATTATCTGCATTTAATAACAGTTGATAAGTATCAACAATTTTGATTATAAATACAGCCTTCATATTTAATATAAAAAGATCCACATATTGGAAAGAATATTTTCCAGGAAAAAGATTTGCCATCAAGAGCAAACATCTGCAATATCACACTACAAGCTCCCAGTAAAAGAATGCAATACCAGACCAAATGGGGGGACATTTTAAAAATAGACTACCCTAAAAGAAAAAAAAAAAACATTTATGCCAAACTATCAGAATGACAATTTGGTTATAAACTATAAAATGAAATGAAATGGCAAATCTCTTGATTAAGTCCTTGATGCAGATATAAAGGAAAATTAACCCTTTTTTTAAATCAGAGTGGCCAGTTTACTAGCCAATGTATGGAAGTGTAGAACCCAGGGCATTCAATATACATGCCAGAGGAATAATAAAGAGAAATAGAGGACAGCAGGAGCCCAGGTTTGGAGATCTTTACTCATCCGGGGGTCAAGGTTCAAAAGGTTAAGAAATCAATATAAGAAGGGAAGTACAATGTTTTATTATGTTTGTTTATTTTTTTTTAAGTCATTTGTTATCTTTATTCACATGCAAAATATTGTCCTCATCTTCATCAGGTGTATATTGATCCAGGTAGCTGACAGAGAATTCCAAACTGAACCCTTTATTTGATCCATGGTGGGAGAGTATTTTCATGGGCAGTGGAATGAGAACATAGATCAAATGGGAAAGGTATGTATCCACTTCTCCCACCAGCTATAGATAAATAGCAGGACAAACTGGGTTCTATAGCCTTGGATGCCAACTAGTCTACCACAGAAAAAAAGTGGAAGAAAATCTGCCTCAGTCATGTATCGAAAGATACATGATCACCTAAGTGTGTATCATGTATGGCTCATAACTGATTTCCAATAAGCAAAATACTCTGTGGTATATTTCAAACAGAAATTGCATTGATCAGAATTGATTTATTTTTTTTCAGTAAAAATCAATAAAATTGGCGATTTTTACACATATGTAAACAAAAATTAATTTGCAGTTTAAAAATCTTGCAAAAATTAAAGATATTTCTGAAACGTTATTTGAAGAAAATTAGCAAATTTAAATTTAATGCGATTTGAAATAAATATTACTTATAGCATAAAATGTTGTACACAAGCATTTCTAAACCACGGTAATCGAATTAATGACTGCTAAATAACTGCCAAATGTGTTCATAATTAAGTATGGGTGAGAAGACAAAGTTTATTTGAAGTTTTTTTTTTTTTTTCTGAAAGGGGGTGAGGGCACCCTTTAAAACATGTGACCCCTTTTAATGATTAGGTTAGATTTAAACATTCATATTTAGAAATTTTGCACATATATACAGATATAAAAACAAATTGAAATTCTGTTAAAAAATATTTTTAGTTGTCAAACTGTAATAATCTTTACAATATGATTAGTAAATATAGTTTTACTTAATAACAATATTTCCTAAGAGTTACCTCATTAAAACTGAATTGAAAAAGATTTACAAACTTTATAAATTATTCAATTTAAAGTTGTAAAAAAATGAAAAATCTTGTAAAGATTCATTTTTCATTGGACAACATTGTGTTTAATATATATTATTCATAGAAGTAATTAAAATCTTCTCTATTTAAATAATGTCAGTTTTATTGTGTTTTTTTTTTTGTTTTTATTCAGAACAGATTTTCAGTAAGATGAGTTCTGAGAAAAAAAAAAAAAAAAAAAAAAAAAATAATAATTTTGGTGATTTAAATTTAACTTTTAACTAATATAGTCACTAACAATTATCACATTAATTTTATGAAAATTTGAGAAATTCAAATAAGGGGCTGAATCACATGTTAAAAAAATTTATATATATATATCTCCCAAGATTTTCTAATAAATAAAGTTTCAAAAATAAATTCAATTCACATGTCTGGAAAATTTGATTAAAATCTAACAATTATTTGGTTTTTGCAAGAATTTCCAAATTAATATATCTGTCACCGTAAAAAGAAAAGACAAAAATTTGAAATCAAAATTTTGAATGTTCTAAAAAGGTCTAAAAAAATAAATAATCAAAAAAATACTTTGATCCTCTCTCTTAATAACAAATTCCTGACAATAAAACTATATTTTCATTACATTTGGAGCATATTTTCATCACAGTATGCCATTTTTTTTTTTTGTTTTTTTTAGCAATTTTATGGAGGTACCTAATTAAAAGAAACTGAATGAATTTTGTCAACACTACTTCCTTTCTTAACGAACACAAATATATATATATATATATATATATATATATATATATATATATAGATGTGTGTGTGTATATAGATATAAATATATATAATTATTTATATATTATATGCACGGTACTTACTAGAAAGCGCTCAATATCAGAGATAGAGCTAACATATCTGTTTGTCTGACGATCGCTAAAGCGTGAAACCGAGGGTCACAAGCTCACATCTATCCAACCATATAGATATATATATATATATAAAAGGCCAATCATAATGAATATAAAATATTCTGACCACATTAAAATTTGGCTTTTCATGAGCAAAAATAGATGGAGGAACCAATTAATGATAAATAAGGTTTCAAATCCAGAATGTAAGTTTTAATTTTAAACTAATACAAATCTTATTATTCGGACTGTTATCCTCATTGCCATGTTCACAATGTTTCAGCCACTGTATGCTCCAGCCTTCTTCAGGTGATTGGAATTTCAAACCGAACTCTTTATTTCATCCACCAGAGTAGACTGTCCTAGTTCCACATGCCATGCCTCTTTTCAATGTCTCAGTTATTTCCCTTTAACTCAACTCTCCAAGGTTTGAATTCACAACTCTTTTGGGTCTAGTCACTGGACCTAACCAACATCTTTATCCACTGGGCCATGTGTCCTTGAGAAAATCTGTAAGAATTTTGGGGACTTATAAACCTAATGTCTCAGCAATCAATTTTTTTTTTTTTTTTTAACCAGAGCTTATATTGCAATTTTTGTTGTTATTCATTGCTTTTCTCTAACACTCTTTATTAATGGTTCCTATATATTCATTTCTATGCTTGGTCGGCTCAGGAGATTTTTGTGGCCTAGCATATGTGGTTTATAAGTCCCAAAAATTCATACACAGATGTCCTCAAGTGGAGAAAGATGTTGGTTAAACCCAGTGACAAGACCCAAGGAGTTGTGAATTCAATACTGGGCCACAGTAGTTGTGAACCAAAACTTGGAGAGTTGAGTTTAAGATATCTGGAAGAGGTATGGCACGTAGAACTAGAACAATCTACCCGGTGAATGAAATGAAGGGTTTGGTTTGAAATTCCAATCACCTGAAGAAGTCCGGAGCATACAATGGCCAAAAGGTTTGTGAATATGGGGATAACAGTCTGAATAAAGTAACCATAATGCCTCATCTCAGAGATATAGACAGACAATACAAATCTTACAAAATTCAAAATCTCAATATTTTGTAAATAGATTACAGGAATATTTCCTTGTGTCTTGCATTCACTGCTCTTGAGAAAGGCATGAAATTATCTCCCCCCAACCCAACTATGTGTTAAATAGCAAGGTAGACTGGGATTTCTAGCCTTGGATGGCAGCTAGTCTAAAATAAGGAAAACTGAAGATAATGAGAAAGCATTCCATTAACTTTAACGAAAGGTCAGGATCATTCACAAATAAAAAAAAAATGAATCTATAATTGCTTATATGCTCTGAAGGAACTTGGCAAAAAAAAAAAAAAAAAAAAAAAAAAAAAAAATTACATATAAAGTGTACATTATTTTAAAATGTTTCAAATCCTACAACAATAAAACAAAAAAAAATATTTTGGAAAATAGCAATGCTGACTGATCAGTGTTGAAAGGTATTGTTAATAGAGTTCCAACCAATCACAGGAAGACTGAAGGATGATGATGAAAATTCATTGACTTTCTTTTTTTATATTAAAAAAAAAAAAAAAAAAAAAAAAGAAAAAAAATGATTTGATACTTTTTGAGACCACAATTATTTTTTTTTTACATTATGTAAAGATGCACAAAAAATGACAAAAAGTAAACTAAGTATTAGCTCCAATAAACAATAAAAATTTTCATTTTATCTGTAGAATTAGAAAAGAAAGGCTAATGATTCTTAAACAAAATTAAACTTTTGTGGAGATAGTAGAAAACTAACTGTTGGTTTGATTAAATCAGTAACCTTAAAGTTTGTATCTCCTGAAAACATAAATATGAAGACTTTGCAACAGGTTGTGGTCAGTCAATACAAAAAAGCCAAAACTATGCCAAAGTGATATGAATGTTAAAAATTAAAAAAAAAAAAAAATTATCAGTAACTGGAACTACATGCTAACTTCTCTAAATCAACATATGCTTATATTTCCTTTTCACCGGTAAATGGTGAGTAATGTTGTTTATTAAACTGTATAAACACTGAATATTGGACCCATATTCACATTTACAATCATTTTCACTAAGACCATTCACTTTGAAAGAAATACACAATTAAAAATAATAATTAAAAATTCCACATGCATCTTTTGAGGCATAAACTCGATCTTTCATTACAAAAGCTCCTCTTCCAGCTTTCTTGAAAAATAGATCTTCCAGAATTGCCTCCCTCATCTCTGAACAGATTTTCTTAGGCATGAATAATTTTATCCTACATCCAAAATCAAACTAATAACATTCCACTATCACTGAACTTTCATCTATCCTGAGGGATGGGTCTTCTCTTAAGGAGGCTCCTTGTCTTGAACATCTATTGAGACTCAGAGTCACCAAAGACCTCAAGTGGAACATGTATACAATCTATTGCCAAAGATGCTCAAAAAAAAAAAAAAAAAAAAAAAATGGTCTGTTCATTGTACTGTTCCAGTAAGTATCTGACTCGTCCTGCTATACTCTATCTTTACAAAAGTCAGAGCAAACCAAAAAATTGCTGTATTGCTGCCATAACTGAGATGGAGCTGTGTTTTGATAGAGTTCAAAAGCATGTATGCAGCTTTGTGAGTGGGGGATTATTTTCCATCCTACAACCTCTTCCCCACAGATGAAACATTACAAGCCTCTCACTATCTCCATGGCAAGTGTTTCTGATGAGCTACATTGGTTCCACCAGCCCGGACCTTTGTATCTGGCACCTGCCATGAAACATACATAAGGGGGAATCATCATCATCATTCCTTTCATAGTAAGTTCCACTTTGACAGCTTCTTTCTGAGAGCTGCTGCTTTGTGGAACAGACTCCTTGCAGGATCTTTTCCCAATCACTAGAATCTTGATCTCTCCAAGTATATGGTTAACAGTTATCTTTCCTGCATAGCCCCATGAATTTCATTTCTTGCCCTTTCTTATGCTCATACAGCACCACACAGTAACCCTCTACATTGAGTGGCTTGTGGGCCTTGTATTGGGTGAACATTAGTATTAAAAAAAATCCATTTATTTAGTATTTTATTTTGATTTATTTTATTATATAGCATATATAATTATGATAATGGAAAATTACTAATGTTGCTATGTATGCTTCAAGATTTGGTTATAAATTACTAGAAAAGTAAGAAACCCATTTTCAGAATGTCCTTGCAGCAGGAATATGGTGGAATATAAAACCAGAAAGTTATTTTCAATATGTAATTCTTCTTCCCTTCCAACAATGTCTGTAGCAACCTTAAGTGGAACTTGTAATTTCAAGAAAAGTGCAACAATAGGAAATTATACATCCAGATGCCAAAGTATTCTAATTATTTGGCTCTCATGGAATCTGCTGGATTAGTCTGACCGACACAAGACCATATTCTACAGCACCTACCTGCCACACCACAAAAATTTAAGTTAGCATTCTCTGCATCTAGAATTAGGTATGTATTTCTAGATTTTTTTTTTTCAACTGAGAATAAAAGAATTATCAATATTTTACCAAGCTTAGTTCATTATAAACCTTAAGTCAGTTATATGCCATGCGTGATACATGCTTAGGCGATCATATATCGAAAGATACATGACTGACAAGGCCAATTTTTTTTTCTTGCAGTAGGTTGCCATTTCTTTCTGCAGTAGACCAGCTGCCATCCAAGGCTATAGAACCTGGTCTGTCCTGCTATTTACCCATAGCTTGGAGGTGGGATAAGAAGAGGATTCATACATTTTCCAAGGGTATTAGCATGTAAGTGAATGTAATGGATCTGAATGGAATTCAAACTCAGCTCTCCATTTCCTCAATGCAAGCCACTATCCATTACTCCACCATGCTTCTGCACCTTAAAAGACTGATAAAAGAAAATTTGGGACAATCATTCAGGTTAAGAACTCTGTGTTGCAACAATCTATCCTTAAAGCTAGATACTCTTAGGTGCTTAAATAAACCAGGGCCATATTTTGAGGAAATTTTCCTACCCCACCCAAGCTTATTGAGATTTTACTCTGTTTATTAATTCTTGAAGCATTAAATTAAAGTTTTCTGATGTCTCCCTTGTTAACACCACACCCTGTTTATTGCATATTGATAAAAATTATATCCCAGCTCACTGCAGACCGTTTGCTAACCATTACACTACATCAAAGTGCCCAAACTTGTTTTGCTAGATTATTTACAACTGAGTGCCCCATACTCTCAGTCTTGTAACTGGTCTAGGAGAAGGTGCTTTTCTAAGATATGCTTAGAAGAGCACCTTCTCATATACCAGTTGCCACCCAAAGCTATAAGGCCCAGTCTGTCTAGCAATTTACCCATAGATGGTGGGGGGAGAAGAAATAGATTTATACTTTCCCCAAGGCTAAAGTGAATGCACTGAATTCTACTGGAATTCAAACACTGCTCCCAGATTCCTCAAGATGCTACCCATTACTACACACACACACACACAATTAAAGCTGAAATGTCTGCCAATACACTTACAAATTCAAATTAAAACATTTGAATTTACCCAATCATTCTGAATCACATGTTGCGGGCGAGTATAATCTTTAAGAAGACCGAGTGTTGAATTATTTGTCCCAAAAACACTATTTAGGCCTGCAGGTGAGTTAGGATAAAGACACAAGGTTTCATGAAATGGACAACAACATTGATATCTAAATGTGAACGCGACAACAACATTGATATCTAAATGTGAACGTATAATAGACGACGAAAAAGAAAAAAAAATGAATTCAACCAAATAAAATAACCATATCAAAAGATTTACAGAATTATTAATTCTTTTTGTGCTTTGTTTGCACAGCAATAAAAGAAATTTAGAAAATATATTGCTTGTACATAGTTTTGATAAGGAACTTGAAGTGACATTTTTAGTGTAAGCTAAGCATGATTCAGTATTATTTTCAAAAAAAAGAAAAGTTTTCCGTTAAGTTAGTAGCATTAGGATTCAAGGTTATCATCAGTTTTTTTTGTTTTTTGTTTTTTAAACGAAAACAAAAATTGAATTTCCTAACTCAAGGACACATGGCACAGTGGATAAAGGTGTTAGTTAGATCCAGTGAGAGGGCCCAAAGATTGAGTTCAGTACCCAGTTAAGGCAGTGGAGAACTTTCAGAGGGAAATTAACAGGAGATAACTGATATCCATTAAACATGGCACGTGGAACTAGAACAGTCTACTCCAGTGAGCAAAATAAGGGGTCCAGTTCAACATTCCAACAACCTGAAGAAGACCGAAGCGTACAACGGCCGAAACGTTGTAATAAATATGATGACAAAAGTCCGAATAATGTAAATAATGAATTTCCTAAATTTATTTTATTTATTTTCGGAAAATACTTACCTCTTCTTAGCTTTAATTGTCGAAACTAGTTTTCTTTATTTCGATTGTACAGTTTGTTTGTTTTTTTTGTTCTTTTTTATTTAAAAAATCTGTTTGAATTTATCTTCAGATTGGAATCGCTTTTCCTCTTGATATATTTCCTACGCAATAGCTTTCATAAAATTCTTAGGTCGTCGCAAACCATTAGATTAGTTGACTCATACAATTTTACTAGGAAGTTTGTGTGAAAATTATAGTAAAGTAATTAGGAGAAAGGGTGTAGCTGTCGAGATAGACGAAAGATAATTATGCAAAAGGAAATAAGAGATAAGCATTTTTCCGTTAAAAAAAATGAGTGACCCGAAAACTACCGGTATTTAATAAGCAGACGATAAATGGTCGCATCTTGAATGGAATCCAACCTGCTTTTTACCGCTACTGTGCACTGTTTACGGATAACGGAACACTAGCTGAAAAAACTATATATATATATATATATTGCTCATTGATGGATTGCTGAAAAAAAAACTTAACTCGAGCAAGAAGCATTTAAAAAGAATGGAGGGACACGCATGTGTAGAAGTTGGTTCTGCTTTTATACAGATGCGGGTGGACTTCATGAACAACAAAGTTAAAATTTTGAAAGTTAATAAAGATCCATTAAAATAGAGTTACAATACAAATATTTTGGAGATCACATTATTTTCTTTGGAGAAATCATTAAATTAATGAAAAATTACAGTATTTCTTTTAATAATTCTCAGTTTTCCTTTGAATAAAAATCAGACTCTTTGAAATCAGTTGTGCCACCATCTGTTGCCAGTAACAACAAATTAGAAATCACTGAACAATTGCATTTTATGCTTCTGTTAACCAAGGAAAGGTAAAACATTTCAAATGTTCAGTTAAGTAAACGTAAATAAAATTGTAAAAAGTATGTCTGGATTTCTAGAATGATAAATTATAGATAATAGGAATATATGAAGTTCTATTTATATTCGGACTATTGCCTTAAATCTTTATTATCACAATATTTCGGCCGTTATGCTCTCCGGACTTCCTCGGGTGCATATCAATCTGGGTAACCTACAGAAAATTCTGAACTAAACCCTTTATTTATTTAATCTAAATAGGAACAAAGAGACAGTTCAGACTTCCCTGTAGGTTACCCAGATTGATATGAACCTGAGGAAGAATCTGCACTCGAGGCAACAATTCTTTTCCAATGATGTCGATCAGCTGCATCCTGTTCTATTTCTTCTTAGCGCTGATTTAAAGCTACAACGTCTCATATTCCAAATTTCGATTCAAGTAATCATCATTTTAACACCAAGCATCGAGTCCCAAGCCCAGTTGAAAAAAGGAGGAGAGTTGAACATAGGACAAACAAACAAACCTACTTTGTAAAAAGATTTAAAACAACAGAAAAGTGCAATTACAGTTATTGATGCGAATCGGTATTATGCAAAGACATCGGTGTAACGGGAGCGCTTAGAAGAAAAACATTTTCTTCCATTTACATTTTCTGAAAGGAAAAAGAATGACAAACATACATTGTTCTCAGGGAGAAGTTTATATTACTAAAGCATACACAAAAACCTATATACACACATGTCCCAGACAGAGAATAATATATCACATATCTACACAGTAAAGCAGAGTGTAAGGAGCAACAAAAAGGAAGGGTCTTACATATGATATTGAGAAGCCATTTTTAAGGCTCCAGATTCAAACGGGCCGGATTCATCTATGTCCCAGTCAAGGACATATTCCACGAATGGGAAACTGCAAGACTTAGGTTTTCCCAAATTGAGGACTGCGAACTGGAGTTTCATTCTATATCTTGGAAAGATATATTCCCAAAGTGAAATGGCACCGTGGACTTGTAAGCTGCAAGGTAGGCAGATTTAACCCCAGACTGAACCCTTTGGGCCAAGTTAAAAGAAAGCAAAGTTACGTAATGGCTGTGTGAAAACAAACTGAAAAATGATTGGTGCTTTCGTCGCTGTATCGAGTGACGTCATTAAGCGACCGTCGTGTAACCCACGTGAATTATCTCCACCAAAAGGAAGTTAACTGTTTTCTGTATCCTTACATCGGTATTTGATATTATTATATGTACAAATCGATCATTCTTTAGAGTCGATTCGTACGACCCCCACCCCACTTACAAAAGTAAAGTCAGCGAATGATTATCAAAATTTCGAGTAGTTTGCGAAGCCCAAGGGAAATTAATTTGAGGCAGAGTGTTCATTTGCTGTTAAAGGCGGGCTAAAAAAATAAATCAGACTATGAAGTAAAATGAAATTTCATTGCTTTCCTGAATAAAGGAAACACTTCCTTTCTTCACATTTTGAAATTGCTTAAACATCAAGACTAGTTTGACAGTGAATGTTGTACTGGTTTCGTAAAACAGATAAACATTGAATCGAGTTTTGTTTTATATTTACATTATTCGGACCATTGTCCTCATCTTTGTTGCCATATTTATCACAACGATGAGGACAATAGTCCAAAAATAGTGTACATAATTCCTTATCTCAGAAATATAGACAGAGCTTTGTTTTGTTGTTTGAATATTGAATTAGGCAAGAAACTCACCATCTGCTTCTGATATGAAGTCATCTGGATCGCAAAGCCAAGACTGGTGGTCAGGAGAGCGGCCACACCTTTCAGGTTCTGTGCGAGGGTTAGGATAATCGTGCGAATACCAATAGGAAGATTTTTCAGGCTTCGGCTCAGCCGTGGAAGTTCCATGACACAGTAAGAATATCAGCAATGACTGGAATATTCCCCAATTCAGCAGAAACCATGGTCTTGGTTGTAAACGTACACGAGGCATTCCTTATTCAAAGAACTCACGGTGAAAAGGTTTTCAAATCTTTCCGAATATTAACCAAAAAATTGTCCCTGAAAATTTTAAACAAACGAAATTAAACAATTTTCATGTCTCTTTACCTTTTTACACATCTTATAAAAAATAATGAAAAAAATTAAGGATTAATGCACTCGGCATAAACCCCGAAATATAAAAAAAATGTTGTTATCGAATAATGTTCTCTCCAAGACTATCTACTTCGTTGCTAAAAGAGGTTGACAAGTTCTCTAAGGTTGATACTTTAATCACAGGTATGCAAATAAGAGACGGTACTGAAAATTGGAACTTTATTAAAGCTGCTTTCAAAGTGAAAAAAATTCGTTGTGAGTGAAGAAAAATGATATAATCCAAAGAAAATAAATTTAGAAAAAAGGTTTCAATTTGTTGCTAAGTTAAACAAATTGTGAAGAGAAAAATGAAAAGCTCAAGTTAGTTGCCCCAAAAGTTCAGTGACTATGACAAGGTTAACGAAACAAAACCAATGTTTGGCCTACAATAGAAAAGGGTAATAAATGATCACAATTATGTTTACAATGACAACAAAATTAATTTCTTCATGAATATAGACATTTTTTTTCTCTCTAACACACAGACAAACACGTGTGTGCGCACACAGAGATTACATGGATTTTCTTTGGTGAAATCATTGCATTAATAAAAAATTACGTTTTTTTTTTGTTTATTTTTTGTGAGGGGGAGGTTGTTTTTGTTCTCAGTTTGGTAAATTTGCAGATTAAGCCCTGGAAACCAATTGTAATGAGAATTTCTATTCTGGTGTAAATTTGCATGCTTATTTCGAAAACAACAATAAAAGTTTGCGGAAGAAAACCATTTAGGAGTTATTGACAACATAAGCTCGGCCTCATTCGTGTCGCGGTTACAGCCATTGCGCCATTATTGGCTTTGTTTACATACGTTTGTCTCGACTAGTAATACATGGAAGCTTCACCTGTCTTGATTACTGCGCAATGCGCGAACTTTAAATTTCATGAATTGTGCAGTAATCAAGACGAGTAAGATAAGATTAGTAAAAAAGCCAGTAACTAAGTAAGCTTCCGCGAATTATTATACGAGGAAAACCTATGTAAACAACTCCAGTAGCCGGGCTAGGCGCGAATAAGGCCAAACTTATATTATCGATAACTCCTCTAAACTCTTTTCTTCCGCAAACTTTTGTTTGTTATTTTGGAATTAATCAGGCAATTTCACATCAGAATGGAAATTTTCATTACAATTGGTTTCGAGTCTTTTAAGTTTTAATCCACAAATTTACCCTCAGTTTTCCTTCTGAATAAAAATCGGACTTAACATCAGATTATACCACGATGTCTTAACAACAACAACAACAAAGTAGAAATCACTGAGCAATTATAATAGAGTACATTTGGATTTAGAGCACTTATGTACTAGAGGAGGAGGTGGTTGCCTTAAGCGTGTTTCGGGTGATTTATCTTTTATGCTTGTGATTGTCATCTAGCCGGCAATGTATTATTGTTAAAATCAATTCTACACACTGACTATGGCTTGACAAGCTACCACTATAGTCCAGATACTAATGCCCATAACAGACGACACCTCATTAGACAAATAAATTAGCGGACAAAATCTTTTTATGTCAAATGACCTAAGTGTAAACAAATCCAAGTGTGTATACAATTATAATTATTTTTTAAAAAAAAATAAATAAATAAATAAAAAAAGTAATTATAATTTTTAGGCTCTACTTTTGCATTGAGTACTGTTTTTTTTTTTTTTGTTTTTTTTAAATAAAAACAAAAATACTAAAGAACTTCGGATTATTTACCTAACCGAACGTGTTCTTTCCTATTTTTCTATATATTTGTACACATATAAAATGTGTGTGTGTATATATATATATATATATATATATATATATATATATATATATATTATATATATATTAGTTAATGTACTAACACCCAGATCTGACAACGATATCGGTTACCGTTAAACATCTGGAGAAATGAAGGAGACATGCAACAATATCCACCATGATGAGTTTTTACTCAATGCGTTAACTACCCAGAATTATTTTATATTCGCCCTAGTTGGTAATTGAAGCCGGTGCCACAGTACGCAATATTGGCTACCTGAGGATTATGTATCCATGTACATACGAAACTACACAAGTAGTTCGTGTATTGGGAGATCAAGATTTCGTTTTAAAACTAATGTTATTGCAAACTAGAAACGTTTTTGAAAATAGGTAATGATGTTTTAGCTGAAAGTACTCAGATGTCAGAAATTTCATCTTCCAGTGCCAGCCGGAAACCAGAAAAATAACTTTTAGAAGAATAAATGAAAAATAATTGAAACAGAATTTTCGTTAGTTTGTAATGAATATATATTGATTTTTTTTATCCCACCCGATGCTCAGAGAATGGTAAGTTCGATCAAATATTACTGAGTGCTTATCCTTTAGTTTTGAACTTTTGATCTATGCTGTCTACTCGCTGACGTAGCTTGACGGCCTAAGTAGAGTTTTGATAAAGAAAAGCAAATAAAATCTGGATGAAAGTAAATACCAATCAAAAATGAATAAATGATTGGCAATGGTTCCTCTCATAAAAAAAAAAAAACAATTAAAACAACACTAAAACCATATTGATTTTATCGTTTTCTATCGATATTCATCGGTAGAAAATCTGACAAGACAGAAGCAAATCAAAACAACACATGAAATAAGGGTAATGACTAATTTCATAATTTTATACAATGAGAAAGGCTGAAAAACACATTGATTTTATTTGTAAAACCAACAAGAAGTATATTCTTCTAAACAATTAGTGAAATAGCTCGTCTTGGGATTTCAGACGCAATCTGTTGTTATAAAGTGTAAAGTATTTTAATGACCCAACTATTTTTTACATCATTCGGACAGTTGTCCTCATCTTTCTTAACATATTCACAACATTTCGACCTTCTTCACGTTACATACGTTGGAATTTCGAAATTGCACGTGCCATTCCTTTTATTTCTGGATATCTCAGTTAATTCACTTTAGTAACTCAAGTCTCCAAGTTTTTGTTCCCTCTGTATTGAACTCACAACTCTTTGGATCAAGTTACTTTTTGGATGACTTCAACCAACGCTTTTATTTGCTGGGCCATGAAGAAGGCTGGAGCATGCATACATCAATGAATTAAAGTTTTATTATTTATTTAAATGATATAAAAATAGTATACACTATTTACATCGTTCAGGCTTTTGTCTTTATTGCCATATTCATGACGTTTCGGCCGTTGTACGATCCGACTTTCTTCAGATGATATAGATTGGAATTTCGAATCGAATCGAACCCTTTATTTAGTACACGAGTGTAGATTGTTCTAATTCCACGCGCCAAGCCTTTGGATATTTTAGTCTCAGTTAATTCCCATTAGTAACTCAACAAGTTTTTGTTCACTTTACTATGGCCAGGTATTGAACTCACAACTTTTGGGGTCAAGTCACTTTTTGGATTACTTCAACCAACATTTTTATCCACTGAGATAAATGTGATAATTCAATATTAGCGGTTATATCATAATTAAAGGGCGTTGTTACTTATGTCAATATTACCGAAGTTAAGCAACGTTGTGCCTAGCCAGTACCTAGCGACCGCATGAGAATATAAGAGGTCTCGTAAGCTTGAATGTGCAGACGTTGTGGTGGATAACGACCCAGAATGAGAAATTAGAGAGCTGAGTTCATTACAGCTCGTCTCGATAGAACAATTTCGGCTGAGTAGTGAGATCGATCCTCACTAGGTGCCTTGTGCCGCATCTAATCTAATCTATGCTTAAAATAAAAGTAATCACGCGCAAATATCCCTGGAAAAGAAATGAATCTGCCATGTGTTAAATAACAAGACAGATTGGATCTTAGAGCCTTGATAGGTAACCACTAACCAGTCTACCACTGAAAGTAACGGCAGCCTACTGCGGGAATTCTGCCAAGTTAATCATAAATCGCAGAGAGAGATGATCGCCTAAACGAGCATCCGATATGACACAGAAGGAAGGAAAGTAGAAAGGTATTGATTGTTAATCAATTAAAATAACTACGTGTGTGATTCCTACTCCTCCTGCCAAATATAAAGAAAGAATATGGCGAGAGACGCTAAAGATTAAATAAGAAGGTTACAGAAAAGACAATATCGAAAATAAACTAATTTCCAAGAAAAATATTAATACTTCACGAAGGAGACTTGTGTCCAAACTCCAAAATAAAGATTGAATATTTAAAAAGATACATGAAGAGAAAATTTTAACTTGTCGGAGTTAGCGCCTCCTTAATTCCCTAATTGTCACTAGGGGTCGCTCTCCCTATGCTATAAATACTGCGCAACTTCTCGCCTCGTTCTCTTTTTCATTTCAGTGAACACAACTACAATGTAAGCTCTCTGAGAAGATAGCTTTTCCCCACTTGTGGGAAGACGCCGTGAACATTAAACACGCACACACAACACACGTACGTACCCACCCACACGTACGTACGAACATTCACCAAAATACAAACTCTTTACGTTCACACACAAACACAAATGTTGATGTCACCTGTAAATTTGTTGTTTAATACATACATTTGTTGACACACACACACATATATATATATATATATATATATATATATATATGTGTGTGTGTGTGTGTGTCGGTCTTGTTCGTTTTCTTTACATCTTCAGATGGACTCAATTTGAGTCTGCCATTTTCTTGTAGTTAGACATTCTTCTAGCAGGAATAAACAGCATGTATTCCTAATTCATCGACACTCAAACCCACACGGTCCTCTACAAACTCATTGATTATTAAACTTAAATTTTCCTGGTATCAGAAAACTGACACCTTTTTTTCTATCAATTCTCTTACATCTCTGCCATAAAATATAATTCTTAAGTTAAAATTTCACTAAAATACGTTGGAAACTTCCAATTTTTCGTCTGAAATCAAAAAAATACGAATTGTAAGATAAATGGTCACAATATATAAAAGGACAAAAATAGTTGGTGTCAATTTAATTTAAACTGACGCCAGGAGGATATGGCTTAAGTAAACGAAACACAAGAGAAAAATCAATGTATCTTGTCAAACCTACATAATATAATTTTCTATTTCAACGTTCTGTGGCATCTTATCAAGGAGAGAGTTTCACATGAAAGATACCAGATACCCATTGCAACAATCAACAAAGAACATCTTCGAAAAATATCACACAGGACATGGTGCCACAAAAATGGTGATGTTCATACAGACCTTCTCGATGTGTTACAGGGTCAATTAAAGTGAATAAATTGAATCCAGTACATGTGCATTGTATTTACTTGTTCTTCTATTGTTCTCATTACTTTTTTGGTAAGGGATGACAAGACTTCCTGACAACGTTGTACAATGAAACAGGAGGCAAAATTCCTTCTATATATATATCCATATATATATATCCATATATATATATAAATATATATATATATATATATCCATATATATATATATAAATATATATATATATATATATATATATATATATATATATATAAATATATATATATATATATATCCATATATATATATATAAATATATATATATATATATCCATATATATATATATAAATATATATATATATATATCCATATATATATATATAAATATATATATATATATATCCATATATAATATATAAATATATATATATATCCATATATATATATATATATATATATATATATATCCATATATATATATATATATATAAATATATATATATATATATCCATATATATATATATATATATATATCCATATATATATATATATAAATATATATATATATATATATATATAAATATATATATATATATAAATATATATATATATATATATATATAAATATATATATATATATATATATCCATATATATATATATATATAAATATATATATATATATATATATCCATATATATATATATAAATATATATATATATATATATATATCCATATATATATATATAAATATATATATATATATATATATATCCATATATATATATATATATAAATATATATATATATATATCCATATATATATATATATAAATATATATATATATATATATCCATATATATATATATAAATATATATATCCATATATATATAAATATATATATATATATATCCATATATATATATAAATATATATATCCATATATATATATATAAATATATATATCCATATATATATATATATATATATATATATATATCCATATATATATATATATATATATATATATGGATATATATATATATGGATATATATATATATATATATATATATATATATATCCATATATATATATATATATCCATATTATATTATATTATATATCCATATATATATATATATATCCATATATATATATATATATATATATA
>OZ010588.1:14392470-14397470 GCA_963932145.1 Acanthosepion lycidas
TCATAATGTGTAATGAGTGCAAAATAATAATTCGGAGGACTGAGGAAGAAGAAGGAAAGAAATTCGAGAGCCTATGTGAGATTTTTGACTTCCACAAAATTTAACCAATGAGCTTAGGAAGGAGGAGAAAAAAAAATTGCAAACGTTTGTGAAATTGTTTTTGGACCAATGAAAACCTTGCCTTTACAGAAATTAGCCTGTTAGCCAAGAAGAAGGAAAGAAAGTAGCGATCCGGCGCAAAATTTTAATCATTTTATATTAATAAAATGATAAAAATTAAAGTAATGAGAAGAGTGTCTGAAGTCATGTGAAAGGTTTCGTTTCAGTTCCTCACAACCAGCATTGAAGTACTTACCAATGTAAAAATTACTCGTCACTTATATTATTGTCCTCTAACCAGCACGCGGCACTTCAAAAAATTCTCTCTCAATAGTCCATGAAAGGTAAATATTTCAAACTACCTTTCTTAATCTTCTTTTGAAAATATGCAAACTATATTATCCCTTCGGTGTTGTATGAACATTTCCTCATCACGACAATACAGTAAAACTACGGTGTTTAAGAATTCTCATGTATTTTCCCGAAACGAGCTACTGACACTAGTTCAAGCGTGTAAATTCAAGACTCCTTATCTTGTTTTCTTAAAATTACCCGTGTTTCCTCATCATTATCATCCCTCATTAATCTTCTTGGCGAGAGTAAACCAACCGTTCATTTTAACCCCTAAGACCCACGCCACTATATGTGTACATCATTAGATGAAATGAATATATATATATATATATATATATATATATATATTAGTGGAAAATATAGACAAAAGAAAGGAACAGACTTGCTGACTGGATATCAACGAATGTTTAAAAGGCAGGTAAGAATGGAAAAGAATAGACATTGTGATCCATTAAAATCCTGTATGGAATCAAAGAGAAAATGAAGTAGAAAATATTTCCCCTCTTCCTTCTTTCTTTTTTTCTTTTTTGCAATGGAAAACAAACCTTTAGATAACCTTGATAAAACAAAATGGAGATTGGAAAGGATAAGGAAGGGAATGAGAAGATACAGTGAAATGGTGAAAGATGAGCAGAAGTGTGAGATTAGTTATCAACACTCATGAAATTTTTACGGATCCAGGTAGAAATTATTTGTTTGATTCGGATTTTTACGGTTTATCAACCCTTTACAAATTATTTAAAACCAGCAAATATTTTTAGATTGTAAGAATTTGGGGAGGGGAGGATTTTGAGATTTAGTGATATACGTCTTACTAATTAACCCATAGCTAGCGGGGAGAAAAGGTGGATTCATACCTTCCAGATAGAAATAGAGATTGAATCAGATATATCATGAATATGTCATAATGGTCCGTGATGTGCGCCTTTTGTTAATGTTTGCTTCGTTGCTATTTTCAGATTGTGCACTAGTATTTCACCACCACGTGATATATAGATGCTCCCACGCGATGAAAAGATATATATAAAGTTTCTGATTTTGTAGATAAACGAATATTAATCTCAACAAGACATTTTCGCAGAATAAATAACTAATCATCAACATTCAACAACATTGTTACTTCGAGGGGATGCTAAAAGTTCTTAGTCCGACACACTTCCCAAAATCTAGCCCCAAGTGAGAGGGATGCAAGCTGAGAATTTCGCATCGCACTTTCATAACGTATACCGCTAAAAAGTAACAAAAGAACAAAACTTAGATGTACACAGAAGAAACTTAAAATTCTCAGCTGTTAAAATTAAAGTTGCCAGTAGTAACGGAACAGATTTCCCTCCCACGGAAAGTAATTCCTACCCTCGCCCTACTTCCCCCAATGAAAATATTTTACTGGTGAGAATTCACTGGTGTGCCTCATAAAAAAAAAACAAACCTGTACTTGCGTTAATTTTAGGATAATAAATTTCTGCCAATTTTTATCTTAATAATGGCCGAGCAGTGTTGCTATATTTGTTCATTCAGACTAAGTAGTTACTTTGCAGTTTGCATCCTTTTTTTTTTTTTTTTTTGTTTTTTTATCGACTATGTACCTCGAAAACCCGTCAGAATTCAAAATAAAAAAAAGAAAAAGAAAAAAGAAAATGGTCGCGAATGAATCAGGAAATAAAATAGAAATCATCTCTGTTGGTATTTTATTTACATTCTGACTAATTTAGTTATCAGTTTCACTCTAGCGCTCTTCAGGTGTTTGTCAATCTGAGTGTCGTTTATGGAATCAGCAAACACCTGATGAATAAGACTGCAGGGAACAACGACCAAAACGTCGTGAAGTGCTAAGCCAATTATTATACTTTTGCTTTCACTTCTGTTTTAGACCTCTTTTCAAACATTTACTTCTGGTGCAATAAAATGTGGATTATGACTCTTAAATCAAAAATTGAACTTTTGAAATCTATGTTTTTTAATGAAGAAAATCAACGTCAATAAAGGAAACTAACCTTTTAGTTTTTTTTAACCCTAATGTTTGTTTGTTTTTGTTTTTTTTTTTTGTATTTTTTAAGAATAACAATAATAAACAGGAAATACGCAGCTGTTAGATATCAAAAATGAGAAAATCCCTAGTCTTTGAATCTTTCAACTCTGCAAAAACTTAAAAAGTAATCATCCATTTTTATTCCTCCGTACAAAGATTCGTCGGTTTCCATTTTGCACTCAGCTCCATCAAGAAGTTGCTCCGACAAAAAAAAAAAAAAATCTGCTTAACTTTTGCTATTTAGTTTTATAGCCGAAACAAATTTATTTATTAAAAAAAAATTCTAAGAGCTTCAATTTTTTTATTATATTGAAATTTTTTTTTTTTCTAATAAAACGTGAACGGTTACATACAAAAAAAAAAAAACATACTTGCCGATACATTGGAGGGATCTGGTTGAAGCTCTGACTTTTCATTTCAATTTGATACTAACCCCGCATTTGGGGGCGGATATTCAGTCGATAATGAGAATGGGCGTCAGTTTTGAAAATATTTTAAGCTGTATTTACGTGTTAGTTCTTTTAACTTTACTAATTTGTCACAAAGTTGCAAGTTTCGGACGCCTAGTGAGGATCGAACTCGTTACTCAGAAATACTGATCCGCAAAAAAGCGGAAGAAGACAAACTAGCAAAAAACCACAACGAAACGATAACTTGATTTGAAAAAAAAAAAAAAAAAAAAAAAAAAACACTAGTAGTTTAAATTTCATTGCGTTACGAATAAAATAAAAAAACAGAAACTCAAAATCTTGTAAGATTAAGAAATAGTCAAGCCAATTGGATGGAAAGAAATTTGACCCAACTGATTTAGAAAATAAAATAAGATAAAATTCTGCTTTCGTTGAAAGATTACCCCCCACCACACACACACACACACACACACACACTTATAACCACACACAGAAGAGAAACGTAAATATTTCACTGTTGATCTCACAGGGAATTGAATAAAAACACAGCCAGAAGCAACGTGCTGCGAAGAAGATGGTTTTTTAACTGCTTTTCTTCACCGATATTCACAATTGGGCTGTTCGCCAAAAACAAAACGAACATATAAAAATAGAAAATCTATTTAAAATTTTTATTTATAAAAATCTACGCATCTAATAATTGCATCTTCTTACCACTGAGAATATCTCGGCGGTCACAGGTTGGATAATACCGTGAGCAAATGGTTAGCGAGCTAAACTGGTTACTGCTTCGCGAGTTCGATCCTCACTGGGAGCATCATTTTTTTTTTTCCTACAGTATTAAATACAAGAGATTGTTCTTTTTGTTCATTTTATTTTTTAGATAATTTTTCTTTTCTTTCTTTTTCTTTAATCGGGGTGGGGGTGTTATGACACCGAAATTCGAAGTTGCATTGGCATAGCAAAATATGTATTCCAAAATCTAAGTATTCAGAAACACAAAATGTTCTCTAGAAACAAAGAAAAGAGTGCTGAACTGCTATGTAATATCAGTTCTCCTATATTGCAGTGAATGCTGGGCAATTTTCTTATAGATGAAAGAGACTTGAGGCGACAGAAATGTGGTTCTACAGAAGGATGCTGAGAATACCGTAGACTGAACATGTGAGTAACGAACAAGTTTTAAAAGAAATGGACATAAAAAAAAAGACATACTTAGAACCAGAAAGAGAACACAATGAGAAAAGAGCGCTTGGAGAATTTGAAACTCACATGAAACAGGCAATAGGAACAGAGAGAAACTTAAGTAATATGCCTAAAAAGCTTATATAAATGGATAGCAGAAGAGCTACAAAAGATAGGAAGTTGTGGAGAGTCATGATCGCTATGTCCTAACAGGACACGACACATTGAATATGTGGGTCATACAGTTCGACCGCTCTTCTTCATTCAACTCTGTTCAAGACAAGTATCCACATTTCCACGGCCGTTTTCTGTGATGGTCTATGTGCTTTACGAAGGTTTTACATGGAATATTGCTGCCACATTTGGTCTGGTGTTTCTGTGTATTAGAGATCCTTGATAAAATACAAACAAAGAATTTGCAATGTTATTGGTCCTAACATGGCATTTCGGCCTCAGTAACTTTCTCAGTAACTGTTCTTTTTCTATAAATATTTTCATGGTAATTGTACTGATGAGCTTTCCTCTTTGGTACCTAGACTTTATAAATTTAAACACAGTACTAGATTGGCGGCAAGGTTTCATTTTACAATTGAAATGGCTAAAAGTTCTATGCTCGTGTAACTCTTCCGGCTTTCCACTCAATTTTCATCTTTAAAAATTTAAATGCAATGTCGATCGTTATCTTCTGTTTTCTTATTGTTCTCTGTCCTTAGTAGTGTTTCCCTCCCAAATCTCAGTCTCACACTCAGTAACCCCCCCACACACCCACACACCTGCGTCTTAGTGGTTTTATTGCCTTGCTTGGGATGAAATGATAAAAAAAATTATTAGGCGTCCCTCCTCTTTTTGCCTGGTTAATGGAGAGGAAATCTTGATACAGGCTTGTTGGATGTCCTTAACCAGTGCCCTAAGGCTCATAGTTG
>OZ010588.1:14399970-14614970 GCA_963932145.1 Acanthosepion lycidas
GTTTTCCTTAACAAGAAAGTTTTTTCAATTAATCTTTTATTATTTACATTGTTCGGACTGTTGTCATCTTTGTCATATTCACGACGTCCTCAGGGACACATGGCCAGAGGATAAAAGCGTTGGTTGGATCCAGTGATTTGACCCAAACAGTTTCGAGTTTAATACCTGGAGAGTCGAGTAAAAAGTAGATAACTTAGTCGGAAGAGACATGGCACGTGGAACTAGAACAATCTATCCTGGTGGACGAAATAGAAGGTTCAGTGCGAAATTCCAATCGCATAAAGGCCGAAACGTCGTGAATGGAGCAATAAAGATGAGAACAACAGTCCGAATAATGTAAATAGTGTAAATATTTAGAATATCTCATCTCAGAAATATAGACAGATCCTGAAGAAGGCCCAGAGCGTATAATGGCCGAAACGTCATGAATATGGCAATAAAAATGAATACAGCAGCCCGAACAATGTAAATAATGTAATAATAGCTCATCTCAGAAATACAGACAGATAATCTTTTATTGATGCACTTGCGAGTTTTCAGCTCTTAAAAAATCGACTTAAAAAAAAAAAAAAAAAAAAAAAAAAGTGTGTATCGGAGACAACCGCCAGATTTTTGTTAGCAGTGTAGACCGAGCTCTTTAAGTTTTGGTAGCAACCAATATCGGAGAAGGAGAACTGTACTGAAAACTGTAAAGGCGGCGGCATTGGGGGGAAACAATAGGATCATAGTAATTCATAGATAATAAAGCAAAAGAAATTTATGAAAAGCCATGATCGCCTCCGTCGTGAAAGGACATAACATAAAAAAAAAAAAAAAAAAAAAAAAAAAATCGAAAACAAAGTTAACTCTGTACTAATCTTGCTCAATATATGAAGCAGGTGCATATCAGCTGTGCCAGTTGTTCAGTGTCCGTGTTCTCGGAAAAGGCCAGAATTTTGAATATTAATTTTTCAAGACAGCAAGCCTTCTCGATGCAGCACAACCCACTTCCCCATTTCATTTTGTGCCAAACTTTACACAGTAAAAATATCAAGATACAAGATCCATTCTGAAAGCAAAGATGTCCTCCAAAATATCCTAACCCTTTCATGACGCAGATGAACATGACCTCCATAGATCTTTAATAACTAAACTGGATATCGTCGTGAGAGTTATTGGAATATATAATGGAATTGGTTTCACATTGAATTCAAAAACCGTGAATAAAATCGAGTTGGTGTTCTTAGAGCCAGAACAAAGCAAAATAGTCTAGTCTATTTTACCCATAACGGGGAGTAGAGGTCGGTTCATGCCTTTTTCATCATGATAACACAGCCTTCTTGGCCGGAATTTGAACTCTGCCAGCATAATCATTTTACAGCGTCCATAATCGTTACACCACCCATGCATACCAGGCTAAGTTTAGTAAATAATTTTGTGAATGTCTGTGGGTGAAACTAGCAATTTGGTCGAAAAGAGGCGGACAAAAAAAAAAAAAAGAAAAGAAAATATACCCATCTCATCTGAATCTAGTTAAGTGTAGATAGTAATTCCAAAATGGTGATTTTTTTTATGTTATATGCCAAGCTCTTATCTACAGGGTTTGAAAGAATTCCCTTTTGTTAGTTCCCCCAGGTTCGTATGTAAATAAATAAATAGAACTCTGGAAGTGTTCCAAGTTATCCTTGGACAAAGTGTTACAGGATAGAATCCCCTGGCCTTACACTTCAAGAGAAATATGATCAAGAGGATTTACTTTTGATATTTCAAGACAATTGTACTCGTATAATGGTTAAAGGGTTATAAAACTTCGCTGTGGATCAATGCGTAGTGAAGCAACACTGGAGAGTTTGACTCTTCACATTCTCCTCCATATTTGTGGCCTTTTACCAAACTTAGAAAGTAACTCCATTAAAAATATCACTTACTCTAGCTCAGCTGTAAAGTAAACTTCCAACTCTCATGAAGCTCGTTACCTTATACAGAATTTAATTACAGGACATTTTTCATTCTGTATCAATTCATTGATTATCAAATGATAATCACAAATTGATCAAGTGATTTTTTTTTTTCAATAAATTCCGTGTTTCAGATTACTGAACATCAAAAAGTCTCCAAGACATTAGCCTGTGTGGTCAGCGTTCTAGCTGTGAATATTCTGTAAAATAGAAAATTTAGATTTGTACCAGACAACAAATATCCCTCCAATTCTATATATTCAGTGTTTGCTATTTCCCAGTCTCAACTTGCACCACAGAAACAAAAATATATATCAGTACTCATAAATCTGGCACAAAGGCTTACGTGTCTTGAACTAAATGCAGAATTAATGGCTTAAAAGTCTAGCTTACAAGTACTTCACAGCGTGAGAATTAGAAATCACAATATCTATTGCTATCAGAATATTTTTTAATTTTCGTTTAACCTAAAGGAAGACGATGAAAGCCTTTAAGATGTGAGGGGGTTACTGAGAATGAAAGAAACAGAGAGGGCAAAAAAAAAGATTCAAGGAGACAGAAGATGAAAATTGACATTGCATTTAAAATCTTTTAGGTTGTAGTTGACAGGAAAGCAAGAAGCCAGCAGAGAGTTCAACAAGTGAGAAGTGCGAGAGAAGAAACTATAGAACTTACGGTTACACATCTAGCAATTTCAATAATGCAATTATGAGACCTAACTGCCAATCTAGTACTGTGGTTAAATTCATGATGTCAAGGTAGCAAAGAGGAAAGAGCATCAAAACAATTAGTGTGGAAATATTCATAGAAAAAGCACATGGAAACTATATTAGGACGGTGGGAAAGTGACTGAAGCCGAAATGCCAAGACAGGAGCGATAACGTTGAAGATTCTTGGTGGAGGGGGTTCTACTTCACTCACGCGCGTGAATAAGCTAGATTTGAGGATTTAAGTAATTGAAGATATTTTTAATGGTGAGTATATTCGAATGGGATTTAGAACAAAGATCTCATGTTTCCGTTTTTAACGTTCTATTTATTTTGTACACAATTCAAATCGCAGACAAAAATCTTTTTCCTTATCGCATTTATACGAACTGTTGCGAAAATAGCAATAAGCGAAGGTAGTAGTAAGTTATCTGAGAGTACAAAAAAAAAAATCAATATGACAGGGTGGGAAAGGTTATCGGATAGAAATTGAGTAAACGACGAGGAATCGTGGCGTGGGATAATCGTTAGTAAGCTTGCCTAGTGCGCCATTATTATTGGGTCGTTAGTTCAATATTCACTGGGTGCCTTTTGCCAAAACTAAGCAACTTCAAGAATTTCAAAAAGTCTACGCACAAAACAGAATTTAAAAAAATTATCTGGGCCTTTTAGATTTAAACGAATCGCCCACTCCAGAACAAAAAAAATCAGATATTGTTAGAATAAAAAACAAGAAAAATCGAAAATTATACAGAGAGAGGGGGGTGTAAGCTGTGCCAGCTGATTAAGAATTAAAAGTAGAAATCTGGACAAATATCTTGAGACCTTGCAAAAGAACTGAAAAATATAGAATATGAAGTTGGCAGTTATACCAATAGTTTTTGGAGCACGAGAAACGTTTCTAACAGTCATTGAAAAAGACCTGCTGGAAGAACTAAAAGTCGGAAAAGAAAAGCATTACTGAAAACAGGGAAGTATAATTTCTGCTCTAAATTATCAGTTTGAGAAAATTCTAAGTAAAAAATATATATTCTTTATTTTTTGGTTATTTTCTAAAGAAGTCTTTTTTTTTTTTTTTTCTATTGTTGGTGTTAACGGTTAACCAGGTAGGTAAATACAACACAAGATCAAATGAAGGTGTTTAAAAAAAGGTTTGTGCTGTGCAAATCTTAAGTTAGTATGAACGTTTAATCACGAAGGTCATTCAAAACCTGAATGTTTGAACACCGACAACTGGAAAAACGCAACTACTTCAGCCACATTCTTATGATTATTTATAACGGTTTTTGGGATTGACAAGAAAACTTTTAAAAGAAAACAGAACTTAGTTGCAACAGTTTCACTAACACAATATCTCTTTATTGGAAAAACAATTTTTTAATTAAAGAATTTGGTTCTGTGTTGTTTGGTTTTGGTGAGAATTGATCAACCAACAAAAAAAGCCACGATGAACAAGTCAGAAATAAATCTAATTACCAATTCCACTGAAAAAGTAGAGCATCAAGTAGGAGTTGAACGATTTTTACCTTTACATCCCCAGGATTTATCTTAAAACGAGAGGCTTTTTTTATCCAATAAAATAAAAACAAATAGAAAAAGAAATTTACGTAATTCGCTTACTTTTTAAAAACTCTTCAAAATCGAAGCGATGGATGCTGCAATTTAAACGAGATTGTGCGCGCGCCTACCTATGAAAAATAGTCAACAAAAATTTAACACCAGATTACTTTTTTTTTCTTCCGTTAAGCTATATAAAATAAAAAATCAACTGTTCAACACGGAAAGATTTAAATTTATAATATTGACGACATACCTTCATTTTTTTTTTTTTTTTTGACGCTGGAAAAAAATGTATTTTTTTATTTTATTTTTTTAATAAAATAAAATAAAAAAATGAATTTTTTTCCAGCGTCACGAAAAGCTTAAAAAAAAATTGTCCTAAAGTGATTCAAAGGTTTTTCCTTTAAAAAATAGCTCCATAAGAAATTTAAAAAAAAAAAAAAAAAACACAAACTACTTAGTATTGTAAAAAAAAAAAAAGATTTAAAAAAAATATATTGATTAGTCCTTTTTAAATTCAATGTTTGGTGGAGAAACTTTTTTTTAGTTCCTTTTTCTATGGTAATTTTTCATTCTTTAAAAAAAAGAAAAAAAAAACAAAAACGTGCGTCTTCTTGAAGTAAAAACAAAAAGTGTCTAGTTAGTAGTTTTTACCTGAAAATATTTATTTTCATAGTTCCCATTGACTTCTTTAGTCTTCCGTAAAAACCTTAATGGTGCCGAAATTACCTACCCCCAAATCGTGACAGAGAATTCAACATCAAAAGTTCAAAACAAAAATAACTACTTCTCCAACTCCAAAATATCTACTTACCTTTTAAAACGTTAACACAAGTGGCTGTGTACAACTGTGTGATTCACTGACTCTTAATTCCGAAGTGAGTAAGTAAAAAGTTCTCTCTCTTACTAGTTGGGTAAATTTGTTTTATTTTTATTTCATGTGCCGTGCATAGCTTATAAGTTACTTTTGGTTGGTAGATATATGGGTAGACTAAGAAAAAGGCAACTTTTCTTAACTTGGTAGCATTGGCTCGTTGTTTATGGTCTTTACGAGAAGGATGAAATGGTGCAAATTAAGAAAAGAAAAGTGAAGAGATGCTATAAGGATTAAAGAGAAGAAGGAAAGAAAGAAACAAGTAGAGAAATGATGCCAAGTTTTCGTTATAATTCCGGATACGGCGAATTCAGGAATTACTATTTACTTGAAGGGATTTCGTTCGTACTTGTTAGATTGTGTTGGGTGTGAAGATATTCGCCATAATTGGTTACCTGTGTCGTACAGTTTTAATTCCGACAGTACTAAAAACAAATAAACAAAAACAAAAAAATTAAAAAAAAAAAATCTTGTTTACGAAGTTTACGTGTAAAAAACGTATCGAATCCGTTGGTCGTCCCTGAGATTAAAAATAAATTCTTCTGATTATCAGTTTGAAAAACATTCAAACAAAAATATCATTTAAAAAATTAATTAATATTATGCCTTAACTTACCAAATTTAAGATATTTTAATTTTAAGAATATTTGCAGAACGGGGTCCAGTTTATATATCACTGATTCACTCAGTAATCTTATTCTTAGCAGACTCGATTAGATTACTATGTAAAATTGAGTTTTAAATCCTTATTCCTCACTGAGTGCTTCACACTTTTGACCTTGTACCAGACTAAGGAAAGTGAATAAAAAGTGAAATCCTCAGATTTAATAGAGCATTGTAGCGAGTTCGATTTTAATTCTGTGCTCACCATTGGTGGCCTTGTTCCAAACTACAGTACATTGCAAAAGTTTAGAGAACCAACTATCACAAAAATCAAAAGCAAAATTATTTTTTTTATTTAAAAATATTATTTACATTCTTTCAGTGCAAAAAGCTTAACAGACAAAAAAAATATGTAAAACCTAACTTGAAAAGAGTAGTAGTCTATTTTTGGAGTAATGTTTCAAATATGTGCCATGCTTTCGATACATGACTGACGAAGCAGAGTTTTTCCCGCAGTAGGTTGCCATTTCTTTTTGCGGTAGACCAGTTGCCATGCAAGGCTATAGAACCCGGTCTGTCCTGCTATATTTACCCATAGCTGGGTGTGGGAGAAGAAGAGGATTCATACCTTTCACAAATGTATTAGCACGTAAGTGAATGTAATAGATTCGACTGGAACTCGGCTCTCCAACTCCTCAATCCGAGCCACTATCTATTGTTGATCATTTCTGAGTAGCGAGTTCGATCCTTTTCCTATATCTGCAGTTTCCAAATTTTTGAATAAACTTTAACCCTAGAACACTAACCATCAATTAAAGTTACACCACTACTAACCATGCGTATATCATGGCCGATTTTGAAAATATCAAAAAAAGAAAGAGAATTAAATATAAATCTTTATTTGAAATATTTTACATGCAGGCAATTCAAACTTTGAGTTAACATTAATAGGAACTGAAAAACATGTTATTGCGCTGGGTACTATATACCCAATGGTTAGTGTTCTAGGATTAATAAATAATCTTGAATGTCACGCCGTGGAATAGTGGCTAACAAACTAATCTTGCACATAAAAGTCAGATTAAGATCCATGCAACTAAATTTTGAATTTCGCTACTAACAACTGCTTTGGACGACTTTTAAAATAAGCTGGATTAACTTGGGCTATTACCTACTAGTAAGAAAATCAATTCAAAATTTACAAGTGCTGGGCTTTCAAATGCAGTCCAGTTCGTTACTGGTGTAACCCAATCTCACAACCCTGCTTGTTAATCAGATCATCAATATTTGATTAATCCACTTTAATAACTATCGTAAAATCCGGTCTTAACTGTTAAAAATTCAAAATAAGAACCCGGTGTTATAGGTTTCAAAAAAAAATAAAAATCAGAATTATAGGTTTTTAAAAGTTCTGTATCAATTATAGGTTTCTACTGAACTCATGAATGTATGCGAGTTAACTCTTCCTTAATTGTCCAAATTGTTCACTAGGGGACGCCCTCCCTACACTATAAATACTGGGCGATTTGTTGCCTCGTTCCCTTTTTTTCATTTTCAGCGAACACATCTACAATGTAAGCTCTCGCAGAAGATTGCATCTTCCCATTTGTGGGAGACGCCATGAACATTATACACACATACACGTACGTACGAACATTCACCAAAATACAAACTCTTTACGTCCACACACAAATATTTATGTCTATGTCCACTGTAAATTTTGTCGTTTCATACATACATTTGTTATATATATATATCGGTCTTGTTGGCTTTCTTTACACTTCTTTATGGTGAATTTAATCTCCGAATCGGCCATGTTCTTTTAGTCGACCTTCTTCTAGAAGGAATAAACTCACGTGTTCCTAATTTAACAACACGTAAACCCACGGTCCGCAACAAATGCCTACTGTCCCATTTTGCGCGGACGGTAGGCATGGCTCGACAAATAAGCGGATACTCGGGAGATAACTTTCATTTTAAAAATAACAAAAAGATTTTACTTGTCGGTATAGAAGTTACCATATATTTCTCTACACTATAAATCATATTTGAAAGCATTTTTGGATTAGTTTTTTACGGTTTATCAACCCTTTACAGGTTATTTAAAGTCAGGAAATATTTTTAGATTTTTTTTTTTTAGATAAATGATTTAGTGATTATACAAGTCTTAATAATTAACCCATAGGTGAGGGGGAGAAGAGGTGGATTCATGCCTGCACCAAGTGAATATAACGAAAACAACTGGAATTGGAACTCAGCTCTCCGGTTAACAATTCTAACCATTACACCACCCGCATATCCAACCTGGTATTCTCAAGAGGTCACCTATCAAAGTACTGACCAACATTGACGATGTTTAACTTCGGTGAAGTAAAATTGGTCTACTTTTAAAAGTCCAGCGTCAACTACATATGCAACTTTGACGACTACTTTTGAAATAAGCTGGTCTAACTAGGAGAGGAAGAGTTCCGGGAACCCTTTCCTAAACAAGAAACAAGAGGTGAGCTTCTACTCTTGTTCAAGAGAAGGGGGAGAGGTATGAAAAGCCTACCTACTCCTATGTGCATCTCCGACAGAAATCGAACCTGTAAACCTAATGAGATTATATTAGTGAATATTGAAGTCAACCCTCAGAGACGACAGGCTGTTTCATGCTAGACGCAATCGTCAGGCGGACTGACGATTGCATCTAGCATGAAACAGCCTGACGCTTCTGAGTGTTGACTTCAATATTCACTTTTATATTTATATACGCTCTATCTCTGATATTGAGCACACCTTAAAGCTATATATATATATATATATATATATATACACACACACAATAAAAAAAAAAGAAAATAATTTTAAATTGGAATTCCCAGTATCTCTCGTTAGACAAAAAACAATGTAAACAAACCAAAGGATGGAAAGTGTCACACGAAAACTTTTTTTCTACTTTGTCATGCATCTTTCCCACAATATTGTCCTAGGTATAAAAAATTTATATAGCATTATCCCGTATATTCTAAAATGTCGCACATGACTGAAAAATTGCGGGAAATGGGAGATGCTAACTTTCGCTAACTTCTCATTATTGAAATGACATTGACTAGAGCTTATATTACGTAGTTCCTTCAACCACAAAGTTTCATTTATTCTAAATCTTTCGTTCAGCAGTTACCAAAAATGTCGCATTTTTTCCACAGAAATTTTGATAGCCATATTTTAAATTTTCGAATTAAGGAAAATCCGGTAACTATGAAATAAAGTCGATTGAAAATTGATTTTAGGGCCGTTCTAGAGTGGGCATTTAAGATAACCGTACGGAGTTATCGGCCTTAATCGGGGAAGTTTGGCTGGAAAGGACTAAATTTAAAACAATGGCGGACGCATAAAAACACGGACAAATCACAGCTCTAGTCAATCCTTTCCCATCCGCTGGTTACATGTCGGTATTATAAAGGTTTAAATAATAACAATATCTGATCTTCAATTTCATTCTTTCGTTATAACAAGAAGTGAAAAACGGGAAATGGATTAATAAAAAGGATCAATGACCATACATTCCCTAAGAAGATAAACTACTTTTAAGTTTTAACTATATAAAAAAAAAAAAAAAATAAAAAAAGCTCGTCAGGCTGAACACCCCAAAGAAAACGTCTCATACGTTCCCCCAACTAACTTGATATCATGACTTTTTTTTTTTTTTTTTTTTTTTTTTTTACAATGGTGTGTCAGAGAGTTAAGTCTTTATCCGAAAACACTTTAAGAGCCTGTTGATATTTGCAATAAAATGGCGCTCGTTTAGGGGCAAGCGACGGTCTTCCTTGTCAACCGTGTGAACGCTTCTCAAAGTCGGAAGCCATTGACTAATTGTGGCTTCGATCTTTTCCAATAACTCAAAGTAGTTCTTCTCCAATTGGAGGTCGGGACCAAACTAGACTCTTGCACGGCTGGCCGGCCAACTGAAGTTGCCGGAAAAGGGACAACAATTATACGAACCAACAGACTTATCACGGTTAATTTTACGAATCCACCTCCTGCATGGATGCATCGCAGCCATACGCAGAGCACCTGGCTGATATGGTAACAAAGGATAAGGTGATTTCTTGTAGAGCCGGGTTCGCCCTCAACTTGCGTAGGGGAGGGCTTTAGCGCAAAGATGTAAAGCAAGGACGAAAGTGGACAACTCTGACGAATACATCTGGTCAGAATGTAAGGCTTCAATGAAGTTCAATCTTACCCACTTACTTCCACCACAGCTCCGGGGATCGCATACAAAAAGCGAATCCAGATGCGAAAGCGCTATTTGAATCCGGCCATGGAAATGACAGCCTCCAAGAAACGATTGTCGATCTTATCAAAGGCTTGTATTGAGCTAAATTGATCAGCGAGACTTCACAGTGGAATTTCTTTGTGATCATGATCACCAAATATAGGTTATCTAGCATTGTCTTACCCATCACAAGGTAGGTCCATTCAGATGCTATCAGATAATCCAACACTGCAATCGGTGTGACAAGACCTTGGCAAAAAGCTTTATATTTGGGTTTAATATGGTTATGGTTCGAAAATTACTAATCCCATCCCAAGTTCACAACGCCCCTACTAAATACTCCCTTGCTTTTTTTTCCATTTGTTGAAGATCAGTGCCACCAAGTGGGAAAATATCAGGTCATCAATTACAATAGTCTTGTCCAACCCGATCTTTTTCAACACATTCTAGACTTCATTCCCTATTATCGGATCCCTCACTTAACTTCCTTGGTCGCGTAAATGCGTGAAATGACACTTGAATAGCTGTCGAACTGAGACTCATACAAAGTTGCTTGGTAAAAAGCTTCTGAAAGTAGTCACGAAATTTCATACAAATGCTTTCGTTTGTAGTCAATGTCCGTCCGGTGACGTGACATTGGCGATATCTTTCTTTAAAATGCCATGCGTGATACATGCTTAGGCGATAATGTATCTTCCGATACATGACTGACGAGGCAGATTTTTCCCGCAGTCGGTTGCCATTTCTTTCTGCGGTAGACCAGTTGCCATCCAAGACTATAAAACCCGGTCTGTCCTGCTATTTACCCATAGATGGAACGAGAAGAAAAGGACTCATACCTTTCCCAAGAGTATTAGCACGTAAGTGAATATAATGGATTCGAGTGGAATTCGAACTCGGTTCTCCGATTCCTCAATCCGATGCTGATCAATAATATTATTCTAGAGTTCTTGTGTACGCAATTCTGTGGCTACATTTGCTGCCACGAGGCATATTCTTTTTAATTAATAGACATAACTACCACACATTTTTTTGATAATGAAGGAAGCCAACTATGACTGCTTCGCCTGTTTTCCGATATAATCTAGATTCAATTACCTTTTGTATCGCTAAATGTATTTAAATTTAGTCGGCGGCTATAATCGCTACATTTGAGGTAATCCCACTACTTATTCTCAACTGCATCTCCTGTCAGTTTCCACTTTAGGATTAAGCAGCTTCTAGTCTCAGAAATCCTTCCCTCGTAACGAGGATGTGTTGAATTTCCAATAATCAGTTTGTTTACTTAGGCTTATCAAAATTTATCCAAATCAGAACAAGCCTTTGGCCCGAATGAACTCTAGTAACTATACCACGAAAACTTGGACAACATAAGAGCTCTCCTAACGAAAATTCGATCGATATAGCTAGAACACTGCCTCAAAGCCGCACCGCCACCATCTGTTAAAGTTCATTTTACCCGCTTCAAGTGATCATTTCAGAATTGTCAACGAAATCAAAATTGGCGACAAATTCAAGAAAAACCTTTTACATCCGGAATCATGTTAGTACCCTTCCTGTCGCTCCCAAGGTCTAAATTTGGATATTCTTTGCCACAAAAAAATGCAAAGAATCGAGTACACAGGGCCGTCGCGTCTTACATCCCTTAAACTCCTGACCGGGGAGTGGGGTGGTGTTGTGGCCTCTGCCATTTTTTTTTTAATTTTATTATTTTTAAAGTTAAAAGTCATCAACTAACAATATACACCGTGTATCGGCATGGCCGACGAGGTTGGAGGCCCAAAAGGGATAGTTTTGTACTTTTTTTCTACCTGTTATATTGTCAATCATCAACTATAATAATCGACAGTGCCGGTACTTACCACCCCAAACCTCTTCAACCGCCTGGGGCCCCCATGCCTCCTGGGGAGAGGGAATGTAGAAGTACTAATTTCAGTAGCGTTTTTGTTTAACTTTCTGAACTGTTCTTTTAAATCATTTAAGAGGGTAACATATCTTGATAAAATCATTTTTTATTCTGAGATCATCCACGAAGGGCGATCTCTTTTTTTCCACTAATAATGCTAACTAGAAGTTCACGTCCAGTAATTAAAATAAAATTTCTAATCCCTATTTTTGTTTACATATCTAGAGAGATAAGACCGAGAAAATGATCACTTAAAAAATAAAAATGTTTAAAGATTTCAACACATGAAAAAATTTCCCGAAAACTGAAATATTGTTTTAAAAACAAATTAAGACAATCTCGTTTGTGTTGTGTTGGAATCTTTGTAAAACTTTTTCAAGAGATGCGTCGGTGATTAATCTTTATAGAACTTTTGTGATGTGAGCAATTTTTTTTAGAGTAAAATTTAGTCATGAAAATATTGGTGGTTATTACACAAAGAATAACATTTTTTTCAGATTTTTTTAGAATAAAAAAAAAGCTATTCATTGTAAAAGTTACAGTGTAACCCGGATATAAGAGAGTTGTCGAGACCGGAGAAGAAGTCTCTTATATCCGAGTTTGGTCTATTATATTATACATGGGCTCTAATTTGGGACCAGATAAAATCTCTCTTATATCCGGGTTACACTGTAATGAATATGTATTGAAATTTTCATTTAAATTGGATAATTCACTGATTTTTGGTCATTTAAAAAAAAAAAAAAAAAAAAAAAAAAGCGCTGCCCACCCACAATTTTCCTTAGTGTGGGTGGCCCACAGATTGGGAAATCTTGAAATAGATATGCAGTATAGAGATCGGGGCCCCGTACAAAGTTTCGGGGTGCAGCCGAACACCCGAGTGCTGGCCCTCAGAGTACACGCAATTATTGGTCATATTCTCCCCTGTCTTCGGCTTTATTCGGCAAAAATTTCTGTGTAGATCAAAACTGCTTCTGAATATTGTCCTGATGTTGTATAGAGCGCATCTTTTCCGATAAGCCCTTAAAACGTAAAGTAGACAGACCGATGCAATTTTATGGTCATCCTCCTTGTCCATTCTGTTCCCACCTGTAGACGTTGATGTTATGTTTGCCCGGTAGTTGTTATTTTGAAGAGTACGTTTGATGCTGATCGTTTCTTGTTGATATGTGTCTGGGTCGCCACTTATGATGTAGGCATCGAACGATCCCGTTCTTCACATCGTATAAATGGTGGAAATTGAAGTTGCGGTGTTGTCTGGTGATGGTTGGCTTGTGACATACAAGGTTTTGAATCAATTCTCTGTGCGAGTTATTAGTAGACCCAGGAAGACTAGCTGATAACTATTTTCTTTTTCCAATGTGAACTGGATCGAAGGTCTTATTGTGTTTACGTGACCCAGCAGAATTCGTACAGCTTTCTAGTGTGGCCAGCCAGAGTATGAAGTTTTAATCTACGTATTTCAGTCAACTGCATTAGTGGCTGAGATGTATAAATTAAATAAAGGGTTCAGTTCGGAATTAGGTTATCCAGAATACTCCTCATCCCAGAAATTCAGACAAAAAATAAAGGTTTTACCATCAAGATCTTTGTCATTATTAAAAGGAAAGAACAAATGATTTTTCTTGTGTCAGCTGGTGACCTTAAATTAGTATAGCGTCTTTTTGCGGTGAAAACCCTATTGTTTTGGACATTCTTCACAAATGAATGAGATTATTTTACAAATGTTTCCTTTTTAAAAAATTTTGGTAATTTTTTTTTTTTTTTACATCTGTTATCTTAAATTAACCTTTTCTAGTTTAATTATTGTTTATATTAGCAGTCTTTGGAGAATTTAAATCAATTTACAAGCTTACAATTACTTACCCCAGTATTTTAAAAAGAATTTTGAATTTTTGTGCGTATGAACGCGCCAACTTTTGTAAATAAGGACGTCCATACATGACATTCAAGATTGGTAACTACAGTAAATTTGAAATTGATTGGTAATTTTGTAACAATTCATCAACAAGCGTTTTCTTATGACTATATAAAGTCAAGGTACCTCAATAATTTTCCTATATTTTTAATATTACTGGGTAGTTAAACATTAGGCGTTCACGTTATATTCAAATTCAAGTAATTACTACAGTTAAGTACCTATAGGATACAAATCCTATATCATTCCAACAAATGACTAAAAAACACAAAGTAGATTTGCACACTTGCAAAATCAGATCAAAACGACTAAAAACAGATTTCGCAATAAGGCTTGAAATTAATTTTCTGACCAATGAAAGGAGGCGATTTGCTAATCTAAAAAAAAAGATAACGAGCCAGTGTGAAAGAAAAGTCAACAATAAATACAGAATTTCAAGTCAGTCGCCAGTCAGAAGGGCGCAGAAATCACAGAAGACTGACATTAAATTTCATCACTGATTCAACCCGACACTAAGAGCCGAAAGTGGCTTAGGAAAGAAGAAGAACAACAAATTTACAACTGACTCCAAAACAATTCATAAGTACATTTTCCTTTTATCTTTTTATTCCTCATTCACACTCTTTTTCAACTTAAATTAATCGCCCCTTTTTCCTTTCACCTATACAAAAACAAAAGAAACATTCATTACTCTGCTACTCTGTTGAAAGACAGCGAACACAGACATTTTTGTCAAAATCACATTTTGCTTAAGCCTTAAACTAACTAAAACATTAATCTTTTTTACCCTATTCACAAGATAATAAACATACAATGTTCTATTTTCTACAATCGTTCCTTATCGTGTTGTTTCTTCTTGAAATTTGCGTTGTATTTTGTGGGCAGGGTATCCCGTATTAAATTCTCCTTTAATCCGGGTACGCTGAACCCCATATACCCTTTACTTAAAAATGACAGACGTCAAGTTATCAATAAATGTGTAATAAAAAAACCCACCTCAGTGTTAAAAAATATGCTTTTCTGCGATATAAACTAAAAATAAGTAATATTTGTTTTAATTCGGATTAATTACACTTCAAATCAGTTAATCTTCCTCAAAGTTTCATTTTTGAAATATTTTAATACGTTGTGTTGACACATTTGTCAATCTGGTAGATTTTATTCAGCGATTTAAAAAAAAAAATCATTCGAATCAATTTAAATTCATAGAACCCTTTACAATATACATCAACCAGGCGGTCAAGCTTTATCACAATATTTCATAAAGAGTCATTTAGAATTCATTAAAAAGACATACATATCTTGGATGTTAAAAGAATTCTACTAGCCACCAAGCAAAGCACTATATAATTTCTCGTTAGTCTTGAGTCTGACCATGAACGAAACAGACGATAAATCTTTGTCTTCATTTCAACAGAAAGTATGTATGCATTCAGAATACTGATAAAAGAATTAAATTTATGAGTGAAAACAATGAAAAAAAAAAAAAAAAAATAACTGGAGACATTGACACTTCATCACAATTATTAGTTCTACTTTTTTGGGGTAACAACGCTTTTTAGCCAATCAACCACCATTATTAATCGAAGTATCGCTTTCGGCTTTCTCTGCTGAAGAATCACAATTCATTTTTACTTCGCTGCCATTGAATATCTGAAGATCCTAATTTTTCTCAGTTTTTAATATATTCTTTTTTATAAAAAAATGTTCCCATGGTAACTACAGCCACCAACACAGTGGATAAAATAAGCTCATCTACGGCTGAAAGGTTGATTCATAATTGTGCAATTACTAACGTACGATCTAAAACAGGCAAAAAGACGAAGTTGGAAAGAGAGAGAGATTCATAAAAGAAAAGGACAAAGAGTGATATGATTGTTGTCGATGTAATGCGAAAAATAAATAAGGTAGCTTTCACGATCGGGGTGGGGGGGCAAATTGTCTTTTTAGCTTCCTCGGGAAAAGTTGTGAACTCTACTGAAAAAGGATAAATTCATTTATTTCCTTCAATAATTGGACACTCGCAAATGATCATGAACGAAGTGTAACTATTATTAAAAATAACGAAATTAATGCTGTAATTTATTATTCGTTGTAATTATTAATTTCAATAAAGAAAACTTACATTTCAATTCTTTCCCTCTTGAGTCTTGAATATATTCCGCATACAATGACGCGCAGCCGCAATGATCAGGTCTTTATGCATAAAAATCTCAGCCTTCGTTGTTTTCCACTTCACGATTTCAGTCTCGAATCTGGTACCCATGAGGGCAAACTTGATTTTTAGGGAGAAATGATTAAAATCATAAGGTCGGGGAACAGTTGAATATGGAAGGGGTTACTGGGTTTCATAAAAAATTTCAAATTAATTGAACTGACCATTTTTATGACATGTCAAAAAAAAAAAAATGTCTCATAGCAATATAAACGAATTGAAACTTTACTGATGCTTGCCCATTGGTCATTGTATATCACATGGTTCGTGCATGCGCAGTGTGGTTCGGCTTACATAACGAGTAAAACCCAGTCTCATCATTTTTAATTTAATAACTATACCTACATCTTTGTTTTTACGTACTCACGCGTTAGATACCAACCTTTTATTTCTATGTTTGCTATAGATTAAAAAAAAATTCTCCAACTCAACGATTCCTTGATATATTTCTTGTATTAATGAAAATAAATGATTGTTTTTGAAGGTTTAAATCCGTTTCTTTATCATTTTCTACATTGGCCCCAAAAAGTAGATATGATGTGTTGCAACCTGAGATAACTTACCATATTATAATAATTAGTATAATTTTATTTCTCATAGTACTGACCACAATAAGAAATTAAGTATAACTGTCTCCTCAGATGCTAAGCTAATGCATGTTGCAGACACCCGCTCAGGCACATTTATCTTTCTTCACCACCCTGTGGTCTATACTGCAACTCCACAGTTTTTGAAATAGTGTGTGATCTGGTATGACCAAGAGTTGAACAAGGCCAGGACACTGAAACGTTTGATCTTGATGACTTGTGACTCTGCTAATACAGCTATCAATGACTTTCAAGCAGTTTTGTCTACTTGATCTCTCTCACATTGCTTTGTCTGGTTCCCACTAGTGCTGAATGATTTATGACAAATTGGCTATGGTGAGATTTGAACCTGGGTCTCAATCTAACCACTTAGCCATGTACCCACAGCATGACTAGAAGTTAGTATATTAATCTCACCAGGCATCATCAAAATAGATTTTCATCCTCACTAAGTGCAATAAAAATTGTGCCATAGTTGTTCTAAGTCAGCCAATCTCCATTAATATGCTGTATTCCTACATGATGTAAGTTATCATGGCTCTCCACAACTTCCTACCTTTACAGCTCTAAGCAATATTTGTTTATTTTACTACCCTTCCCACTCCATATTCTGTCATCCATTTACATAAACATATTAGGTAGGTTATTTGCTTTTTCTATGTCCCTCTTGCCTTCAACATGACTTGTGAGTGTCAAATTCTCCAAGACATTTTTCCTCATCATGTATCACATAAAGTTCAGCTGTCTCTTTTTTATTCTCAGTATAAGTGTCCTTTTTGTTTCCATTTTCCTTAAAACTTCCTTGTTGCTCACATGCTCCATCCATGGTATTCTCAATATCTTTCTGTTGAGTCACTTCCCTGTTGCTTCAAGTTGTCTAGCATTCACTGCCTTAGAGGATGATTGATATTACATCACAGTTTAGCACTATTCTTTGTTTCTAATGAAATTTTCCTGTTTCTTAATACTTTGTTTAGCTTTAGGACAACTTTCACTATTCCAATGTGCCCTTGAATTTCATTTAATAGGTATAATTACCTTCATTGACCAAGACAAACTACTAAATAAATGATCAGAACTCATCTCAAAATGCAGAAACAAAAACAAATTTTTATTAAGTTACTTAAAATCCAAAAACTGAAAAGAATAAATAAAATAAAAATAAATAAGCAAAAACAAGTAAAATAAATTAATCCAAATAAAGTAAATAATAAACAAATTAACAAACCACTCCCGACAAAATAATCATTAGAATAGATTACCCACAATGCATCAGTGACTCGTATATATATATATATATATATATATATATATATATATATATATATTCGAGAAAAAAAAATACATATGGCCTGACAATTGCATTTAGCATGAAAGTCTGTTGCCTCTGAGTGTTGACTTCAATGTTCACTTATATATATATATAATATGTTAGCTCTATCTCTGATATTGAGCGCTTTCTAATAAGTACCGCACATATAATATATAATTATATATATTTATTTATATACACACCCACACACACACATATATATATATATGAGAAAACTGTCTGTGATCTGCTCTTTGCAGACAATTGTGCACTTGTAGCCCACACCCTTCAGAATATGCATTAATGCAATGGATTGTTAACAAGTTCTCTTGTGCATTTAAAACTTTCAGTCTGACCATCAGCATAAAAAAAAATGAAACTTGTCCATCTGCCTGTCTATGACCCTAACCCCAGCTGTTGCTCCCACTGTTTATGTTGAGGGAAAAGTCTTGAAAAACATTTCCTCTTTCAGCATCTTGGTTCCCTTATATCAAATGGTGTCAAATATATATATATATATATATATATATATATATATATATATATAAACAAGTTTGATTAAAAATAACCAACAACGTCTGTGTGTTTTAGACACAACTTCGAGTACAATACTCAACACTTTACCCAAATATTGTAAAAAAACTAACGCCACATGGATGCGGATAAAGGTGTTAGTGACAGGACCCAAAGAGTGTGAGTTCAATACCTGGTTAAGGCAGTGGAGAACTTGGAAAGGGGAATTAACAGGAGATAACTGACATCCATTAAACATGGCATGTGGAACTAGAACAGTCTACCCCAGTGAGTGAAATAAAGGGTTCAGTTCGACATTCCAACCACCTGAAGAAGGCTGGAGTGTACAATGGCCGAAATGTTGTGATAAACATTGCGACAAAGATGAGGACAATAGTCCAAATAATGTAAATAGTGTACAAAATAGATATTATTTGATGTTAATCTCATCGCACCAAATGATCCTTATTGTTCTTAATTTTATCTATATTTTCTCATCTGCAATTGTCTCTGTCTAAACACTGAAGTTTTATTTACTATTTTTTTCCCTCAATAGTAGATAGGTTTGCCTGTCACCCAATTCCTACTTGTCCACTGTCTTTTGACAGTAGAGGTTTATACCTTGTTTCCTGTTTTGGATTGGGTTTCCAGTTCCTTCTAAAGTCTTTTTTTCATTCTCTTTCATTCCCAGTAGGCCCTTGTCTTAGTGATATTATTGCCTTGCTTGGGGTGAATTGATTATTTATATATAATAAACAATAAAATACAACATTATCTCATAGATGACCGATATCTTTGCTGAAATAGGCTATCTTATCAACCCTGTATTATTACTCTGTATTAATACATTTTTGAGGATCAGTTTTAATAATTTATATTACTAGGATCCAGTTGGAGTATATACCAACAGATTTGTCATCTTTACTATAATAGATATATAGATATATATATATATATATATATATATAAAATAGTGTATAATGAGTGCTGGTGGTTATAAAACAATGCCCAATGTAAAATACAGTGTTAAAATTCATAGTAAAAATAAATACATTTGTTCCTCACCATTTGAGTTTCATGCTAGTGTCAATTGCCAGGCACAACTTGAAAACTGACCATCATAATATTTCAGTATTTTCTACTTTTTCCGAGTACTTTCAATATATTCCCATATCATCTTCACAGTTATGATACTTAAGACAAAGAATTCCATTTACTTCGGACAAACACAATTATTTGTTGTAGGAATCATAACTCTGCAAATGATATTGGAATATATAAAAAAAAATACTGGGGAAAATAAAAAATAACTAAATTCAACCATTTTACCTTCTTTGTTCTTTTTAATCATAAAACAACAAAAGCTATTCATGATTATGAAAGGATATTATTGAAAATAAACAAACACAATATGTCTAAATTGTTTAATCAGACATGTTTAAGTATAAGTTTCATACTTTTAAGCAATCATCAGGCAGTTAGCAGCTGTAATCTTAACTTATATCTAATATAAACAATACATACATAAAATCAGCCTCAGATTAATAGAATACTACCTATGCTGACTGAACACACAAAAGTGAAAACACGAGACAAACACATGTACACAATTACGAATACAAATTGACATCTGATGCACACTTAGACATAATTGAATTTTTACAAACTTACATATATAGAGAATTATCTATGGTTTTAATGCACGTGATACATGACTGACCAATAAGCATCGATCCAAAGAAAATTGAAAACATCAAAGTTCTGTTTTTTGTCTGTTTTCCCTCCATCTCTGATAAAGTTTTAATAAAAGTGAAATGTTAGATTGATAAACATTTCCTATTTGTTCTTTATCATCTTGTTGGATTCCAATCCATTTGTAATCAAAATTTAATCATATATATTTCATTACAGAATCATTAGGGAACTATGTCAAACAGAATTTTTAATGTATATTTTAACATTATTTTGAACTGTAATCAGAATTTAATCATATATATTTCATTCTGTAGTTGTCAAAACTCTAGTGTATCAAACCAGGTTTTCCTTTTTTTTTTTTTTACGTTTTTAACATAATTTTGATTTGGAATCATGGCATAATCATTTATATTTATATACACTTAATTCTGGAGTCATCAGAAGACAAATTTGTTAAACAGGATGTGTTTACATGTTAGTAACCTCTGCCCTAAGGTCAATTCAGGTTTAATCATCAGTGTAAGATAAAAGATAATTTTTGGAGAAATGTTTTTGAAAAAATATGCACCTTATATAGCAGGAAATATGGAATTATTTTTAACGAGTCCATGAGACCTTCAATATACGCTAAATTCATAATATATTTAAATGTAAAGTTTTTGTTTTTAACTTACAGAAATATCCCAACAATAAAATTATGTAATGAACAATTTGGATTAGTCACAGATATTGAAGGAGGTTTTTTTTATATAGAGAGCAGTTAGAAAAGTTTAACACTACTATTAAGAAATCAATCATGAAATTTTATTATCTTAAAATATTGTCAGATTTACTTATTTTTACCTCAGTGATTGTGAAGTACGAAAAGAAACCATGGAGAAATATGACAGGATTAAAGGTATATCAAGATTGTAGGGTATTTTGCCATTATTTGTTTCTGTATAGAATCTGTGCATAAAATTTCAATAACAGAATTGTTCTCCATTTTTGTGTTCAGCCATTTTCAATCTGTTGGAGTACTGCCTCTCTGCTTTTGAAAAAATCAAAGAATGACTTCTTAAATTACCAGATGTCAGCAAACATGGCACCAATAACTGTATTGTTACAATGATCTGAATTCTTCCAATTACTCACCTATGTTCTTAAAGTTTGGTTTCAGTCGTTAGAACATTGGATATTTCAAGAGAATTTGCAATTAGATCAATCATAATGTAATTGTATGATTCCCTTCAACTAAATTTATTTTTCTTTATCCATTTCAGCAGAGTCCAAAGATTTTAGATCTATAATCTTCCAATATACTTATGTTATTAAAACCATAAGAAACCTCATGGCCTTTTAATCAAACAAAATAATTTATAAGTTGAAAAACAAAATGTTAAAAGCTCAGAACAAGAAATTGGAAATCCAAATGTGAATTCCAGTCAAGTTCATTAAATTCACTTTCTGTCAAATACATTTGGGAAAGGAAATAATCCATCTCTTCTCCAATCAAATATGGGTCAAACAGTAAGGGACTGGGTTGGCAACCACTCTAGAAGGATAACACTGAATTACAAACTGGTTTAGATGGGACGAGCAATTCTATCTTGTAAAAACCTACTTGCTATGGAAAATACAACGGCAACACATAGTATGTTGAGAACTGTGGTGCCATATTCTACAGGGGAGTCTATGTGACTTGAATCAGTGAATGAAGATCAAACAATTAAAATATCAGATTTGGTTGGTTGAATTATGACATGTCGACCCTTTTTGGATTACTTAATATCAAATTTTGTGTAGGGCATTCAGTCAATATTGAACTCACTAATCAATAATAATGGTCAACTAACCTTGCTGACCATTACTTTGATGTGAGATAATGGTCAGCTCAATCTGAAACAATCACATAGAATATGAAGAGTGAAATAAAGAAATAGGTTGAGTATAACGTATTGGGTTCTTTAGTGTCAATTTGTTGTTGTTGGGTTATTTAATATCAAATTTTATTTCAGGCACTTAGTGAGTATCAAACTCACTACTCAGTGCTAATGGTCAACCAAACTATCCTCACTAACCATTACCCCATGTTAAGGCACTTAATTTATGCTTTATAGTAATTTTCATCATGTCTAATGAGTTAACACATATGCATAGTTAACTTTTCTTATTGAGACATCAATAAATCAAAATTTTAGTAAATACATCTAAAATCAGAAAATAAAATTACAAATACTGTAATTCCCCATGTATAATACGCTTTCTTTTTTTTTTTTTTTTTAAATAATAAGCAAAATTAGGGGTGCGTATTATGCCCAGCTACAAAAAAATCTTTAAAAAATTGCCGTTTCATAGGTCAATTTCAGTTGCGAAATGACTACTCACCACAAGCATACAATTTGACACATTTGGCGAGTGCAACCCCATAAGCATGTCAAATACAATCATATGTACCTAACAATTCTTACAAATGTAAAATAAAATAAGAATTATCATAAAACTAATTTAGGATAATATTATTCTATATTTAAATCATTTTTTTAAAATAAGTGTAGGAAACGATGTCTGTAATGAAATTGGAGAGGTAAAATTTATAGGGTTTGATTACCAAGAAAGGGGTGCATATTATGCATGAGCAGAAGCATTTTCCCACAAGTTAAGCACAATTTTAGGTGCGCATATTATGGATAAAGGCTTATTATACATGGGAAATTATGGTAGTTATAAGTGTGTGCACATTAAATAGAATTAAAATAAATATTTATCAAAAGTTTTTGTAATATACTGTATATACTTTTCCGTATCATGAAACTCACAAATTTTCACTCATAAAAAATTGATTTTATCATGCTAGTTTCTTTTTGAAATTACAATAGACTAACCTCTTTTCCTCTATCTCTTTATAACATCTTCTAGTTAAATAAGTTAAAAAAGTAAAAGAGAATGATAAAAGTATTGTTAGTAACGCTATATTCATTGCATAAAAGCAAACCATAGACAACTGAATGAGAAAGAACTAAACATAAATGTAAACAATGGAAAAGAGGCATATTCACTGTTTGTATTTTATAATACAATACTAATATGTGAATATTACGTGCATTATTATTTGATACAGTTAAGTTTTATATATCACTTGGTGACGAGGATGAGATCAAGTGTGTTATGGAGTGGTTTCACAGTGGAGGCTTGTATTTGTACTAAGTCGGTCCTAAAATAGGTTCGACGTACAAAACGTAGGTAATGACACAGAGAAATCTAGTTGTGGTCGCTGATACTTTAGTATCCGACTAACGGTCGTCCGGCATCGACTGACTGACCCACTAATCGACTTCCACGTTACTCTTACTACTCCTACTTATTATAGGTGGGAGAGTCTATTAACTATAGAATAGGTGTGTTCCACTATAACAAAGTGCAGCACTAAACTGGCATCAGATCTCATCAATTTACAGTTGAGCTGACTAAGTTGTAGCCCTAAGTTGTATGCTAACAGTTTCTTTTCTCGCACTTCTTGCTTGTGAAACTCACTTCCAGCTCCATATTTTCTCGCCAACTTTAATATGAAGAAATTTAAATGCAATGTCAATCACTATCTACTGTCCTCCTGATTACTCTTTTCTCTTCCTGCTCATTATTAATGTTTCTCTGCCTAATTCTTCCACACCCTGTAACCCTTTGTGTCTTAGTGACTTTACTGCCTTGCACCAATTAAAAATAAAATGCATATTTGATTTGTAAACATTTGTATTTTACACTTTTTTAAACTTACTATAGATTCCTTTTAAATATCATTTTCAGCTATATGAGTTTTTTTAAACTTATTGATTTTTTTTAAGTTTAACTTCATCCAATAACTGTAGCAAAAATTCTCATCATTCACCATGAACGAGTTGATAGGAAATGGAGAGAGAGGAAGATAGTGTTACACCAATCTTCCAAATGGGAAAGGTATATCCAATTAGTATTTAAAATACTGGTTTTACATGAACTTGAACACCAACGTCAGGCACTAATAGGAAATATTTAACCATACCAGACATTGATTTTTAGAGTTACTATTATATTTTTTCTCCCCCATGAACTGGGGGTCATAGATATAAAGAATTGTAGTCTTTTTAAAGAACATTAAAACAAAGCATTAGCTATGTTGACTCTTGTGGTCCTACCTCAGATGGAACTCACCATCCTTGACCAACAAATTTCTGAAGATATTAGCCTATTACTCCTCAGCTTCATGGATGTATTCTAAGCAGTATTTCAAGTATTTAAAGAAAAGATTTTAAAACAAAGTATTTAAAAAGAAGTCTTTAAAACAAATTATTTAAAAACATTAAAATTAAAGTATTTGAAAACAACATTAAAATAAAGTATTTTAAAAATCATTAAAACAACTGAAAAATACATTAAAGTATTTGAAAAAGACATTAAAAACATTAAAATGATATTAAACAAAGTATTAAGAAAACATTAAAACAAACTATTAAAATTGACATTAAAACAATGCCAGAATTTATTAAATTAGGATTAAATTTAAATTATTCAATTATTATCATGAGTTTCTCTGGATTCAGATTTTAATCTGAAAGCAAGAAATTTGTATTTTTTTATAAATATATGAACAACATCAAAAAAAACACAAATGAAAATTTAAATATTTGATGCAAAGAAGTCACTTCTAATTTTGCAGTGATATACTTAACTAATTATTGTTGATTCAATTTTACAAAGGAATTTATTTTCAAATTGAAATTGAATAAGCCAATAAAATTATCACTTTGTCTTTAAAACCTAAATTATCCTCACATAAAAATAGGAAGAATCAGAGAGCTGACATTTTTAATTTATTCCAATTAGTTTGTCAAATATTCAACCAAAATTAATCTATTTACATCATTCGAACTTTTATTCTCATCTTTATTGTCATATCGGCAACATTTTGGCAATTATACTCTCCAGCCGTCTTCAGGTGATATACCTGGCCACAGCAGATATGAATAAAACTTGGAGAGCTGTGTTACTAAAGGGAAATAACTGAAAACTGATATATCTAGAAATGGCATGGCATGTGGAACTAGAACAATATACTCCAGTAGATGAAATAACAGGTTTGTTTCAAAAATCCAACATATACAACCTAAAGAAGGCCGGAACATACAATGGCCAATACGTTGTGAATGTGGTAATAAAGATGAGGACAACAACAGTCCGAACAATGTAAATAGTTACAATACTTCATCTCATAAATATAGATAAATGTCAAAATTAATCTTCTTAATCAATTTAAATTAAAATTCTATCTTTGAAATTAATTGTCACATGGTCTTTGCAATCCAATTAGCAGTCATTTAGAAAAGAATGTATTAATTATGAATAATTAAGAGTCATCTATACTTATTAATTATATTTTAGGGTCTTTTTTCATTCTTTAACCTTTTTATTTAATTAAGACTGAAACAGGAGTTGTGGAAAAAAGATTACCTTGGACTAGTCTTACAACTATGGAAGGCAGGCTTGTCCTTTTCTTTTAAAACTCTGGCTTTTTATCTGTGTTTAAACACTGACCACTGTCATGCTTCTGAAGGACAAGTTCACTACATAAATGAAAGACAGACTTGTTGATGCCTCCAGGTATGAACTTGGTGATAAAGCACCAAGCAACCTTCCTGCATGGTTCAAAGCAAGCACTTAAATGGTGCTGCCTGACCAGTATGGTTCAAGTTTTGGAGAAAAAAATTTTTTAGCAGCATGCACAGCCCACAACATTGACAGAGAGAAATGTTAGCAACACTCTTGATGAAGAATAAAAATAGAGCAGATATATCAAGTAAGTCCAACTCAACAAGCATTTCTAACAAGCTATTTGTACAAACATTTTGCTACCTGCACAAGATTACAATGAACACACACAAAGAAATACATAGTATTTTTTTTTCACAGACATCATTCCCTTTGTATTTTCTAAGAGACATAATTTACTTTCAAAAAGTAAATTCTTATTTGTTAAACCTTGTCTAATTCTTTCTTCATTTATTTCTGTAAAGAAAAAACAAGCTCACTTTATTCATTTCACTATTAATTTCTTTTCATCATAGCTTTGCTTTCTCTCCCGAGTAGTAGTATAGATAAATGTGGGTGGGAGGTATTAGGCAAGAACATTTAGAATTTAGCCTTAAGTTGTCAAAGGCTGCCAATATGATTTGCAGAAAAAACATGTAAAATTTCCAGTATCTCCTTGCTTTGATAGTTTTTCTTTCTTTATTGTATTTTGTTAAAATAAAAGCCTGTAAAAAAAATACTACATTTTTGGGGGCCAAGATCCCATTGCTGCTACCATTACTTTCTTTTCATCATAGCTTTGATTTCTCTCCCAGGCTGTAGTATAGACAAAAGTTTGGAGGGGGCAGTAGGCAAGAAAATTTAGAATTTAGCCAATATGGTTAGTGGCAAAAACATTTAAAATTTCCAGTACCTACTTGCTTTGATAGTTTTTCCTTTCTTTATTGTATTTTGTTAAAATAAAACCCTGTAAAAATACTATAATTAGTAAAACATTGGCAGGGGGCAAGATTAAAGGCTGCTACTTTCAAGTTCTATCTTCTACCAATAAAACTAATCCCTAAACATAAAAGCAGTTACTTAAAGTAGTGACCAACACTGCCAGGTTTCTACAAAAAGTTAGACTACTACCAATCAGTGACTACTGACCAAAATACTACTGGCACTAAGCCATCATGCAGGTTCCAAGTAAATTAAGTTTAACATTCAAATAAGGATAGTCTGACTGCTTTAAAAATAAGCATTCAAAATTCTGGGCTTTTCATCTGTGTTTAAAGAGACCTTTCTTTTTATGTGCCTTGTTCTTTCAGGACATAGGGAGAAGTGGAGAGCCATGATCGCCTATCACTTGTAGCTCTCAATAAATTTTGTCTCTTTGCTACTTCCCCCAGGCCATGGTACATGAACTGATGGGTCACATTGAACTCATAGTAATCAATAGTGATGGCTGGTGGTGCTTCGGTACCTTGTCCCAGGACATTTGTCTTTTTCAGGCTGATGGTCCACCCAAAGTCTCTGCAGGCCTGAAAGAAATGGTTCATCAGTGACTGAAGTTCGCACTGGGTGGTGAGTTGCTACCACAGCATCATCAGCATAAAGCATGTCTCTGACAAGGGCTTCATGTACTTTGGTCCTGGCTCTGAGGTGGGTGAGATTGAACAGCCGGCCATCTGATCTTGTACACAGGTAAATACCTTCTCTTAATGTGCCGAATGCATGCTTCAGAAGCAGAGTGAAGAAGATCCTAAAGAGAGTGAGTTTGAGGGCGCAGCCCTGTTTGACTCTACTGCAGATGTTGAAAAACTCAGAGATGCTGCCATTGAACTGCACAGTCCCTTAGATGTCACTGTGGAAGGACTCAATCAAGCTCTGCAGCTTGGGTGGGCAGCCAATGTTGGGCAGGATTCTGAAGAGGCCTTATTCCTGATGTGATTGAATGCCTTGGTGAGATCGATAAAAGCAATGTACAGGGACATCTACTGTTCTCTGCACTTTTCCTGGAGCTGGCAGACCAAGATAACCTGAGTGAAGATTTGCCCACAGTGCTGACTAGCAAGATGCTTCTGTAGTTGTTCTTGTAGAGGGTGATGATCTTGGCATTTCTCATGTCCTGAGGTATGGCCCCTTCTTTCCAGCACTGGTAGAGGACCTTTTTCAATGGGAGCAGTAGGGCAGTCTTGCAGGGCCTGATCAGGTCAGGGGGCATCCTATCACTGCCAGTGGCCTTCCCTGCAGCTAAGCTGTCAATGGCCCTTGCTAAGTTCCTCTATGGCTGTTTCAGTGCCAAGGTCCTCCATGACCGGCAGGCACTCAATGGCATCAAGGGCTGCGGTCTTCACAACATTCTGCCTTGATTAGAGGTTGGAATAGTGTTATACTCATCTCTCCATCTGTTGCCCCTTCTCTGCAATGACTTCCCCGGTGGTGGATTTGAGGGGAGCTATCTTGTTCTGCACTGGTCCCATTGCCATCTTGATGTCATCCCTCTTATGTTCCCTGTAATTGCTGCTGTCTGGATGGTTTTGCTAAACTCTGTCCAGTGCTCATTGGTGCAGTGCCTGGCAGTTTGATGAGCTTTGCTCCTGGCAGCCTAGAAGATCTACAGGTTTAATGGGTGACCATTTGTATTCTGCAAGAGCAGCATGCTTGGCTACAATGAAAGGAGTCATCTCGACTGACTTTGCCTCAAACCAATCATATGACTTTGAGGTCTTTCTGCCAAAGATGGCCAAGGCTGTGTGATGTATGGTGTCCCACAGGGTTGCCCATTTCTCTGTGGCAGAGTCTCTGGTCTGTGAAGTTGCTCGCTCGTTCTCAAACCTGTTGTCAAACTGTTGCACAAGGTCTGGCTGGCTCATCTTATAACATCAATGCAAGCATTTCCCTGCTTCTTGCCACAGTGGAACCTCTTGGGCTGGAGCTTAATCTTGCAACACACCAAGGAGTGGTCTGTATTGCAGTCCATGCTGTGGTAAAAATTTGCGTAAAGGACGTTCTTAATGGCAGCTCGTCTGACCAGAATGAGATCCAGCTGGTGCCAGTGCTTTGAGCGTAGATGTCTCCAGGAGACCTTGTGCTGGGGCTTGGTCCTGAAAAAGGAGTTGGCTATGCACAAATTGTAGTAAGTACGTAGCTCGAGCAGTCTCCGGCCGTTGTCGTTTGTCTTGCTGGCACCAAACTGTCTAAGGCACTAAGGCCAAGAGTCATGATCAGCACCCCCTCTGGCGTTGAAGTCACACAGGAGAGCAAGGTGGGCTTCTCAAAATATGCTCAGTAAAATTATGTAAGAAAAAACATTTTAGTTTCAATCATAAAATAATAAGATATGAAAATGAAGTTTAATGATTTGAAAGGTTTTTATATTGTTCACATAAAAATTAAAAAATGCTCATGAAATATATATTTTATAAAGTAAAATATGGTTATTGCTAACATATTTTTTTATCATAAGGAAGAAGAAAAAATATATTTAAATAGAAACATAAAAGAATTAAAAATAAATTTCTCATATTTTTACAAATGCAAACAAAAATTTTTAACAATTCTATTGAAGATACAACAAAAAAACAAGTAAGTGACTTATTTTCTTAAAAAAAAAAGTGTCTGGAAAAAAATTAAATTCAAATTCAAGAAAGAAAAGTCAAAAGATAAAATTTGTTATATTTTCTTAATATATTAATATTTTAAATGAATTCATTTTCTTACTGGTGAAATAAATTCTTGAGATCATGTCACTGAAATAAATGGATCTTTAGAAGCTTGTGAACATATTACCTGAAATTTCAAGAATGACCAGTTAAAGAGAAAAACTTTTCAAAAATCATCACAAAGCCATAATCTGAGGTAAAAGAATCAGATATGACATATCACATAAGTAAAAAACAAAAAAACAAAAACTCAGTATACCCCTTCCTCCAAGCTAAGAATAAAGCTTTACAAAGAATTATTTTACTGTAACCAGATGCACTTTGATTACATAAAAGAGGAAAAATGCAATAAAAAATATAATCCATAGTTATATAACCCCTGGAGATTGTAAAAATCACCTAAGATTGTTCTTATACCACTTACCACTAAAATTTTAAAAAACCCTCCACATACTAACAACACTTCTCAGAAAAAAAATTTGAAAAATTCTAATGTTGTATACAAGTTATGTTGATAAAAAAAAAAAATAAATAAAAATAAAAAAAAAAAAATCAACATATATCACTCATACTACATTTCTTTCAAGAAAACTGACCAGTCACCTCTCCAAACAAAATGCCATAAGTGAACATTTTACACAAATCCACAGTGCCCCTTTTCATTACTATCAGATTCTGGTCAACAATAGAACTTTTCCAATCAAAGTGCAACAAAAAGAAAAAAAACAATAAAAAATTTTGGAGGTTCTTCACATCAAATGATAATACTATTATTAAAATTGTTTTAATCTCAGTGTATATGTGTTCAAATACCATTGAACTATAACCTCATTCTAATCATAATGCTATAATCCATTCCCTAACTGAATGAATGTGAATCCACATTCATTCCAAAATCCAGACAGTTAACAGCAAAAATGCTTGGCTCCACCAGCTACTTGAAACATTGCACACAGTTTCAGCAAATTTCTTACCACGTTTCCATTATGACATCAAAAAACTTATCTGACGCTAAGAGAAACTCACCAAAAAGCTTAACAGAAATTCCTTGTCCATTCTATTTCATAAAATATGTTTAAAAAAAAACAAAAAATTATATATATCTAGTTCTAAATTTTTTTCTTTTTTGGAATATAGAGAAAAATGAATGGTTTTGTAGGTTTTTTGATTGGGAATATGTCAAATATGGAAATAATGACTATATAGGAACCAGTTTTCAGAAAGACTTCACATGGAGTTTCCTAACAACAGTATTGAAAACAGCTAAGCATTGACTTCAAAGAAAAAACAAACCACAAAGTTTTTATCTGAAATCATGAAAATATGAACTTCAAGTAAAATGGTTGCAATATATGAAAGAAAGAAGGTGTCAGTTTAAACTGACAATAGGAGGATATAGATTAAGGCTCCATAAATACACTGGGGTTATCCTACAGAAGAATGACTAAGAGGATAAAAGTATTACCATATCTGATGACCACTATACCCCATTTACATTTAATTTTTTTTTTATATTATTGTTCACTCAACACAAGGCCCAAGAGCCATTCAAGGTAGAGGATGTAGTTGTAAAGGGAAAAAGTAAGAAATACATATCATGAGGATATGTAGGATAGATGATAACAGCTGACCCTAGACTGATCATAAAGATTTGGAAAGCATCTTCTCAGAAGTCCATTCTACAAAGTAATAGATCTGGTGAAGAAGCTGTGGAACTTCTTCCTTACAAGTGAAATACAGAGGGAATGAGGATGATTTGATCTTGAGTATGTGAAATGGCAGGTCTGTGAAGGTCTGAACTAGTGGAACAAAGTAATGTCATTCATCTGAATATTTACCATGAAAATAGCCATAGAGTGGCAAGAAGTTAGCAATGATTCAACTGTGGAAATGTGGTTGAGAGGTGAAAAATAATTCATCTCGTACAAGGCCATGTAAATGCTTTTGAACTCTGTCAAGACTGGTTAACTTGTATAAGTACTGGGCCTCTACAGCATCTGGATAAAAATTGGATTACTAGATAACTTTGCATTTTGAGAGAAAAAAAGTGGGGTCTTATATACCACGGGTTGGCAATCTTTTGCTATGTGCTGACTTAGGATTTTAAAATCATTCAGTGTGCCAACAGCATATGTATTTTTATACAAGTCAAGTCACTTTCCTGATCCACTATAGTGACATTAGAACTTGAGTCTCATGGTCTGAAAGTAAACATTATAAATTCTTGGCCATGATTCCATATAATATTAAGGAATATAATAAAACAACAACTTAAGTATTTGGCTTCACTGTCTTGGAATCAGTTTCATATAACAAGTTTGGAAGAACAAACAACCTATTTTCTTGTGGATAAAAATAGTTTTAAGTAAAAATATCTTGTAGTTTGTGTGAGGATTTTACAAGCATTTAATGAATGACATGAGTAGTTAAAAATGTTATTCATAAGCATATACAAAGGTTATTAACAAAAACGTTTACAAATGTTTAAAAACCTAAATAATAAATTAGGCTTTCAAATAACATTTTTTAATGCTTTCACTTCTTCAGTCTTTAAATGAAGATTCCATAGAAGTTCAGATATTAATGAAATAAACCAAAAAGGGACATGATATGCTCATCTGGAACTTGATGTTACATGTCTTTCATCTGGACAAATAGTTTCAGAGTCTTTGGAAGTGATAATAGTTCCAGGCCGTTTTCTAATTTCCAAGAGCCTTTTACTGAGTGTCGGATGACTTTTCGACACTGTTGCTTCAATGTTGGTACAACTGGATACTTTGAGTATTCTGAATGCTTTAAATATTGATATGTCGTTTCAGATTGTGACAATTTCTTTCTTCTGTTTGATGCCTCATTAATTGGAAAGGTGAACAAAAAGTTTTGTATAGTTTTAAAGATTTTCCATGGTGACAACAGGCAGGATTCAATCACCATTTTTACCAACTGAAATAGAAGGAAAATTTCAGAAATTTATTTAATTTTATACAAATTATTTAATTATGATTAAAATATTTTATCAAACTGGATGAATAAAATTGTATTATTAAATACATATTTAAAAAATTGAATTGAGAGAAAACATAAAACTTTTAAAAAGTTCTTTGGACTTCAGATCTCATTTTTTGTTTTGCTTTTATTGATACTACAATCAGAATACATTATAAAGAACTGTTTGAACTGCTAGGTAAACCTGATGTATGGCGATGTTTGCTCATACTCTGCATATAGAATAAAGGAGGGCACCTTTTACAACCTTTGTTTCCGTCTTCCTATTATGAATTGTAGAACTGAAAAAAGACAGAATGGATTATCCCAAATGTTATGATAACTATAAATAAAAGAAAAATCATCAAATCCAAACAATTGAGGGAAAAAAAATCATTTTGTTTTGTTATAACAATGATTTATATAAAATACCTACAGAACCTATTCAGTTATATAACCCACACAAGTTTCCACCTAAAATAAATTTCAAAAACTGTTTCAACAAAATATCCACAAATTTAGATACTTAATTCTCTGAAAGCAAAATAAAAATTAGTAATAAATAAGGCACAGTAGAGTAATGGATAGTGGCTCAGATTGAGGAATTGGAGAGCTGAGTTCAAATTCCAGTTGAATTCATTACATTCACTTATGTGCTAATAGTCATAGGAAAGGTATGAGTCCTCTTCTCCCCCCAGGCTATGGGTAAATAGCAGGACAGATCAGGTTCTATAGCCTTGGATGGCAATTGGTCTGCCACAGAAAGAAATGACAAACTACTGCAGGAAAATATTTGCCTTGTCAGTCATGTATCTTTCGATACATGACGAGGTTAAGCGTGTATCATGCATGGCACACAACTGACTGAATAAATAATTTAATGGAAAATGTTTCTAAATACATTTATAAAATTTTGTTTCTTGTTTAGGTGAAAAAATATTTAAACTGATTTTGAACTCATCACAAGGAAAAAAATGAAACTAAAATAAATTAAAAAATGAAACTAAAATAAATTAAAAAATGAAACTAAAATAAATTAAAAAATGAAAAATGATTGAAAATTTTGTAAACTTACACACTTGCACTACTTGAAAGTCATGTAAATGGATTTAATCTTATCATTATTGAAAAAGGACAAATAGCTTTTATTAAGAAGGTACTCCAATATAATAATACTATGAATAATACTTGAAGGTACTCCAATATAGTGTGTTCTATAAGTGGTTGCTGAAATGTTCTTAGCCCAACCAAGAAATCCTTGAAAGAAAAAAAAGCTTCTGATGCTTTGTCATTTTGATTCAATTTGGGAAAGTGGTTTTGGGTCAAGAACATTTCTGCATATAACAGGTTGGTTACCTCTCTTCTATTTGGTCACTATGATACATGAAACCAATTGTTCTTTTTTGTATTAGTAACTAAGAAAAAAATACCTATGTTTTATATATTATGCAAATGCACAGTACATCATATAGAACTGTTTGAACTGCTAGGTAAACTTGATCTATTTGGGAAGACTATTAGAATAATCCAGAACTTATGCTGGCAGAAAAACACCTGCATACAGACTGAAAATGAGTTCAGTAAATGCATAAAAATAGATAAGTGCATAAGACGAGGATGTATCATCTCACCAGACTTTCAACCTTTACTTTGAAGCGATCTTGAGAGAATAAGAAATCCTATCAGAATTCATTATTGGCAGCCACAATCTTAACAACATTAGATATGCAGATGACACAGTAGAGTGTAGAAGGTAGTAAAGGAAAGCAAGAAGAAAGGACTGAATATCAATCGTGAGAAGACAGACTAGACAAAAGTATCTGAGTGCTTCTCATGAGAGGCTTGAACAAATAAGACAGCAATCTAAGAAACATAGGAGTAAAGGAACTGTAGTGTAATGTTACTAACTCACAGGAAGTAGTATGCACTCAACTGCCCATGGGTAATAGCCGTAGCTATTTATAGTCTTAGTGACTTCCTATGTAAATGATTCACCTCACCTCCCTGTACCAAAGAGGTTTTAACCCCTTATTTTTCTTGGTATGTCTTCTGGAAGCTTTTGTCTCCTCACTATCTTCCAACCCCTCCCTAAGAGATTGTCTAGATATGGGAGATCATGATCTTTTTCTTTTTTCATAGGAGTGTTCCTCCAACAATTGTTCATCTTCAGCATTTATATTGCTCTCAATTTCACTGTCATGTTTATCTTGCCTTGACACTTTCACCTTCATAACTTTCAGGCTCATTGTACATTTCTTCATTGCTATCATGATGCAATCTAACTTGGTCTGCATCTGTTAATATCCCATTTCCATTCTTTTCTATTATCATAGTTGTTGTGGTAGGATCCACCTAATTTGCATAGTGGAGTACCGACCATATAAATATGGTTGGTACCGGGAAGGAATGAAGAGATTCAACCAGAGACTCTGCCCGACTTCCCAGGAATAGACAAAAGACTATATGTAAATATTGTGTACACTTTCTTGTTTCAATACATTTTGTTCTAAGTACATTTTGTGTTGCATTATTATTCCATGCATTAGTCAAGTTTCAACAATAGTGTTCTGTCTACTTTGCATTATGAATCTGGCCTCTTGTAGATTAGATTCACTATTCATTTTATACCATACTTTTTCATTGGTGGCATAAGACATGATCAATGTGGGGCCCTAAATTGTCTACCCATGAGGGCAGATGGGCTTTTCACTTCCAGCATGTAGTATTGTCCTATAGCTTAGCAATAATCTAGGAAGAAATGTTTCAATCTTTTCTTTCCATTGTACACCTATCTTCAATCCATTTTCTATAGTTTGCACGATCCTTTCTGATAATCTGTTTGATTGCGGATGGTAGGGTGGTGTTTTATATGGTTTGCATCCAATTTTGGTCAACCATTAAGATAGTTCCTAATCTCAGAATTCTGGGCATTGTCAGATACAAGCATTTTCAGAATTCCATTTCTTGAAAACATGACCTTTAATGCTTGTTTCATAGTCAAACATCTTTTGTTGGAAACCTGTATTACTTCTGGCCAGCCTAAATATGCATCTACTAGTATTAGTAATGATCCCACTCCATTAACATACGCATGATCTATGTGTACTCTGCCCCAATGTTGGGATTCTTTAGGCCATGTATATGTTTTTGTCTGTTTGAATTTTCTTCTTTCTTTCAATGCACATTTTACACCTTTTTATGTATTCTTCTACATCTGTAGAATAGCCTGGCCACCATGTGCCTCTAGCCTTAATCTCCATTGACACACTGTTCTAGCGATAACTTTCCCAGCTGTAAATGTGTTAGGGTCATTCTGATATGTGAAGGCCATTTACCAATTTCATTTAAATTAAACCCTCTTCAATTGACTGGTTTCTGATCCCAGTTTCTCAAATTCACAATATTTAATGGCTTGTTTCAAATGAATAAAATATTCAATAACTGGTTCATTCACTTTTTGAGAAATGTTCATGAATTTAACTCTCTCTGCATTCACTAGTTTTTTCTTGGGTGCTATGTTTCTCACTATTAGTTGACTTGCATTGTCAAATGTCATTTCCTCCATCTGTCTTGGGTGTGCAATTGTTGATGCTTTTATAATGGCCTCACAACCAGCAGTAATCAAGAAGAGATAAATCTGGTTTTCACTTCCCCCCATCTGATTTAAAATCCTTCAGCTTTTTTTGTTCTAGCTTTAGCTGCTAGAATCCTAAACCATGCTTGTGCATACTCATAATTATCTAATTGTTTGCTCAGTTCTTTACATATCAGCAACACCATTGTAGTGTAGTGTTACTGACTCACAGGAAGTAGTATGCACTCAACTGCCCATTGGTAATAGTCATAGCTATTTATACTCTTTATGACTTCCTATGTAAATGAATTACCTCGGGAACTGATTAAACAGTTCATTTTTCTTGGGAACTAATGTTGTTTAAATGCAGATATTTTATTTGTATAGATTATTAAAATGGCTAAGGAAGTAATCACCCATAAATCACCCTTAAGTTTATTTACCTCTATTCTCACTACAGATGGGACAGGAAATATATAAATAGACATTGATAATTATTATATGGTTTGATTTGATGAGATAGAGAAAGATTTGTGTGTATATGTAATCAGAGCGAATGAACATTTTGATGTATTTAATAAATCCTACCCATGATATCACAGTTTACATAAAAAGTTCAAATTGTGAAAGGTTATATCCTTCTTGTCATGATGCATTTTTATAGTAAAATAAATTGCAATGAATTTCTGTATAAGTATTTAGTATTTGCTATGTGCCTATATATATATAATCATTATAGTAAATGAAAATTTTTAATGTATTTAATAAATAAATAACAATAATTCATCACAAGTCATATAAACAGCTAGTATCAGTTAATACTAATTAGAGAAGTCTAGAAACAAATATGAGGACTAATATATAAGTACCTATTATACATACGTCTAAATACTTATTGAGGTACCATATCATGATTAGAGTGAATGAAAGTTTAAATATATTTGTTTAATAAATTCTACTCACGATAACATGTGTCACATCCAAAATGAATTCAAATTATTAAAAGTTACTTCTTTCTTGTCATGGTGCATTTTTATAGCAAAATTGTTGTATCCTTAAAGAGGTTACAAACAGAAAAAGGTGGTACTTGAGTGAAGGAACAGCAATATGTGCGTAGACGAAAGAAAGAGAGGTTTATTTTAAAAGAGAAAACACTACTGAAAGACAGGTATCGGGTAGCAGGTTAGTATTGATTTTCTAAGCATGGCTTAGATGTGGCACATGGCATCCAGTGAGGATTGAATTCACTATTCAGTTGTAATTGTTTTAGCAAGACCAGCTTGCTAACCATTACACCACACTGAAGCACCCAGGTAGCAGGCTAGTAATTCCCGAAGCAAAGCCCCCAGATATATCCTGTGCTCACTATATATAGCTACTGATATAGTCAGTCCACATAGGCGATAGGGAGTGTGGGACATTCCATTACAACAAAAATAAATTGCAATTAATTTCTATACGTGCTTTTAGTATTTGCTATATTTCTATGTGTACTAATCATTAGAGTGAATACAAGTTTTCATGTATTTGTTTAATAAATCCTAACCATGATATCACAAGTTACATAATATAACAGTTCAAATTATAAAAGGCTACTTCCTTCTTGTCATAATGCATTTTTGTAGCAAAATAAATTACAATGACATGATGTATTTATTTAATAAATCCTACCTATGTTATCACAGGTCAGAAAGAGTGAGTAAAATAATCCAGATTAAACAATAAAAAAAATATTAAACACTACAAACCTTTCCATTAGTTTTATGTAAGAGTAAAGTGAAAATGGAATGTCTGCAGTTAGACCCATTAACCCCACTACCATTACGAAGTAGAGTTTCAATTATGGCAAGAGGGGGTTCCCTTGCACGTACACAAACCATAAGGGGAGTGAAACCATTGTCATCTGCCATATCAACAGCTGCTCCATAACTGAAACAAATAAAAGATGAGAAAATTATTTTAAGGAAGATTTCTCATGAATTATCTAATATATAAAGCTTGTGCATGTGTATCTGTTAGAAACCCTGAATATTAATTAAATATATATATATAAAGTTGTTTTTGTGTTTGCATGCTCAAATATAATGTAAAACTGTGTCATCAAATAAATGCAGTTTAATTATTTATATCTACCAGCATGTGCCTTATATCTGGGCCAACCTAGCAGTTCTGGATTTATGGAGATAATGTGTATATTCAGCTTTTAAGAAACATTTTTAAAATAACTTGGTTACCAGTAACATTTTTGGGACGCATAATGAGGAAAGAAGGCTTGCAGAATTTAACACTCACAAGACATGGAAAGCAGAGGGTAACTTATTTGACAAGTTTGAGCAAATTGATTGGTTGGTTGATTTGTATTTTATGGCTTAGCAACACTTTGCAGATTATTTAAAGTCAGAAAATATTTATGTAAGACTGTTAGAATGTTTTGGAGATACTAATTATTTTTACAGATACATGTTCTACTAATTAACCCATAGCAGTGGGGAAAAGAGGTGTATTCATACATTTCCCAAGGGTATTTGCACATAAATGAATATAACAAACCTGACAGGAATTGGAACTCGGCTGTCTAATTTCCAATTCTGAGCCAGTATCCATTAGACCACCCACACAATCATGCTTACAGAACTTCATATTGCCAAGTGGTTACCCATCTTAGTACTGACCAGGCTTGACATTGCTTAACTTCATAAAGAGAGATCATAAAGTAAAAAGTATTACTGAGAAATATATAATGAAGGAAGCTGAGAAGAACCATGATCAACCCCATCTATGAGAGACACAGCACATATAAAGAAGAATATAATTACAATAACTAGTTGGATCCATATTTTTTTAATACTAATGTTCACCCAATAAAAGGCCTAAGAGCCACTCAAGGTAGAGGGTCACTGAATGATGTATGAGCATAAAAAGATGATATAAGTGCAGGTGATAAGTTTATGTAGGAGAGATAACAGTTAACTCTAGACTTGAAAAGTTTAAGATTGTTGTGGAAGGGAAAAAATCATGTTGGGAGTCTGTTCCACAAAGTAACAGTTCTTGGGAAAAACCTGTCCAAATGGAACTTCCTCCTTACTAATGGAATACAAAGGGAATGAGGACGATTCATCCCAGTGTACACAGCATGATGAGTCTTAATTACGATGGTCAGGACTGGCCGAATTAAGGAATGTAGCTCATTAGAATATTTGCCATGGAAATAGGGAAAGAATAGCATGAGGCTTGCAACGTTTCATCTGTGGAAAATGGGTTGTAAGTGAAAAATAATTCATCACCCACAAGGTCGCAGGGATGCTTTTGAACTATCAAGACAAGCAAGTTGGAACTGGGTAGCTCCAACCTAGATATAGCAACAATACTCCAATTTTGATCTGATTTGGATCTTTTAAAGATAGAATACTTACTGGAGTAGCACAGTTGCAGATTTGAATCAACTTACAAGAAAGAAAAAGGCAAGAAAGGTTTTTAAATATATGTTGTGGCCTTGTTAGGGCCAAAAATAAAGACACAAAGAGAGGAATTGAGTTAAACAAATATATTAACAGAAACAGTAATACAAACATATACAAACGAGAGTGTTACAGTAAGAATGTTCGGTCCAACTGTCACGTTTTTCCAACTGCTGGAAAACTTCCCTCTCCAAAAGGCAGTACCTGCTCCTATTTATAGCTGGGAGAGTCCATGCGTGCATAGGTAAATTACCATAACAATATAAAAATATAATATTTTTATTTTTATGTTTTTGCAACTAAATTTTTCATAGTGTGTATGAGTGTTCTTACAGTCTTTGTTTGTAGTTATTTGTTAAGATGGAAAGAAATGTGATTTCTTTGCATGTATGTGTGAGAAAAAAAAAGAGGCAAGGGAGAAAGTGAGGAGAAAAGTGTAAGTGTCATGTAGCTTGGTGAGGAAGAGTTTAAATATCTTGTGGCTTGTTAAGGAAAAGCATAAATATCATGTAGCTTGGTGAGGAAGACAGGTGAATGAGTAAGGGAATTCCTTTGAAGTCACCTTGGTTGAAAAAGGTTCAATATTTATTTTCCAGCATCTTTAGCAATGGATCATATATATGTTCAATTTGAAGCCTGAAGTGAGCTTAAGTCCCAATTGGAGTTCATCACCTATTAGACCAGGTAGATTCTTTTTAAAAGTGAAGACTGGGTAGCTCCACTCCAGATATGGCAGTAGCACTCCATTTTGGACCTGATTTGGCTCTTGTAAAGTTAGAGGATAGCAGGAGGAGCCAGGGACTTACTTGAATAGTACAAAGAATGAACCATTTTTCAGGAATCTTTAGAAATGGATCGTATATATGAGTTCCGCTTGAGTTCTGGAGTGAGCTTGAGTCCCAATCGGAGTTCATGGCTTCTTTGAAAGAACACCCATCCATCATGGTAGGTAAAAGTTCAGGATCTGCTCAGTGATGATGGAACATTACTAGTTTGGTTTAGGAGGTATTACAAGCTCGTCCTTCTCCCCATTGAGTTACCCCAGTTAGGTCAGAGGAGAGAATAGCTGCTAAGTTCTGATCATCCAGATTTTTGGAGGTGCATCTATAAACTGTTGTATCCATATAAATATTAACTAAAGACCAGAGTATATTCTAAGGCAGATCATTAATATAGAACAGAAAGAGAGTAGGACTGAGAAGAGAACCTTGGGAATACAGACATTGATCTCATGGGCTTCCAGTATTGGCTGTAAACAACAAGGAAGAACTTGATAATTGAGAAAACCTTTCCAGAGATTCCATAGCTGGAGAGCTTGTGTAGCAACTCCTGATACCACACCTTTTCAAAAGCTTTTGATATATCTAAGCCAATCGTCCTCATGATGAAATTATTGCCCAGTGTCTCACTGATTCTGTGAGTAATGACAGGACATCAGCAGTGGACCTAGCAGAGTAAAATCCATACTGTTTGTCACTCAGAAGATTTTTCTGGAGGTGTTCAACAACATTCTTATTGATTATAGATTTAAAGATTTTGATGATGACACTAAGGAGGATGAAGGGTTGATATTTTGACTGGGTTGAGTGTTCCACTGCATTCTTAAAAACAGGGCATGCAGTTGACTTGAGAATTATCTCTCCATCAGGCAGCAGTTAAACAATGATAACAATTAAGATCATCCCTTAACTCATACTTCTGCTTGTTTGACTGTATCTTCTCATTCTCTTCCTTATTCCTTCCAATCTTTAACTTGGCAGCTGAACTTTTTCATTGTCCTTATTTATTAATCAGTTTTCTTCTTTCGATACTCTAGTGATGTACATGTTATGAAAGGGATGTTGAAAAGTTCTCAGTCTGACTAGAAAGGAATTCTCCAAAATTTTAATATTTGGGCTAGAATTTGGAAAGTGTTTTAGGCTGAGAACTTTTCAGCACCCCTCATATTAGTAGTATTGCTAATGGCCGAGACAATAAATCTTTGTTGTAATTAATGTTCATATATCTATAAAATCAGAAACTTATCTTTTTTTTCCTTGAGTGAAAAGATCTATAGATCACATGAAGAAATAAGGCACTACTTGAAAATGGCAACATTCTCTTGAAACAATAACAAAGGCAGGCATTGCAGACAATTATGACAGATTCGTGACATCTGATCCAATCTATTTCTATCTGGAAGGTATGAATCCACCTCTCCCTCCAGATATGGGTTAATTAGTAGGACGTGTATCACTAAATCATTATTATCGTCAAAAAATTCTTACAATCTAAAAATATTTGCTGGCTTTAAATAACCTGCAATGGGTTGATATGCTGTAACCCCCTTCCCCCCCAAAAAAACAAATCAATAAACAAATAATTTATATTTGCATCCAGATGAGTGTTAACAACTAATCTCACACTTCTGATCATCTTTCAACTTTCCCTGGATCTTCTCATTACCTTTGTTATCCTTTCCAATCTTCCTTGTATATCCATTTGATTCATCAACGTTAAATAGATTTTTTTCCATTGCCAAAAAAAAAAAAAAGGGAAACAAAATATTTTTAAACTTCATCTTGCCTTTGATTCCATAAAGAATTTTAATGGATCACAATATTTATTCCTTTCCATTCTTACCTGTCTTTTAATCTTTCATTGTCTCTTGATATCCAACCAGCAAGCTTGTTCCTTTCTTTTTATCTATCTTTTCTCCACTCTCTCTACATATATAAATATTTATTTTTTCATTTCACCTGTTTTTTTTTCTTGATTTCTTAACCTCCAACCTTTCCTTCTTAATATCTTCTTCCCTTTTCTCTCTCTTTTTCCTCAATTCTTTCTCAGTTTAATATTTAAATGACAACGAGACATAACCAAATATGAAATAAACACTTTATTACTGATGTCTTCAGAAATGTTTTAACAGATTGCCACATCTATCAGAGAGATGAAATTTTTATTATTGCATTATTCCAAAATTTTAACACATCAGCAGATAGCTATTAATGTCAACAACTGAGCACAAATAGTTATTAAAAAAAATTAATAATTAGTGTATAATTTTAAATTTATTAATAGAAAATAAAAGTAAATTCATTTAAATTCAATCATAGAAACAAATTAAAAATCAGAAGAGTTAGAATCGGCAGTAGTAGACTAGAGAGAACGGAATCAGATATCTTCACATACATCTTCATTTTTTATGTCCTTCATTTTTTTATGTCCTCATAATATAAATTAACCATTTTATAGCTTTTCTATTTATGAAAAAGAAAGCCATGGAAAACACTCAGCAAGTAATTTCACTTATTTTTCCAAAATATAGTTATTTGTGCTATGTTATAATACTTATTACCTAAACAATAATAATACTGAATAAATCTTTTTTTAAACATTAAAGTATATTTAATCACATCTCCCTAATAGCTGTCGCAATTTGTAAATACTTTCTCGATTGCTTCTGCTTTGAGTTGGTTGCCAGTTGTAGGAACCAGCAGTCACTCATCATGTTTGGGTTGATAACTTGATTCCATCTCAGATATGTCCTGATGTAACTGCTTACACATTCATTGGTACAAATTGAGATAAGAATGCGAGATGAGAATTTTAAGAGACATCTTGTATTCCACTCTTCAATATGATGTTAGCATATTGACTCAGGAGTTTTCAGTTCTGTGAGACCAAAGAAAGTTCTCTCCATTAACATACCAACATATCAAGTGGATACTAATTAATATAATACTTACTTTGAACATAAATGCATTATATACATGTACACCCTTGTGCAAATTAATTGAAACAACCACTTTAGTTTCCTTTCTTTCACCATATGGTCAGTTTTAAACCCACTGAAGGGACATGGTGTAATCAATTTCTATTTTTTCCTCAGATTAGGTCATTTGCAGAGGTGTGCAGTAATATGAATCTTTTTTGGGGGTGTCTATGGAAATTTGGCCTTGAAAAATATTGCATCATTCATGATTGCATCAGATTTTTATCACGTCCAGACACTATTGTCTCAACTGTTGATTAGTTGTCCTACAGCCATTGTCTGCTATGGACATTACTCCATGGAAGCATATGAAAACAGTAATGCTGCACGAACACACTGGCAAGCTTTACAGAGAGATTATGGACTATAATGGCTATTATAGATGTGTGGTACCATGACCCCAAAATCAATGAGAACTGCTGCAAATTAGTGGATTCCATTGCATCAAAGAGCTTCTAAAAAATAAAAGTGGACATATGAAGTACCAACATGTGCATTGGGTCAGGTTTCATTGGAAAAATATGAAAAAAGTAAATAATAACAGAATTATTTGTTTCGCTTCAATTAATTTACACAAGGGTGTATGTGAATATTGTGAAATATTAGGTTGGTGCAAAAATAATTTCGTTTCCTAACATATGTTACTATGTGAGAAAACGAAATTATTTTTGCACCAACCTAATATCATTCTTTTAATAATGTTAAGAATTAAATTGAATATCAATAAATTTAAATAGGCTAACATTAACAGAAAGTGACACTGACCCCTTAAAACCTTTGCAAGATGTTAATAGTCCCTAATGTCAAAATTGGATTTATACTAAAAGTCCAATTTGGTTATGAGTTCATATCTTATAATATTTAATTTTTTTTTTCTTTCAAGGAATTTTTAAATTCATTTATATACTTTAGATAATTTTGTATCTCATTTTCAAATGAGTAATTGTCAATATGCGTTGATTATTTTGAACTATTGCTCTTATCCTGGTAATAATAGACATTATTATAGACACGGTCAGTTATGTGCCAGGCATGATACATGCTTAGGCAATCATGTATCTTTCAATACATGACTGACGAGGCAGATTTTTTTCCTGCAGTCGGTTGCCATTTCTTTCTGCAGTAGACTATTACCGGGAGGCATGGTGGAGTAATGGATAGCAGCTCGGATTGAGGAATCAGAGAGATAACTTTGAATTCCTATCAAATCCATTACATCTCACTTATGTGCTAATACCCTTCTTCCTCCAGCCATGGGTAAATAGCAGGACAGACCGGGTTCTATAGCTTTGGATGGCAACTGGTCTACCGCAGAAAGAAATGGCAACCTACTGCGGGAAAAAAATCTTACGCGTCAGTCATGTATCAAAAGATACATGATTCCCTAAGTGTGTATCGCACATGGCATATAACAGACTATTATAGACACAGTGTTTTGACCAAGTATCTTCTAGTTATTGTCAGGTGGCCATTGTTTTTGACTGACGTAGGATATCTGTTGATTATTACAGAGACAAAATATCAACAGATACCCTATGTCAGCTAATAACAATGGACACCTGATGATGGCTAGAGGGTACTCGTAACCTCTATAACAACCAAGATGAGAACAATAGTTAAAAACAAAGTATAATTTTTATGGATGTGTCACTATTAATGATGAGACTATATTTATGGTGCCTCACTAGTAATGAGTTTGAAGCTTACTGGATGCTCTATACTTCTGTGAAGATAAACTGAGTTAATAATGTTTTTAATATAAAAATACACACATTATTTCTGCTATCTTCAGAAATATTTGAGATGCTTTCTGTAGTTCTTGTGCATTGAGCTGGTCTACCATATATAGAACCAGCAATAGTCACACACCATGATTGGTTTGAACTGGTCTTGAACTTCTCGCTATGCTTACAGCACCCAGATCCATTGGAAAAAAAAAAATTGAAATAAGAATAGATGATGTGTATTTTAAGAAACATCTGATATCTCAATCTTTAATGCGCTGTCAATATATTGAATCAGGATAGATTTCAGCTTAATGAGGCTGGAGAAAGTTCTGTACAATTAAAACAAATGAATCCCAATCTCAACAGATTGAGTTTATACTAAACATAAGGTTGTTATAAATATTCATTCATTTTTTTTTATATTCTGCAAATGATTGCAAAGAATAATAAAAAAAAAAAAAAAGAAAAAAGAAGAATGAATAATGAATCATAAAATAGATCAAAGAGAAAATAAACAAAAAATCTCCACATGTGAACAGATGTAACACATGGCAGATTGCAACATGATTCCTCCTTCCTCTACACAAACCACTAAAAATACAACACTGCTCTCAGTTGATGATACTGACATTATAGCATCACACAGTTGTTTAGATATTTTATTTTTTTATATATAATTTGAAATATTAGATTGTTACAAATATTCATTCGTTTTTTTTTGATGTTCTATGAATGATCTCTAAGAATAATCTTTCATAACATTATTTGCTTCATAATAACTCTTGTCATCTGGTGAAACTTTTGTCTAATGTTATTGAACTTTTATATCAGATTAGACATCCCTTTGAGATGGAATGTCAAGCAGACAAGAATGAGCATGTTCGACATCTCCTCTTTGATTTTAATCAAGTTGCTAAAGCCGTTTGAAACATTTGTGCAGTGTATGGAGATGAAATGCTTCAAAACAAGAAAACAGTCAATGCTAAGCTGTATGTTGAACAAATAGGCTCAAAGAAGCAATTCAGCTGAAAAGACCCGATCAGTGATACAGTGGGATTATTTCACATGACAATGCTCATCCTCCACATCACTAACATGACCAAGCATGCAATTTGAAATATTAGGTTGTTACATATATTTGTTAGTTTTTTTGATGTCTTGAGAATAATCTTTTATAACATTATTTGCTTCATAATAACTCTTGTCATCTGGTGAAACTGTTTAATGTTATTGAACTTTTATTTCAGATTAGACATCATTTTGAGATGGAATGCCAAGTTTTCCCATTTCAAGGAGGGGAAGTTTGAACATGCTAAACTAGCAGATCATTACAACTGTAGTGAGCTCATATTTTTTATTGGATACCAAATGAAACTAAGCAACTACACTGAAAACCGTCTGGGCCATCAAGACTGAATTTTTTCTTGTCTGAAAACAACACTTTCTTCCATTTATCCACATCCCAAGTTTGATAATCGGAAACAAATTGTAAACAGGAGGTTTTATGTTGAAGAAGGTGAGGCCTCTGCAGCCATTTCAAGTTCTTGAACCCTTTCTTATTTAAATGCAATTGAATTGTTCGAGAGCTGCATTCAGCATCTGTATTCACTTTTATCTGATCTCATGTAAGGCTTGAATCTCTCTTAACTTCTCACCTAATGCATCTGTTTAGAGATGGTAAGATTTTATTGGGGTGACTGCTTGATTTTTTAGAAGCATATGCATCCGGATTTTTAATGAAGTTAGCAATGACAGTTCTGCTACGGCCAATTTCATTTGCAACGGCTTGTTGCAAAAGACCACATCTTTGAAGTTCAAAAATCCTTTTTTTCAATGTTTGTTTAAATTAATTAATTAAAAGTTTAAAATTTTCACTTGTTTGTTGATAAACTACATTTCCTAATTAAATGTAAATTTTTCAAAAATATATTTTGATTAAAGTAACAGTATTTTATATTTTTTTAACACTTTTGAATATGGTTCTAAGATTTTGACCAGGGGTGTATACAAGATCCTTCTTTTGTGTTTCTACCTACATTCTGCTTTGCTGTGTAGATATATGTAATATATTATTCTCCATATGGGACATGTGTAGATATGTACATATAGTTTTGTGTATGTCTTCATAATATAAAAATCTCTCTAAGAAGAAAGCATGTTTGTTATTCTTTTTCCTTTTCTGCCATTCCATTCCACCCGTGAACTATGATGTACTTATCTCACAGAGACATAGAAATGGGAGAATAAATCATTCTACCATAGCTATCCCTCATTATAATCAGAAAAAATTAACACGGTGGAGTAATGTATAGTGGCTTGGATTGAGGAATCGGAGAGCCGAGTTCAAATTACAGTCAAATCTCTTACATTCACTTACATGCTAATACCCCCTTTTTTCTTTTTTTTTTAAGCATTTCACTCCAAGGAAGGCGGGAGCCACTAGGATGCAAGGGGTTACAGAAGATTTACAGCAAGATCAGATAGGAGTGATAGAAGAAAGGATGAGGGTAGTGGATAGGTCAAGGCAACTGGAGATGTCGATTGACATTACCCTTGAATAGCTGGAGATTATAGCTCACAGGGAAACAGGAAGGGTGTTCCACAGGCAAGAGGTGCAAGACATGAAGCTATTGGAGTAGAAGAGACGGCTACATTTAGGAGTTTCGACAGTGAAGGGGTGAGAGTGGGATGCCAGCCTCATATGGCGCTTGAACTCATGACGTCTGGGAACCAGCGAATGCAGCTCATCGGAGCAATTTCCATGAAAGTATTTGTAGAACAGACAGAGAGAGGCGACGGTGCGTCTGTGAGAAAGTGACTGTAGATGAGACAACAGAGCAGGGCCAACTACATTGCATATCCGCCTCTGGAGCCTATCAAGAACCCCGAGGCAAACAGAAGGGGCACCAGACCATATATGGCAGCAATACTCCATGCAAGGGTGAATTGTTGATTTGTAGATCTGGAGGATCGACTCCGGTGGAAAAAAACTTCCTGGCTCGGCTCAGGGAGCCAACTGAAAGGTATGAATCCTCTTCTTCCTCCAGCTATGGGTAAATAGCAGGACAGACCAGCTTCTACAGCCTTGGATGGCAACTGGTCTACCGCAGAAAAAAATGGCAACCTACTGTGGGAAAAAATTTACCTAGTCAGTCATGTATCAAAAGATACATGATCACCTAAGCATGTATCACGCATGGCACATAACTGACTGACTGAAGTAAAAATGGCATGCTTGGTTTGCATAGCTGAATGGTTAGACTCTTAGCATTTCGATCATAAAATCTAGGTTTGCCTTTCACCATGATTAATTAGTCAATGAGGTGATTTCTTAATATTGTCTGGGGAGAAGATGTCAACATGGGGAAATACCTCAAAAACTATACTACAGGTGGACCCAAGTCTCGCAAGTGAAATGTGGACAAAATTGTTTGATAGTCATTGATAGTTGTTCAAGTTTGGTTTGGTTTAAAGCATATCAACTCAATGGGTTATTTAATGCAGACAAGATTTTTATTGCACTTAATATTTTTTTTCAAAAAGTATTCTGGTAATATTTTTTCCAAAAATGTATTTTTGATAATATTTCTTTTTTCAAAAATGTATTACTGGTAATATTTTTTCCAAAGAAAGTATTGCTGGTAATAATTTTTTCTTCAAAAATTTATTGCTAGTATTAAAACCTATTTTGACATGTTTTGACCTGAGTTTGGAGTTTAATTATTTGCCTATAGCTGGGACCCTAACAGGTGCTACTATCCTGAGTCAAGGTGGACCTGGGAACACCAGCAAGTAAGAGGTGGTTCCATGCTCCTCAAAACCTCCTGATCAGAGGCCTTGCTGTTGGACGTAGTTTATCGTCTTATCCAGGGTGCGGCTGTTGTAGTACATAGTCACAAGTCCATGGCTAATTGACAATGTCTTTAGCCTTGGTTGGCAATTTATCTAGAGATGGAGTGTCAATAAAAGCATCTATTACTCAGCAACCTGGCTACTCATGGGAATTTATTGACCTGAAAATGTATAATGACTGAAATGTTTGGAAAAAAAAAAAAAAAATTCACTTGACTTTTTTTTTTTAGCACATTTATTTTTTTCTTTTTTCAATTTTTCCTTTTTACGCTTCCGTACATTTTTGCTTTTTATTTACTCTAATTACTCCATTTTTTTTTTCATTTTCAAATAAAGAAAGTTAAACCCTCCACAAATTATTAGGCATGGGAAAGTACTTTAAATTATATGAAGTGATGATGAGTAAATTAGATGTATATTACAATTATAGTGAATTTGATTCTGAGTGCTCAATACTTGTAAACTTGTGCCAGACAAAACTAAGTTCATTGAATATTTTTAATGCTGTCTTCTTTTTATGTGTTGTGCCCTCTCAAGATGCGAGTGATCATGGCTTTCCACAATTCCTTGTCTTTTCTTGCTCTACGTAACTTTTTATCCTTTAGCATCCCTCTTTGTCCCTGTTCTGCCATCCATTGACACAAGCTCATTAAGTAGATGATCATGGCTCTCCCCATCTTCTTGTTTTTTGTTGCTCTAAGTAACTTTTGACACTTTACCATCACTCTTTGTCCCTGTTCTGCCATCCATTCACACAAACTTTTTAACTAGATTACTCGTTACTGCTTCTCTTGCCATCATTATCTCCTGTTGTGTTAGATTTTCTAGGCCCTTTTTCCTCATTAAGTTTCTCAAAAAGCTCTCTCTTCTTAATTATAATTTTCCCTATATTTTCTATTTGGACATTTTGACATGGTGTAATATTTAGCAAGCTAGTTTCACTCAATCAGTTATGACTGAGTACCAAGTTTGATCCTCACTAGGTGCTCCATAATCTCAGTTTTGTTCTACATCTAAGCTTTGCTTAGTAAATCACTATAGTTTCTATTTTCTTTAAAACTTCCTTTACGTGTTCAGGCCATTATATTTTCAGCAAAGTCTCTTCATCTATCGCTTCGAGTCTCTTCATCTATCGCTTCGAGTCTCTTCATCTATCGCTTCGAGTCTCTTCATCTATGAGGAAATTGCCAAGCATTGTTTCTTTTTACAATGATGTTCACACTGTACAAGACCCGAGGGTCACAGAGTAACAGGCACATTTTATACAAATATGTGTGGAAGAAAATGGTTAACCCTAGACTTAAACAGGTTAAGATTATGATGATCAAGGAAGCAACTTCTTGGGAGTCAGTTCCACAAAGCAATAGTTAATGGAAAGAAGATGCTCGTGGAACTTACATCTCATCAAAGGAATACAAAGAGAATGAGGTTAGTTTGCTACAATGTATGTGTGGCATAGCAGTTCTTAGCCATGAACTTCTATATAAAAGAATAGATATTATGTAGCAGTTCAGAGATTTTTTTCTTTTGTTTCTAACAAAATTTTCCTATTTCATAAGATTTTGCTTAATTTTAGGAAGGCACTTTCACTCATGTTAGTGTAGTAACAGTCAATTGAAAATGTGTTCAGAATGCCGAAGGCGTTCTCAACACATTTTCAATTGACTGTTACTACACTAACCAGATATTTCAATTACCGTATGTGCTTCACCTTAGGCATAAAAAGTGAATAAAAATATAAAAGTTACTTACTCCAATAGCAAGTCCACCATGGATAATCCTTTAACACTGCAGGCAGTCCACAGGGCTGTTCGTTGAACTGAATCAATGGCATTCACTTGAGCACCACCTTCAAGCATTTTTCTAACCCCCTCAACATAATTCATCCGAGCTGCGGTTACCAGAAGAGGTTCATGCCTTCTGATTGCAAAGTAATGTGTAGCTGAGTCAAGATCTAATAAGTATCCTGTTTTCTTGTGAAAATCCATCAGAATATTGAATATAGAAAACTGTCGACTATAAAGAGATGTTGAGAGAACTTGAGTTGCTTTCTGTCGTCTCTGTGGATCAGACAAGAATCTCTCGCTGTATAAGATTTCTCTCAACATTTCACTATCTCCACATGATGCTGTTTGGATTAACTCATACACTGAAACTGTTGTTTTTTTGCTACTAAGTTGTTGATGATAATGTTGGGAATTTGTCAAGGCAGAGAAATTTTCATTCAAGTGTTGCTGCGTACGAGTTGATAAAGGCTGTCGTCTTTTCCGGGGACAGTTTCTGGAGTAAAGTCTTTCTCTTGGATAGATATGGGAACACCAAAAACATTGTTGGGATGACTGTGTTTGTGGGGTGCTGGTAATACAGCAAGCCATTTGGTTTGGTAATTCAGAAAAATGCGTTGTGTGTAACTCATTAAAACAAGAAAATAACTTGATCCACTGTTCATGAAGGAATTACTTTGTGAAACATGTCAAATTGAGGTTTTTGCATTTGTGATAAGATTCAGATGAATGTGATGAGATTCTATCATAATCACCTAGAATAGAAAGAGCATCAAGTTAAAAAATAAAATAAAAAAAAAAAATCACATTTGCTTGTATTATTAATTGTAAAAGAAAAACAAAAAACCTGTAAAATAGTTTGAAACAGTGTTGTGACCATAAAAAAATAAAAATTAATTATAGTGTCAAAAAATAATTATAATAAAATAATTATAACAAATTATAATTATCATTAATTCACTCATTCTAAACCAATGAGAATCGACTCCACTTTTCTCTTCTACACACAAACACGTGATATTCTCACTAAAAGACAAGCAGTTCACATGGACAGGTCATCAAAACATACATCAACAAAAATTTCATTTCCTTTTTCAGACCATAATAGTAAGATTTACCTTTTAGCATTCAACAAAAATTCTAGATAAGAAAATTCCCAGACACTTATTTACACACATCTATTAAAAAAACATACGAGAAAAACTGTATACACTTTGTGTTGTTGGAGAACTGAAGAAAAAAAGCAAATAAAGAAAAAAAAATGACTTACTGACTTTGCACATGCATTGAATGTAAAGAAATCCAAAGTAGTGAAGAAGGGGGGAAAAAAGCCCCCTTCCCCCGATCATAAGGTGAATATTTAAAGAACATTACATTCTTGCAAATATAAGATTTTGCTGGTAACAAGCAAATTTCCAACTGTCAGAAAGAATATAAAAATCGTATTACCGATGGGGAAGGTGAAAATTGTTTTTTTTTCAGTATTTTTTTTTTTTTGTTATTGTTGTAGTAACAGAAGAGTTGTTGTTGCCAAAAGTGAACATTAAAGAACAGCCTAAGAAAGACAATGAAATTGATTCTCTCACTTTATCTTATCCTTCTGTTGGGTTCCGATCCATACTTGATTTACATTTGACACCAAACGCACAATTTTACTCAGTATGTATTACTGTCTGTGTCTCCAACAGATAATAAATAATACTCATTTTGTTTCCACACCTTGCTGTTTCTCATTTTTACAATTATTTTTGTTAGGGGAAAGAAGTGCAGATTATGAGAATATGTAGGAAAGATAAATGTTAACCTTAGACTTGAAGAGGTTAAGATTGTAGTGATTGAAGGAAACAATCCTCTCAGGAATCTGTTCCATAGAGAAATAGGATGATGGAAATCTCTTTAATGAAAATGAATGGCTTAAAGGTAGACATAAGAGATGTACATTATGAGGATATGTGGGATAGATAACGGTGGTTATTTACACAATATACACAGTTCAGACTGTTATCCTCAAGGACACATGGTCCAATGGATAAGAGTGTTGGTTGAATCCAGTGACTTGACTCAAAGAGTTATGAGTTCAATACCTGGCTACAGCTGAGATGAACAAAAAACTTGAAGTGTCAAGTTAAAGGGAGATAACTGATATGAAAACATCCAGAAGAGAACAAGACCAATCTATTCCAGTGGACAAAATAAAGTTCGAAATTCCAATCACCTGAAGAAAGCCAGAGCACACAACAGCCGAAACATCGTGAAAATGGCAACAAAGATGAGGACAACAGTCCAAACAATATAAATAGTGTAAATAATTACAATATCTCATCTCAGAAATATAGATAGAGATAATGGTGGATTCTAGACTTTGAGATTAAAATCATCGTTATTGGGGATGCATCATCTCAGGAGTCTGTTCCAAAGTTCTGGTTAACTTCTTCCTTACCAATGATATTACCAATATGAAGAGAATTGTGTATGTGGCATGGTGGATGCCGCCTGTAGATTGGTGAAAGTAAGAAATGTCATTTATCTGAACATCCGCCATGAAAATAATGATAGAGTATTGAGAAAACTAATAATGTTTCATCTGTGGGGAAAGGGTTATACAGTAGAAAATAAATAATCACCCACAAGGCTGTTTAAATACTTACTGATGTTGTTGTTTTTGTAAGTTCATGTGAAACCTATTTTCCCAATTGCAGAATGACATACAACAGTCATAATGTTTCATCTGTGGGAAAAGGGGTTGTAGAATGGAAAATACATATGATTGTCAACTGATTGCAAAGCAATAAGGATCTAAGCAAGCTTCCAACTTTGGTTCTCCACAACAGGCTTGTCTTCTTCTATGATATAGGTGATCATAGCTCTCCATAACTTTCTATCTTGTGAGACTCTTAACAGTTTTTCTTCCTTTGCTAAGACCACCTTCACATTCTATTATTCATTCACACAAGCTCATCAGGTAAGGGGCTCACTGTCTTCCCCTATCTCTTGTGCCCTCAATACGCCTCATGAGGGTTAAGTTTTCCAAGCCCTCCTTTCTCATTATGTGTTCAAAGAATTTCAGTTGTCGTTTTCAGATTCTAAGTGGAAGTGTTCTTTCCGTTACCATTATCTTTAAGATTTATTTGTTGCTTACTTGCTCCATCCATGGAATTATCAGTATCCTTCTGTAGAACAACATTTCTGCTGCCTCTAGTTTTCACCTCATCCATGGGGAGATTGTCCATCATTCACTGCCATAGAAGAGGATGGGTAACACATAGCAATACAGAACTCTTTTCTTGGTTTCTAACAACATTTTTCCATTTCTCAGCACTTGGATGAAAACAAGGCTTTGGTGGGACTAGGGTAAGGTTCAATTCACTTGTCCCATGATCCCTTGCATTGCACATTGTTAGAAAATATCAACTTTTCATTGCCCATTGCAATTTGTGCAAAAAAGAAAACTGGTTATGTTTAAATACTGAAACATATGGAAAAACAAATTGAAGTTGATATCTGCTCAGTTGGGATATCATATCTTATTAATAATTTCCAAGGGGTTTTTATTTTGTCAGAAACTGATTAATTAATAGAATATGATCTAATAATATGTCTACTATAATTTAAGTCTGTCTAATTTGTTAATTTTACCAAATTTTAATTTATATAGATTTTAAAAATTTGTCTTCACAAATACTACAGATATTTTGAGCCTGTTGCATTATACAATATTGATTATTCTCAAGTGATGTTTTGATTTGATTGTTATCAAACTAAAATGTTCTCACCAAGAGTCAGCAAAAAATCTCTAGCATAAAAAGTTTGCAAACTTCTCTGACTGGACACATCTGGTCATTCACAGTACAATCTCAATAAAGTAAAAAAAAAAAAAAAATTTATTTCTGTCTAAATTTCTGGTATGAGGAGTTACCATTATTTCCATTCAAACAAATGTCCTCATCTTTGTTATTATTACTACGTTTTAGGCATTTTACCCTTTCTTCAGGTATTTATAGAGCTTAACCTCCATATGCCAGTGGATCAGAACCAATTACTGAGTGCACTACATCCTCATTGGACAAGAAATGCTAAAAACATTTCTAATTTACATTTTCATGTTAGTTATAGATTTTTGTGCAAGCTAAACACAATCCAGGCTCCAGACGCAAATGTTTTACAATAATTGCTTCTGATTGGCCAATATATCTCAAAGTAATAACAACGCCTACGCACACGTGTTTAAACACAAAATACTGCCAAAAATCTTGAAATGTGTTCGCGAGACACGCACGTGACCAGGAATGTAAATAAATATGATGCACGAACACAAGTTTACCAGTGAGCTTCGTGACGGATAACCAACTGCCAAACAACTCCATGTCACTCATACTTTTGAAGTTACAAAGTTAAATTTGTTTAACACGAAACAACTCCAATACACTCACTCACCAACCTCTGAAATCACTCCTGAACTTTTACCAATTTTAGAACTCACAATTCCAAACCTTATTCTTCTGAATTACAAGTTCAATATTACAGTAAAAGGTAAATTACTTCTTAAGAACTTTCTGTTTAAAAGACACTTAATATTAACAACTTTAATATCAACATTAACGAACGATTACAAGAAAGACATTCTGAAACCTAAAACATCATACATATTTGCCAACATAACATATACCAAATATTCTGCTTGTACATTGTTTTGAATGTTTTATTAGTTTCTAATTAAATATGTCTTGTTCGCAATATGAACTCTGGTACAAATATTTCCAAATCAAAGGGACACGACTCTGTCCTACCTTTTCTTTGCATGTTGTACACCAACCTAAATAAATCTAATTGTTACGTTTTAAAACAATTCAGTTGAATTTTGTATTTTATTTTGATGTTAGTGGAAATAGTTAATTGACATGCATCTTATTCTCAACAAATATTACCGCATAATTGACCCATCCACTACATATCTATCAACCCATTTATCCTTCAGAGTATTTCAAAATGAACCTTTTCTTTAGAGATATTGTTCATGTCTTGAGATATAACTCATATTGTTATTCTTAGTGCCACTAAGTCATTACTAACACAGCTTCCAATGAGTTTGAGCTTCTTCTACCCAGCTCGGGGATTGAACTTACAATTTATTAATATGCTACCCAAAAACCATCTGAAAAAGGCACAATGGGCCCAAAACCTTTTCTTTTACTAATTAAAACAAAAATGACGGTATTGTAGTCTGAATATAAATAATCATTTTTATGTTTAAATCAAATTTTTTTTTTTTTTTTAAACAAAAAAAAATACAATATGCAAAAAAATGTTGATTCTTTTCTTCCATCTTAATTAAATGTTAATCAATAAACAATACCAATTTTGACTTAAATGCACGCTGATTATGACACATGTGACTATGCAATCAAAAGCGATCTTTTTGAATGACGTTTAAATTTTAAAACACTCCAAATGTCATCTAACTAACACTAAAAATAGATTAACTTTTTTTGTTTATCCAATCCAATCTATCTGAATTACTTGAGCAGAAAAAATGGCCTAGATAGCTTTTTAAGTTCTAGGATCACTAAAACATTTATTTTTAAAAGTGATGTTATTGTTATGTATGACTATGAGTAATTTAATTTTAATATTCCCACATAGACACACACACAAAAAGGGAATATGATCGTTTTGAATGGCTCATTGGTCACCTACAATAACAATTATTTTCTGTCACTCACGATTCAATAAATAGGATTTAAATAAATAGACTTGCTACATAACTCTGACAACTAAATAAATATAGTGGATTAGTAGAAGCAATAATCTGCATTGTGAAAATAATGCATTCCTATGCATGGACTTTTCTCACTTTTTTTCAATGAAAAACACAAGCTCAGAACTTTTACAACTGCCAACAATTTGTTGTAGTAGCAATCAATAAAATTTTGTTTGCTTTTTTTTTTATCTTCTTTCAAATTCTACATTAATACTTCCACGTGAATTGATCTTGTTTTTTGGTTGTTTTTTTAATCAAATAAAAATATAAAACTAAACATCTCTTTTATTTATACAATAAAATAAATAAAGAAACAACTTCTTCTTAACCAAACTTAAATACGGTAAAAAATAAACAATTACTGAGTGTAAAAAGTAAAAACTGTAGTGTAAAGTCTTTACTTAGACTATGGAATTCATTACGAAAAAAAAAAAACACTTTCGTTCGGAAATAAATTATAAAAATGGCAGAAAAATCAATTTTTAAAACATGAATTTCAAGTGTAAACTCAGGGTAATGAATTTTGAAGGTGTAAAAAAAAATTAGAATCAATATGGCAAACTAAAATTACTTGTTTAGTGAGTTTGTAACATTTTGATATTTTTTTTTCACGTTATTTTTTTTATTTTATTTTTTTATGTAGCGATTTAGTGATAAGAGCTGCCCAACCCTTGAATAAAAAAACAACAAAGGCCGGCGATAGTGTTGTTATTTTTTTTTTTCTTTAATGGGCAATTATAATCGAATTTTGATGTGTGAATAACTATTTTTAATTATGAATAGCTTGTGATACAGGATTTTTTTTTTTACCGATGTAAATTAAAATAAATTAAAAAAAATAAACTCAGGTACTTGGAGCAGGTGTTCACAAAAGAAATTACCAAAGCAACACCATAAAAAGTTAAATTCATATTTTTAAGCTAAATTACTTTTAAATTAATTTTCATAATAGATTAAAAAAAAGTTTCTTTCTTTCTTTGTTTTTACCTTCTTTGTTTTTTTTAAACGTGTTGCAGTCCATTTCGACTTTTATCGGTCAAAGATGTGTTTTTACTAGTTCGTAAAACCTCAACGAGACAAATTGATAAAAAAATACGGATCCTGTTTCAAGTTTTAAAAAACCAACAAAAGAAAAACATAACGTACTTACGTTGTGGGTAAGAGAAGGGCAATTTATTTGCGGTGTAAGTTTTCCTTTATGTTGAGACTTTGCAGGAAAAGAGCATGTTGTAGATGAAATCGTTTAGCTGGTTGGTTGGTGTGGGTCATGTGAGACGTCATACAACAACCTGTGACCCTGCAAACAGCAAATGCACTTCCTCAATGCAGGTACCAACACGTTTTGATTGTTTGCTAGTAACAATATAGATGTTACCAATGGAAAGGCGCTACCTAAAAAAAACAAACATGAAATTTAGTCGACTTTCTTGATTTTTACTCAAAAAATCTAGCAAAAAAAAAAAAAAAAAAAACAATAAATAAAATAAAGATTTTCCCCTAACATGGAATTTAGATTTTTTTTAACTTTGAAAGAAAGAAAGATATGGTGCAAAAAAAAAAAAAAAAAAAAAAAAAAAAAACTTGAGCAGTTGCGGAGCTTGGGGCGAGGGTAATTAATTTTAAAAAAAGATATTTTTTTAAGAGTAGTACTATCCGGCCCAAGGATTGTGAACTTACAATTAATATGCCACCCAAAAACAGAACTTGTTGCCAAAACATTTTGATAATAAAACAAATGTAAGTACATTAGTCTGAATATAAAATAAATCTTTTTTTATGTTTAAATCAAATTTTTACCTTTCTTAAAATAAAAAGAGCACAATATGCCGAAAATACCACCTTGTTTCTTCTATCTTCAATGTTATAATCAATAAACAATTATATACCAATTTTTTAAAAAGTATAGTTTTTAGTACTACTAAGTTATTACTAATGAGTCTGAGTGTCTACTACCCGGCCCAGGGATTGAACTTACAATTAATATGCTACCCAAAGCCATCTGAAAAATCTTGAAGGGTGCAATGGCCAAAAAACTTTTCTTTTGTTAATAATAAAACAAAGTTAAGTACATTAGTCTAATATAAATAATCATTTTTATGTTTAAATAAAATTTTTTCCTTTCTTGAAATAAAAAAATGTTGCTTCATTTCTTCAATATTAGAATCAATAAACAATTATATATCAATTTTTTCAAAAAGTATGTCTTTTTGAACTATAAGATTTTTTTTTTAGATTTATTATCCTATTGTATATTTTTTTAATACCCAAGTTTTTGCCTTGCATTTATTTTCTGGAATGAGACCTATATATTTTTTATAACAGATATCAAGAGGCATTGCTGAGGTGCCCTTAAACATTGGAAATTGTGTTTCAGCACAAGGTCATCGTGACAAGGTATTTCTTGTAATAAATAAATATATATATATATATATATATATATATATATATATTTTAAGACATTTTTTTATGTTTATACATTCTTTTTGTAGATACAAATATTTAAGTAAATTCTCTGTTTATAATAAACAGTATTAACAACATTTACCGGCCTGAATGTCCGAGTGAAATTTTCATAGAAAATGTGTGTCCTCCGACAGCAATTGAACCTGTATCCTATATGGAACCGTCATATAGTCTGATGTGATTTTACCGATTGAGCCACAAAGGAGCGTTTCGGTTAGCAAGGTCAATTTTACTGTTTTTAAACTACAATTCTCCATCATTTTTATTCATACATTAATATCTGCTTGATGCGTATCCAGGTGTAAACAAATGACGTCACACATTATGAAATGGACAAAGTCCGACAATTATTTTAAGACATTTTTCTTAAAATAATTGTCAGACTTTGTAAAAGTAATAATTCACACATGATGAATTGGTAGAACAACAAAACTTTAAGTTCCATTTTGAATGTAGGTACATCTATATTTATCAATATATACTTCTTAGCTCTGTCTAACCACATTGAGCACTCTTTTGTTTACACCTTAAATTGAGTAAATATTTATTTGCTTACCTCTGTATGCATGCTAACACATATATATACAGTTGCTAATATCTAGTTATTTGATTTATCCACATCAATACCTATATATATATATATATATATATATATATATATATATATCAATCTTTTTCAGTCGTTATATGAAATGATTTTCCATTTTAACAAGTATCCTTATCTTGGTTGTTATATTCACAAGGTATATCTGGATTGAATTCACTACTTCCAGGAAACTAGACAAGCTTTAAATAATGCATTCATCTCAGGCTATATCTCTGGTTCAAGGGCAGAAACAGACAAGTAACACAAAGGTAAAAACACAGGCACTTTGTCATGATGTTGATGATTAGCAAGGTGAGCCTGGCTGAGTGAGTAGAGGGTTTGATCCTCACTGTATGCCCCATGCAAAATTCAACATTTAATAACCCAACAAGGGTTGATATATCATAAAATCAACCAACTTAATGAAATAGCCACCTCAGTAAGAGGTAAGGGTTAACAAGGTTAGTTTGGTTGACCATTACTACTGAGTAGTGAGTTTGATCCTCACTGGGTGCCCCATATCATATTCAACATTAAATAATCTAACAAGTGTTGACATGTCCTAAAATCAATCAACCTAACCTAACCAGAATCAAAACAGATTACAGAGTATACAAGATATCCTCTAAGAATGGAAAGTGAAATGAATACAATCTATCCCCATTGATTGAATGAAGGTTTTACTTCAAGATTTCAAGGAGGTTATTGAGTATAGCAAGTACCTTAAGAAGGCTGGAGGAGTGTACAGTGGCTGAAAATTTATGAATATAACAATTAAGATGAAACTGCTAGTCCAAATGAAAAAGCATATAATAGTAATTCCATATCTAAAAAATGATGACATTAAACATTTATAAATGTTATAAGTCATAAATATTTTGAAATTTTAAAATTTATTTTGTATTCTAATTTATAATGTAAGGTTGGTATAGTGAAGTAGTTGTCTTGTTTGTATATTGTTTTTTTTTAAAGTGTCTTTTATTTACATACTATGTTTAATTTTGTTTAAATATGTGATTTCATTCAAAATGCCATAAAGTTTGAAATGCTATAATTTATCTAAAATATGTTCTATCTTGTTGCATTATATCTCTGTTTAATTTTGAATTCTCCATCTTAATGTGTCTTCATTGGCTAAGCTTGTATCAACAACTCCTCATGTCTTATTTTCTTCTCTTTCCTTTTCCTTTGTATCTGTAAAATTTGGATATACTCCTCCCATTATTTTTCTTTTTTTTTTCTTTTCTTTTCCTTCTCTCTGTAGTAGGGTTGATTTCTTATACCTTTCTTATCTTTCCTCTCTCTATTTCTTTTTATTGATTTCTTATTCTCTTCTTTTTTTTTTTCTACTTTAATCTGCTTTTTTCTTTCTTTTTCTTTTATGGAAATTTTTTTTATATATTTGTTTCTTTGCCTCCTATGGAAGATTTTCAAAAATGTAAAGAGAAGTGATGTTTCATAAGTTGTGTTTTTAAATAAAATCGTTTACCACCAATGTGAACCACCTGATGAGATGTCTAAATTAGACATTGAAACAATGTATTTTTGTTGTGGTAACTTGTATGTTCCAATATAACAATTTATAATATATATGTGTCTGTGTGTGGAATAGTGATATATAATTTTTTTTTATATATTAGGAACAATTTTAGGGGAAAGAAGTATGACAAGATGGAAAAAGTTTTCATGTGACACATTTTGTCCTAAAGGACAAAATGTGTCACACAAAAACTTTTTAAATTTATTTCATACATTGATGATGCTGTATTAATATATCCCCATGATACTAACTTACTGGATCTTGTAGATAAACAAAGTCAAACACACAATAGAATTTACATACAAAATAGAAAAAAAAAACAATACTTTACCTTTCTTAGACATCATGTTACACTGAAATGACAGCAGCTTAAAACTTAGTGTCCACTGAAAATCAACCAATAAAAATAACTAAATAAAATTCTATTCCCATCATGACAACAAAATAAAATCCAGAATGATCATTGGATTCTATTTAAGAGCACTCAGAATTTGCAGCCGTCAATATTTACATGAAGAGGAGAAATATATTGACAATACATAGAAGACCCTTCAATACCCTATTTCATATTCAATGTGAAAAAAAAAGCTCATAAAATATTTCAAAATAGAAGAGCTGTCCTTCTTAACAAATCCAACGAATCAAAAAAAATAAATTATTCTACCCACTAACTCTATCACAACTAAAACCAAAAAGAATTTATCTAAACTCAACATAAAATTTGTCACAATTACATTTAAAACAATCAGAAAAAAAACAATAAAAATCAAAACAAGCCAAAACTTGAAAGAGAAATTTACTCTATAAAGTACAGAATGTATACATTGTAGAAACCTCAAGAAGTTTAAACAAAAAACTATATGAACACAAAAAACAACACACAAAACACATTGGTTGTTTACCATAACAAAACTGGCCACAATTTTGATATAAAAAATGCTACTTTGATTAAAAGAGAAAATAATCCATGAAAATGTCTGGAAAGTGCCTTGATCACTAGTTCAGCCATGGTAAATTTGCATCCAGGCTCTTACAATATATTACCATTCTTGATAGATTTTCTGTGGGATAGTCAAGAACAAAGGTGATGAAAAGAAAAAGAATACAGATGAATTTGGCTAGATTGAAAAAGATATTCTTTCCAAAAAATATATTTTGAAACTGCCAGCATCTCACATTTTGTGTGCATGTGAAGATGTGGCAACATTAACAAAGCCCAGTAAGATGAAATTCCAACAGATGAAAATTGTCCAATTTGTCATACTATATATATATATATATATATGTATATATATATATATATATATATATATATATATATAAAACTAAACACTTTCTCTGCCCATGGTAGAATGCACAACTTCAAAGAATTTCTGTTATTGTGCATTTTCATGGAACAATACATCCTGAAGAATTCCATAGTTTTCAACAACACATGCCTGAATAATGACATGGTGCCAATATATATATATATATATATATATACAAGCAATTTCAATATGACAATATTTATTATTGTAAATGTTATTTTATTTGATATACTTGCTTGAATAGATGCAGTAAAATGAACATCTACCAGCCTAGACCATCAAAAGTCTTATTAAAAAATGCACTACTTGGCAGAAATTAAATTTGCATTCCCATGTTTCATGGAAACCACTTTACATAAGAATGCTTTGCCATTAGGCTACAGAGGTCTTTTCAGCAAGGCAAGGCTCACATTTTTTTTTTTGTTTTTTTCTTTAATCATTTGACACTTATCAAGGCAATAAAGCCACTAAGATGTAAGGGGTTCCTGAGTGTGAGACAATATAAGAAAAAGGAAATATTTTTAAGGAGAGAGAACACTAAATGAACAGGAATTAAGACAGAAGATAACGATTTACATTGTATTTAAATTTTTAAATATCAAAGCAAGAACACAGAAAAGATTTCTACAGGTGAGAATTTCAAGAGAAGTAACTGTTACAATTAAATCTCGTTATTTCAACTGTAAAGTGATGAGACCTAGCTGCCAATCTTATGAAAATATTTATAGAAAAGGCACAGGGAAGATATATTGCAATGGTGGAAAAGTGACTGAAGCCTAGATGCCAGGTCAGAACTAATAACATTACAAATGTTATCATTATATAAGAAATGCACATTTCTAGCTGGGTCTTTTCAGCATCTGCTAAGTTATATTTTCATACACAAAATTGAAACAAAGTACTTTAACAATTCATAATAATGCAGGTTCAATTCTTACTGAAAGACATGTTCTTTTTAATAAGATTTTTGATGGTCTCAGCCAGTTAATGTTAATTTTCACTGTATTGTCAGATTGAAAAAAAAATACATATGTGTATATAAAAACATATATATATATATGTGTATATAAAAACAGAATTGATGCAAAATCTAGACACTTAGTGTACCCAAGAAAATAAACACAATGGACCATTCCCCACACATGCACAATTATAATGTTTACATTTGGAAATTGAGATAAGAATGATTAATTTGTCTGAAGCTTAGGTTATCTTAATCTGATACAAGGCCACAAATATGAAGAACTGAATTTACTATATAGTTGTACTGTTCTTTGACACTAGCTTGTTAATTATAACTCTATGGATAAATTCAAATTATGAAATGGACAAAGTCCGACAATTATTTTAAGACATTTTTATGTTTATACATTCTTTTTTATATACCCAAATATTTAAGTAAATGCTCTGTTTATAATAAACAGTATTAACAACATTTACCGGCCTGAATGTCCAAGAAATTGTCATAGAAAAAATGGGTCCTTCAACAGGAATCGAACCTGTATCCTATACGGAACTGTCATATAGCCTGACGTGCTTTTACTGATTTTGCCACAGAGGAGCAGATATGGAAAATTGTAGTTTAAAAACAGTAAAATTGACCTTGCTAACGGAACGCTCCTCTGTGACCCAATTGGTTAAGGCACGTCAGGCTATATGACGGTTCTGTATAGGATACAGGTTCGATTCCTGTCGGAGGATGCATATTTTCTATGACAATTTCTCAGACATTCAGGCCAGTAAATGTTGTTAATACTGTTTATTATAAACAGAGCATTTACTTAAATATTTGTATCTATAAGAAAGAATGTATAAACATAAAAATGTCCTAAAATAAATCCAAATGCATATGATTACATAATTGGTAAAAGTTACATAATGGTTATTGGTACAGAAAATGATATTGGCAAAATGAGTTCAAATTATGGCTTAGTCTGTTGCATTAACTTTTTCATATAACCTATGAGAAAAGCCTGAATCCATCTCTCTTAACCTCCCCCTTGATATGTGTAATGGATAGCAGCTCAGAAATAGAATTTGGAGAGCTGATTTCAAATTCTAATCGAGTTTAATTCAATTATATGTAAATACCATTGGGAAAAGTATGAATCCATTTCTTCCCCCTTAGCTATGGGTTAAACAGTAGGTTAGATGCAGCTCTTAACACTAGGTTGGAAACCAATCTAGGTAAAGGACAATGAATTAAAAAATATTTGGGCTTGGGGCTAACAACCTCATCCCATAAAAATCTGCTTGCTACAGAAACCACAGTGGTAATGCCTAGTGTGTTGAGAGCTTGGCCCTTTACTTCACACTGGAGGTTAGTAAACTTGAGTGAGTGTGAGTGAGTGAGTAGCTTCCTTCCAACAGCTATGGATTAAACAGTCAATCAAACTTGGGTGGGAATTAGTCTCAGACGAGCACTCTGAATTCCAAATGATGGAAAAGGCAATGGTAAACCACTCCACTATCTTTCCCAAGAAGTCATGGCAATTTACAGATAATAAAGAAAAGGAAGATGTGGGGAGCCATGATTGCATATGTCTTTAATGGCATTAAAAAATGTGGAACTCCTATATACAATCTATTGACAAATAAGCAAGAAAAATGGACAGTTCATTGTACTGCTCCAGTAAATATCTGACTCCCACTACTGTACTGTATCTTTAAAAAAGTCAGACCAAATCAAAAATGGAGTATTGCTGCCATATTTGGGTTAGAGCTGCCTAGTATTCACTTGCCTGTCTTGATAGAATTCAAAAAAGTTTGCACAGCCTTGTGGGTGATTAATTATTTTCTACCATACAACTCCTTTCCCACAGATAAAACATTGCAAGCCCTCATTACTCTATTGCAATTTTCATGGCAGGTCTTCTGATGGGCTATATCCCTTAGTTCCACCACCCCTGATCTTTGCAACTGGGACCCACCATGCCGCATACACAAAGATGAATCATCCCCATTCCCTTCATATTCTTTTAGTAAGGAGGAAGTTCCACTTGGATGAATTCTTTCCAAGAACCACTACTTTGTGAAACAGACTCCTGGCAAAATGTTTTCCTAATCACTACAGTTTCCATGGTCATATCACATTGAAACACCAGTTCTCATACCAAAGTTAAGCAAAGTCAAGCTTGGTCAGTACCTTGATGGGTGACCACTTGAGAATATCAGGTGCTGTAAAATTAGATGTGTGGTTGATGTAATGGATAGCATATTGGAATTGGAAATTGGAAAGTTGAGTTCCAATTCCAGTCAAGTTCGTTATATTCACTTAAATGCAAATACCCCTGCAAAAGGTCTGAACCCACCTCCTCCCTCCTAGCTATGGATTAATTAGTAGGACTTGTATCAGTAAATCATTATTATCTCCAAAAGAAAATTCTGACAATCTAAACATATTTTCTGGCTTTAAATAACCTGCAAAAGGTTGCTAAGCCATAAAAAAAGCAAATCAATTCTGGTTACTACAATGTTGACCTCTTCAAGTCTAAAGTTAACCATTATTTTTCCTACATAACCTCATGAACTTCACTTCTTACATTTTCTTATACTCATACAAAACTACACAGTAACACTCTACCTTGAGTGGCTACTGAGCCTTAAAATGTATGAATATTAGTAAAAAAAAGTTTAACTCATTATCTTAATCATCATTATCCTACTAATAAAAAATCAATAATTCATGTAATAAAATAGATATTTTTCAGACCATATGAAATTTATCATAAGGTCTTCAGAATCACGATACACCCTGTGAAGATTGAACTCACAAGCTATAAATGATATGCAAGACTAAATGCTAAATATTGCTTCACTAGCTGACAAATAATTTCATGATAAATTTCTTTGGTCAGGAGTTATTGATGATTTATTATAAAATGTCACACATTGACAGGTTCAGTAACCACTTATGCTGCTTGGAAAATAGTGTAACTTAATTTTCCTGCTTTATTAACAAAATCTAGTTCTAAATATTTTCATGAGGTGGTGATATTTATGCCTATTGCTAGTTAATGTGACTTAGTCAGCGCCTAATAAAAAACATTCTGGCATTTAAAATGGCAGCACTGCACCCATGAAGGAATGTTGTACTTGTTTCTGAAGAACTTTGATATTTTGCCAGTTCTAGGTTATCTTACTCTGGCAAAGATTGTGATTCGAAACTATTGTAGTGATCAGATATCATTAAAATGTGAGTGCATTTTCAATAATGAAAACAAAAATATGCTATATCTAGCTTTTAAAAATTTACCAAAAATCAGAAAATTATCCAATTTAAATGAAATTTTCAGTATTTATTTATTAATAAATAAAATTTATATTGAATAGGTCATTATTTTAGAAAACTTTGTGGAAATAGTTTTGGTGGGCAGGGGTAAGTTTCATCCCTCCTTTTTGATAGATCATGAACACTTTTAAATTTTGGGGGTGGAGAAAAAATTGTATCAACTATGAACATACTGAAAATTCATCCCAAACCTTATAAAAAATAATTCAATAAAACTCAAAAAATATTTCTTGTTGAGAGGTGGTGCTTGTATAATTTAATAAAACATATGCTTCCAGATTGAACAGGAAAAATCTATACTGAATATTTATTTAAAAAAATTTTTTTTTTTTTTGTCACTGTGATTTTTAAATTCATTCAGTTGCTGTATATAATAAGAGATTTATTTTATTTTATTAAAGATGTACTTGAATAATTTCAAAACTGTTAAGTTTAATGCCATTTTTGAATGTGAACATTTTTGTAAAGAATTTTATTTATTTGTTTAATTTTACAACTGTGAGATTATTTCTTGTATGGAAGATCAAAAAGGAAATAATTCAATATCTATGTACGTATTGCTGGCCACTCATATTTGAGGATATCCATCTACTAGGGTGGCTAGCCAATCCCTATTGCAGACGCTTGCTCAGAGGCATTTGTGTTTATTCAACAACCACAGAGCCCACCTGTGGTTTATACTGCAACTATGACGAGCAGATCTTAGTTACGGTTTCTGGGAAAGAGCGTGTTATCTAGCGGTATCAACAATTTGAAAAAGGCCAACACACTCAGGCTCTTGGCCACAATGACTGGTGACTTTATGCTAGCACAGCTATCAATGGCCCCCAAGGGTTCCATCTACCCAATTTCACTCACAAGGCTTGGGTTGACCTGTGGTATGGTTTTTCAGGCACTTTCCAAAGGTGCTGCATGCTGGGATCGATCCCTCCAGTCCAATAACATTAGGAAGTCACCTTCCTGACAAATAGACCATGGTGAAATTCGAACTTGGGTCTCATGGTCAGAATGTGAATTTTCTAACTACTCGACCACATGTCCATATGAACAATCAATTAACAGTATGAATTTAATCAGTCTTTATCAATCTTTCACTTTTTTTAGCACTTCCTTTAGTTTAATAAATTTTAAAATCAGAATGATTTTAAAAAAAGACCTCATTGGGTGCAATTAAATATTTTATGACATCAAACAGTTATAATAATAAAATATATATAAAATATATATATAATAAAATAATATAATATAATAATATAATATATATAAAATATTTTTGTGATGTTGGATATCTTTGCTTGTCACTTTTGCTATATCAAGCAAAAGCTAGTTATCACTTCCAGAAATGCTCATCATATTTGAGATTTCATAGATGCCAGTACTAGTAGGAATGCCTTCCAATAATATCCACACTAGTAATAATTGTTCAAGTATTAATCGCCAAATAGTATAATGATCAGAAGAGAATCGTAATCCGTATAATAGTAGAGTAGTGAGAATGAACGTATAGCAATAGTGGATAGACAAGAAGAGTGAATAATGATCCATATAGTAGTAGAGTATAAAGGAGGAATAGTGATTGTATAGTCATTACGCTACTTCCTATTTATTCACTTCCTTTATGATCACGTGAGCTACTTAATAATGGAATCGCCCGTGTTACTCACTGGCGATCTAGTTTCAAACCAGTGTCAGCAACAACACTTACTCTGATAGAACAAATATATATAATAAAATATAATAATATAAAATATATATAAAATAATATAATAAAATATATATAATAAAATATAATAATATAATATATAAAATATATAATAAAATATATATAAAATAATAAAATAATAATAAAATATATATAATAAAATATAAAATATATAAAATATATATAAAATAATATAATAAAATAAAAAAATATATATAATAAAATGTAATATTATAATATAATAATATAAAATATATAATAAAATAAAATAATATAATAAAATAATAAAATATAAATGCAATGAGTAAAAACCTCAAGAGTATCAGTTAACTATTTATTTTTTATTAATTTCTTTTTATAGTCATGTTGTAGTATAAAACTAAAATTTTTCATTCTACTAATTTTTTTTAAAGCCTATAGAATAAAAAAGAAATTATATTCATAAACTATTGGTCCTATATGGTTAAGGATAATTTATATTTAAACATTTTTACTCAGATTCTTTTTGAGAACTTCTACTTTGTGGCATAGACAGCCAAGAAGATCTTTCCCCAGTTGCTACAATCATAACCTCTTTAAGTCAACCATTATCTATCCTACACTTCCTCATAAATTGCACTTACTTTCTCCACTTACATCCATGCAGCAACCTCATTCAGTAACCCTCTACCTTGAGTAGCTCTTGTACTGGGTGAACATTTACTAAAAAAAGCATAAACAATACCAATATCTATATTCTAGTAGTTGTTGGCCTCTGTACTTAATTCAGTTTTTTTGTGCCTTTTTTAAAAAGCGGGTGACAGTAGAAAACTACGGTCACTGACCTATGACCTTGATGACAGCTCACAGGCTACCGTGTGTAAATAAATGTTACTTTCACTATGTTTTAAATAAAAATGAACTATTATTTTTACCAAAATTGACTTAATTAATCATTAAATTTATTGACTTACTTTGAAAAGAAATCTCCATGACAAATTTTTGATTTTTTTATAGATTTTTAAATTTGTTTTTTACATTTTTTGTCAATAATGGTAGTTCTATGAATGATCATACCAATGTTTTAAAAATGTCTAAGAACTAAAAACCCTATTTAAATATGAAAAATTATAGCTTTAGGCTATCATCTTAAAAAAAAAAAAAAAAAAAAGAAGACATTTAAATTATTTAAAATCTGTTTTTCAGTTTGATTTTTTTAGTAAGTTCATAGTGATACAAGTGAAAGCATTGACTAACTATCAGAATATTTTGCTGATATGACGTCACATGACATTATTAGTGTATATGGTCATCAGGGAAAAAAACATTTTTCACTGAAATTTCAAAAATAGCAACAGTAATGAATAAATAAATAAACTGGCCCAGTACCAAAAAAGCATAAAAGGCAATATCTCTTTCCAAAGTACAAATTTTGTTGCTCTTAAGAATCTCAGCTCAAAGTTATCTTTATCTTGGCAAAGTTGTTTAGTCACTGCCTGAAGAAGTGTTTCCTACTTCTATAGAAAGTGACAGGTATTTTCCATGTCTTCAAAAATGTTGGTGGGCACTCATCCCTGCCTCAATATTGACCTATCAGACTCCTTGATGTCATCAGCAAACTCTTTGAAGAGATTGTTCATCACCTCAACAGAAACAACCTTCTGAGCAACAAACAGTATGTATTTTGCTCTTCTAGGTCCACTGCTGATGTCCTATTATAATATACAGAATCAGTTAGGCACACATAATAAATTCATCACAAGAATCATTGCCTTAGATATCTCAAAGGTTTTAATAAAGAGTGGCATAGGAGTTTCCTCCACAAACTCTCCAGTTATGGAATCTCTGGAAAAGTCCTTCTTCTCTGGAAACACCTTGAAAGTCATTGTTAATAGCCAGGCTTCTGTAATGCATGAGATCAATGTAGGTGTTCCACAAGGTTCACTATTCACTAGCTGACTTCTCATATGACCTAGATCTAACAGGCCAATGGGGGAAAACTGGCTTGTAACTTTCAATACTTCCAAAAACAATCTAGAAACTTTTCATCATCACCAAGCTGATCCTGAATTCTCACCAGTCATGATGAATCTCCATAGGAGATTAATTTTTTCCCACCCTACAACCCCTTTCCTCACGGACACAACCTTGCAAACCTCTCACTACTATATTGCTATTTCCATGTAAAATGTTCTGATGAGCTATATTTTCTAGTTCAGACATTTAGAGTTAAGACCCATGACGTTGTTATATGAAGTGTTTGGTAGCGTGAGAAAGAAATAATGAGGATTAGATTTTAAACAACTTTTATTGTTGGTATATTGTACAGAGATAATGAAAGATGTGTGGAATGTCCGTTTCAGTGGCTGTTCATCAGGATGGCAGTTGGATGTAAGTACAACACTGGGAGTTGACTTAATTCTTGTGTAGGCTTGGTGTGAGGTCACAGGATATGGTTGGTGCCTGTGTTGGCTGATCAAGGTCACAAGGGAGGGTAGTATATCATAGAGATATGTTGAAACTAGGTGGAATGTCAGTGTCAGTGTAGGATCATCAGGATAGTGATCTGGTGTAAGCATAGTACCAGGAGTTGACCTATTTCCTGTGCTGGCCTGGCCAAGGTTACAGGATATGGTCAGTGCACGTTTCGTTGCTTGAGGTCACGATAGTAAATCAATTCATTGATTGGTAGACTTGTTGTGTTGAACCAGGATGACGTCGGATTGGCATCACATTGGTGGGTCAAGTGCCTGCACAGTCAGAGTCGATTCCTTGTGGAGTCAAAGTTGCTTGTTTGCGGAATCAGAGTCACTTGGTTGTGGGGTCAGAGTCACTGCTTGCAGAGTTGGATTTGCCAAGGTGATAGTGTTGATGGCAAGGAAAGCTTGTAGATTGGTGGTGTCAATGTTGAGATGTTATCAAGTCAGTATTTGCCGAACTGTAACAGATTGATGAAGCTGGGTGGAGTCGAAGTTGAAATGTTTTTGAGTCAAAGCTGGATATCCAAGGTGGTTAGTGAAGCTTGGGAATGGTAATGGTCATTAAGAAGTGCAGTCATGTTGAGCAGCAAAGATCATAGTGACAGTGGCATCAGCAGCACCACCCTGTGTGATAGCCAGCAGCCCGCTGGGCCACATCCACACATGTTGTTCTCAGAGACCTGCTTTTAGGCAGGTCTGGCAGTCCCAGGGGCATCTCATTTATCAGCAGGAACATTCATGATTGGCCACTGCCAGAGCTCACTTCATAGACTGGATTTGATGTATGGAGCCTAATTAATATGCAGAAGACAACAGCTGTTATTTCACTTTCTGCTTTAATGGCATTCACATCCGGCCAGTGTGCAGAATGAATCAGAAAGAGATCTAATTGCAACAGAGTATAACAATTCTATGTACATGGAGGTAAATCATTCTCATTCCATTTATATTCCATTGGTAAGGAGGAAGTACCATTCGAACACCTTTTTCCAAAGAGCTACTACTTTATAGAACAGAGAGAATACTTACAACTTTTTCAAATAACTTTTCTCTGAGAGATTCCTTTTTACCTTCTATCAGCAAGGTTGTTGCTAACCTCCAGGAGTGACTCACTGTGTCTTCCCACGGTTAACGTTTTTCTGCTGACAAAAAGTGGAAAGATTATATTGAATCAATTGCTAAGTTTGCTGCTAGGAAATTTGGTTCATTGTGTCATGCTAGACAATTTTTCTCACCAAAATCTATTATAAGTCTACCATTCATCGTTGCTTTGAATATTATTGCCACATCTGGTATGATGGTTCTGCTAAATATTTAGAGATTTTTGATAAAATCCAAAGAAGAATATGCAATGTTATTGGTCCTGATCTGGCATCTCAACTTCAGTAACTTTCCCACCACTGTAACATAGCTTTACTATGCCTTTTCTATAAATATGGTAATTGTTCTGATGAACTTTCCTCTATGGTACCTAGACTTCATGAGTTTAAGTGCAGTATGAGATTGACAAGGTCTCATCATTTTACAGTTGAAATGGAGAATTGTAACTGTAAGTTCTATGCTTATACTTGTCAGTTGCAAAACTCTCTTCTGGCTTTTTGCTCTGAAATCGACTTTGATATTCAAAAATTTAAATGCAATATCAATTGTTATCTTGTCTTAATTCCTGTTCTTTTATTGTTCTCTCTCCTTAATAGTGTTTTTTCTTATATTCTCTAACACAGTAACCCATTTCATCTTAGTGGCTTTATTGCCTTGCTTGGTTTGAAATGATTTTAAAAAGTCCAAGGTCAACCGTTGCCTATACTACACCCATACAATAACATTTAGTAACTCTCTACCTTAGTCGTATTGAGTGAACATTTTAAGAAAAAAGTATTAATTAACTACTTCATGCTAGGATACAAGGGAGATAATTTAGATATATTTTAAAATAAACAATTTGTATTTGCCTCCCTTACATTTACCGATTATTTTACATAATTAAATTAGTTACTTTTTTAAGTGAATAATTTTAAGATATTGTTATAATATTTTATTGAATAAAATAAAAACTACTAAATCAAAATTTTTTCAAATAGTAGTGGTAATAGTACCAGTGAGAAGGTAGTTCACAAAACCAACTGTTTCTTTTTTTTTTTTTTTACTTAGCTCTAATTAATTGTGACATATTTACCATGGGAAAATCCATTTTTAATTATACAGGGTAGCCAGTAAAAAATTCAGGAAGAATTTCTGCACATTTCATCAATCCCTACGTTGGATGTTCTTTAAAAATTACAATAACTTGACATTCAAAATCAGGGAGTGGTTTCACCATACAAGAAGGGTAGATCAAAAGACAAAAGTTGTCTACAAATAACCTTTAAATGACGAGTCACAAGATTGAGCAGCAATTAATCAATCATAAAAGAACCAATCAGAGTTGAGTAATTATGCAAGAGTTGAATGATTATTCAAGGTCATGAATATTCAAGAAATTTATTCAAGGTTAATTATTCCTGAATGATAAAACAGTGATAATAAAGTTAATGCTTTTTTACTGGACACCCTGTAGTATCAAAAAAAAGTGAAGAGGATGACACAAAATAGAAAGGTTTATAAATGACATGTTTTGCTGACATGATGTGTGTTGGGTTCAGCTTCTTCAAGTCAAAATGAAAGACTAAACTAAATGTAAGGAAATGCGTTAGGACTTCTTGAGGAGAAGGGGCTTTATACTTGTGTGTTTGTTAGTCTTGAACAGAAAAATGGAGCCATCTTAGCGTTAATTTCTGTGTACTTGTCTCTCCCTTAGTGTAACCTCGTTCATTATATACATATAGGTGTTTTTTAACGTGTGTAGAGTTATGTAGGCATGTGTTAATTTGAAAAGAGTTTTTTTCTGACAACACCCACGTCATTGTAAGAGAGTGTATTGGAAAGTTTCTGAACTCTGCGCTGTGTTTGTAACATAAAACAAAGATGTACACACAGCTAATGCTACCTGGTACCCAACTTTCTGAATCAGTCTACCACTTTTTTACTGGGATTTTTCTTATCCAGGATCAAACAAGACAGATAAACTTTATAAGAATTAACTATGGCTTAGGGACTTTTTTCAGAAACCTAAGATTATTAAACTATATCTCAACCACATTTCTATATTATAGTATTTTAAAAATAGAGGCGGGAACATAGAGGCAGAATAGAAATCATTGGGGAGGGAATTTTCCCATTCTTTCTTTCCCTACATTTGCCAATGTGCGTATATTTGTTTATGGACAGATCAGACATCCATATTGTTGCTCACTTTACTCTTTAATGCATGATAATACAGCAAACAGCATTTCTATTTACTCTCCACAAACAGAAAGAAGTTCCACTCAGACAACTTTTGCCTCAAGAACTGCCACTTGGGAACAGACACTAATGCAGATGATTAATGTGCAAATTGTATAATGCAGAAGCTCAGAATGAGAAATTGGAGAACCAAGTTCAAATTCCAGTCAAGTTCATTACATTCACTTATGTGCAAATACCCTTGGAAAAGATATGAATCCATTTTGTCCATCATCTATAGGTTAAATAGTAGGACTTGTATCTGGAAAAATTATGGTTATTAAAAAAAATGTTAATGCAATATTCATTCACAAAAAAATGAATTATTCTTACAATCCAAAATATGTTTTGGCTTTAAATAATTCACAAAGGGGTGATAAGATGTGAAAAACAAATCAATAAAATTAATCCCATGTGGATGCTTGTTTGAACATGTCAATCTTGACCTTTTCAAGTGTCAATCATTATCTTTCCTCCTTATTCTCATAATCTTCATTTCTTGCCACTTTCTTTTCCATTCATATTACACAACTCATTCAGTATTACAATTTCAACTAAGCCTCTACTTTGAGTTGATCTTGAGCCTTGTACATGGTGAAATTTAATAAAAACAAAAAAAAAAAGGAAAGAAATAGAGTATTGCTATTTACTCAGCTTAACTAAAGTCCACAAGACGTTCACTAACTACTGGTCTCCAGGGAAGTACTCCTTGTCAGATGTTAGCATGAAGAACATAGAATTTATCACTATCATGATTTATCATGAGGATAGTGTTAAGGCAGGTTAGGTTTTTCCTTTCACATAGCTATTACCTGAATAGTTATGATTTGAACTAGTTTGTGACTCAAATTTGCAAAAAAATAAATAATTAACTAAAAAACAATTTTAAAAAAGAATCCATTTATTGGGTCATTTATGAGATTGAAAAACAAACAAAATTTTTAATGTGTTTATATTTATTGTAAGTAAAGTTCATAATGGGAAAATCTACAAAATCTTATGCATGGACTGAAAGCTTCAATCATTGCTTTCTTGTTATTAGTAACAAAATTTTGTAGCAAATGTTAGCACACTAGCATTACCTCTCTCTATTGATTTCCATCTCACACCATTAATTGTTCAGTAAAGATTTCTGTATCATCCCCAAAACACACAGATACACACACACATACTTTTCTGGTGTAAATGCACTTTAAGGACTATAGGAAAATTTTTCAAGATCTGATTTCTGTTATCAAACTTAAGGAAAGTCAATCCATTAATAATGAATTGAAATAAAAGTACTTTATTATATTCTTTTTTAACATTTAACTATAATAATAAACTGGTAGAATTTTTTAAGTTCATAATAGGAAAATCTATAAAATAAAAAGACTGAAAGCTTCAATGATTGCTTTCTTATCATTAGTAACAACAGCATTTAATTTCAACTCTTATTGAATTTTGGTTGTTCTTTTGAAATAATCTCTACAACTACAAATACATTAAAACACATTATGTTTGATATTTAAGCAAAACAAATCTCTCTTTAACTAAAATCATATCTTAGATATATAAAAAAAAATGTTGGTTAAATGAATTCCCAACCTTTGTGAGATGGAATAGAGGGAGAATTTTCTTCAGTTTTTTTTTTTTTTGCACATTTTAATAAAATTTACAATTGAATAGCTTAAAGTTTATAAGCTAAAAGGTTAGAAAAGATTGCATTTTCCAGTCTTGATTTTACAACTTTCCAAAACTGAAATATAATTGTCTCTTTGTAAAAGAATAATTTTTTTAGAGAAAAAACATTTTTTTCCTATCTTGGAATTTCTTCTGTGCGTTCTGTTGACTTTTCTGGAACAAAAAATAAAAATAAAAACTTTAGAATTTTTTGTATTAATGAAAACACTTATAAACATAATTAGACATCAAATTACTATAGAAATATATATATATATATATATATATATTTTCTATAGTAATTTGATTTATAAATATATTATATAGATATAGGTAGGTATGTATGTATGTATGTATGTATGTATGTATATTGTTATGATACACTCCAACATGTGCACAGGATTGCCTCATCAGAGATGTTACTGACTTGGGTTCATCACAAGTTTTGGGTCTTTCAATATCATACCTGTTCACCTAAGTGAGCCTACCAGAACAATACCTATTCAGGCAGGTGATCCTGAAGCAAATGTCCACCAACCACACAACCATGATGGCACAAAAGGAGAATAAACTGAATGTTCGTTTTTCTATCTTAGGTCCAACATGTGGAAACACACACTTGCAATGCAATGAACAATGCTTAAACACTGCTTGACATAACAGGTAAGTAATTTCTACTTGATGCCAGGAAAGTTTTTACATCCCTCCTCCTCTCAAATGTTGAACTTGGTCATCTCTCTGTATATATTTAACTTTTTATTCCTCCCAACTCAAACTGCACCTCAATACCTACTGATCTCCATCATAGAGCTCCATAGATCTGACCTTTTAATCCATAACAATTTTAAGGATTTCTCTGCAGATTCTGGAATTGTTCTGATTGCCTTTCTCATTTTTTTTTTTTTTTCGCTCCCCTGTCACCAAGTTGACTTAGGATTCTGCATAAATATCTTTCTGCAAAACCACAACATCTGACTTCAATCGAAAGACAAGTAGTCCGCCATTGGCTAGACTTACATTTCTCTACCAGCTTGCAAGTTGACAGTTTAGACACAGAGTGGGGGAGGTTTTGCTTGCTTTGACAAATGCATCACCTTCATTTCAGACTCGTAACTACTAATGCTGACTGCTGCAGCCACTATTTCCAGAGAAAATAGCAGGATATGCCTTCATGAATGAGTTAAATGATTCATCTAGGACCGAGTTCTAGTTTTTGTTACGTTAATAAAGACACAATTGAGAGGCATGTTTTTAATGTGAGTTTCCTACTGAAGAAAGATTTAATCTTCCATTTGTATTTCCCCCATTATGGGCATTATTATATCTGTGATATAATAACACTGTACTTCACAGGCATAACAGAATAGCTGAATGGAAAAAGAATGACAAACATGCTTAGTTCTCAGAGAGAGAATTTTATAATGCTACATAATACACAAAGTTAGATATATGCACATGTCACACGCAGAGAAATTATAACATATATGTAACAACAAACAGTGTGTAAAAAAGGAAACCTTACTTTAATATTTCCCAAACAGAAAACTGGAGTTACGGTGGTTTCTCTATAAACCTGGTTTGGTCATGTGTTTTTCTTCTGTAAGACATACCGCTGTGGGCTAGGGATGTCCTTCTTTTGCAAGCTCTACATTGCAACTTCTCTTCATCAACTCTATCACCTGACATCACTTGCTGGCCATCACGTGACCTTTGCAGCTATCTCAACAAAAGGGAGAGAATTGCCATTTTGTTCAAAAGTGCATTTACATCAGAAAAGTATGTGTGTGTGTGTATCTGTGTTCAATGTACATTTCTTGTAACTGTTTCACCACAAAAATCAGTAGTTCAGCTTGATTAAAAGCCATATTATGCATCTGGGAGATTCTGCTTGGAGACAGCAGTCAGTCAGTTGATGATAACTTGAGCAAGGTTGGTTGATCTGTTGGCTGATTTTTAGTGGCATATCAACCTTTATGGGTTAATTAATGCTGAAATCTAAATATTTTGAACACAATTGTATGTATTGTTGGTCATTTTTCTATAAAATGTATTGTTGGTAATTCTACTATAAATATGTATTGTTGGTAGTTTTAGTATATAAAAAATGTATTTTTATACTTTCATAGTATTTTGTTTGAGGGTTCACTATTTACCCATAGCTGGGACCCTAACAGGTGCTACCACCTCAACTTGAGAAAGGATTTTTCTTGTAATTGAAAGGAGAGAGACTTGATTCACTTCTTTGTCCTAAAAGAGAATAACAAACAAACATTGTATAGCATCTTCTCTTTCTCTTATATACACAGAAAAATAACATGAAAAACCACAAGGGTGTTAGTGTCTATGGCTTTATACATCTCAGTAAGAATGCCCTCCTCTCCTGGTACCCTACCTGAGTTTGGATGGTGTTGGAGGGTAGCAAGTTGAATTCTTGGTCTGACCATTGGGAGGAACTGCTCAGTATTTGAAGGTCTACTGTTGAAGATGTTGGCATTCTGCCCAATATTATCTTAGTTCAACCTGGTCTTTAATTGGAATTTTTCCATCCAAAAACAACAATGGGGTTACAGTTACCTGATCTTAAAAGATGCTGTACACTTCCTTCAGAAAGTGTAGTGAAAGAGATAATCAGCTACCTCGAAAAAGAGTTTGTGTTTTGTGTATGATCTGCCAAAGAAAAATTACCAAAAAGTAGTTAGCAAAAAAAAAAAAAAAAACATCTACTTTAAGGACAAGAATCTATGCTAATGTTCTTCCCTCCCCTGAATAGCATGACCAATCAGAAAGATCTCTTGGTGAACAAAATCTGTTGTTCTTCACTTATAAAGGCAGGAGATTTTCTGAGCTCGGTAGATGAACACATGTTTTTGCTGGTGAGAAGTGAAGGTTGGACATTTGACCCCATTTTGTTGTTTCTACACTGTTAGTTGGACTGTTACAATGGGCTATCATTTGTACTGTGATTTGGCTACAAGTGTTGTGGTCGAGAGACAGAAGAAATCTATTGCAGACGTTTAAGTTGACAGTCTTTTCTTTTCTTTTCTTTACAACCACAGAAAGCTAAAGAATTTCTTGATATTATAGGAGTCAGTATAGTGTTGTATTTCTTCATTCTTGGCTTTTCACTACTGATCACATTATCTATCTCAATTCTGATTTCACTTTTGCCTCAATTCTTTAAATCACTTTCTGGAAACTGACATTTTATGTAAGCTTTATTTTTAGTCACCAGAGCTGCATATGTAGTACGTAATTCAAATAAAAAATACCAGATATCTGAATCAAATTTAATGTTCATCAAGAACCTTGATCTAAGAAGAGTTGATCCGTAGTGACCCCAATATATACTGGGTTTACCCTTAGAGATAACAAAGCAAGTTTTGTAGTCAATGCCATTTCAGAACATCAAAATACCTAAAAGCACCAAGGTTTGACCAAAATCTACCAAGTGCAGAATCAGGCCTCAGAGTCAATGCACAAACATAAAGGAAGTGAATACAGTTGAACTTAGAAGGTACACAGACAGGAAGTTATATAAATGCCCAACCTATCAGGGGTGAGAGAATCCATCACAAGAAAAAGATCAAATGTTCAAAGAAAGACCCCAAAACACATACCTTTGATTCAACTGACATTAATTTGAGGGAATCTAGAAATGAATAAACAATTATTTTACATATCAAGAATTTAGTCTTGTATTCTGATCAGACATGACTATCATTACATTAAACTTGTATTGTTGTTTTTATCAAACCAATCTTCATGGATTCTGGCTTTATATCCTAACAGCAACTTAGTAGTCTCAGTCATAGTCTCCCTCAATATGATTGATTTTTTTAATGTTGTCTCTGGAATGGGTCAGGCCATGCTGTAAATTCTAATTCAGTACATGTTGGAACTGGACAAGGTAGAATAAGTTCTTTAATATTAATTTAATATAAACTACATAAAAGCTAGAAAAATTAAAAAACAAACAAGATGCTTCCCCTGAACAATATATTCGCATGACAGAAAGAAAAATCAGTAAATATGGACCTTTGTACCTGCCAAGGTCAGCGCTAGGGTCTCGCAACCAAAACTTTGATACAGAGTCCCCTTCTCTACTACATTTCAATTTCATAATTTCCCAACCTGGCAGCCACTAACCTTTGAAGGAAAATTTTTTTAAATCACCAAAAATCAGGGAATTATCCAATTCAAATGAAAATTTCAATACATATTCATTAATTATTAGGTTGGTGCAAAAATAATGTCGTTTTCTCAAATATGTTACTATGTGAGAAAACGACATTATTTTTGCACCAACCTAATATTTACTTTTATAATGAATAGGTTTTTTTTTTATTTTAAAAAATCTGAGAAAATGTTATTCTTTTTGTAATAACCACCAATATTTTCATGACTTAATTTTACTAGAAAGAAAATGTTTCAGTCACAAATGTTTACATTTCCATGAAGATTAATTAAAAGGGACTAGAAATTTTATTTTAATTACTAGCTGTGGACTTCTGATTAATATTACTATTAGTAAAAAAAAAAAAAAAAAAAAAAAAATCAGAGATCCTCCTTAGTTGATGATCTCGGAATAAAAAATGATTTTACTGAGATATATTACCCTCTTAATTGATTTAAAAGAATTGTTCAGAAAGAAAATTACAATTTAAAAAAATAAGAGCTACTGAAAGCATCAGCTCTATCGATTATTATAACTGATGATTGACAATATAACTTAAATAGTAAAAAAAAGTAAAAAGTACAAAAAGCAGAACATTGCTGCCGAAACTAGCCATTTTGGGGCTCAAACCTCGTCAGGAGTTCCTGTACAGTATGTAATGCACAGGTCATGCAGATATATGATGTATATTGTTAGTTGATGACTGACACAATGTATATTATTACAATGTAATGTCAGTTTAAAAATAATTTAAAAAATGGTGGATGGCCATAAAATAGTGCTGAAAAAAAAATGGCAGAGGTCAAAACAGGGCACTAAAAATCATGGGAGTAAGATGTGCCAGCCCTGGTGCTTGCAAAAAATCAGAGTGTCAAAAGAATGGTTTTTTCCATGATACCACTTTTATTCTAACTACTTCCACTCTTTGGCAATGTTTATTGTTTTAAAACATGATGATTAGAGTTGTAATAAAACCTAAACATATGTAACAAAAGTGAATTTATACATTTTCTTTTTGTTCTTGAGAATTTGCAACAAAAATATTAAACACTATTTATTTATTAGATTGTTTATTTATGATATAATGGAATAACCTGTAACCCCCATGTGTGAATACACTATAGGTAGTAATTACCTACAAGTATCTGTAAGTCAAGGGACTACAGAGACTAGCTGAAATCTTTTTCAACTCTGCTGGTCAAACTCTCTGCTTTCAGGCAGAGAGAAACCCGGATGAGGCTATGTCAGAGGGTAAAGTCTTGTTCGGAGAGGTGGATTGACCCAATCCCATTTATGCAGGGTCTACAGAGATTTTTTCGATGAGCCTACAGGCTCAAGAACCCCACATTAAATTCGGCCTTGTGCCACATGTGACTGTGTGGGGCAGTTGCTAGACTAGCTGAAATCTTTTTTAACTGCTGGTTGAACTCTCTGCCTCCAAGCAGAGAGGATTCCCAGACAAGTCTCGTCTCGGGAAACAGCTACTCGACCCTGTTTTATACGGGATCTATGGTAATTTTTGGCTGAGCCTATGAGCTCAGATGCCCCATATTAAACCCGGCCTTGTGCCACATCTGATCACGTGGAGAAGTTAGTAAATACTCTAGCTGGAATCTATTGAGTACAACTCAGACTTATGTGAGAACTACTGACCTTCCAATAGTAACACTCACTACTGGATTGACTTGCGATGACCTTGTGCATAGCTGTTACCTTTATTCGTATTGTACTGGTTTTTTACAATAAACTTTTACTTATTTTATCCACCTTATTTTATCAAATATGGATTGGAATCCAACAGAATAAGGAACAAATAGGAAACATATTAGATTTATAAACATTTCCTATTTATTACTTATCCTAAAATATATACGTGTGTGTGTGTGTGTGTGTGTGTGTGTATATATATATATATATATGAATTGGGATCAAATATAAATCAAATATGCATTGGAATCCGATCAGATAAAGAACAAATAGGAAACATTTATCAATCTGGCATGTTTCACTTTTATTAAAGCTTCATCCGAGAATGAGATATGGAAAAAATAAAGAAAATTCTTTTATGTTGTTTGATTTTCATTGGTTTATCATGTTTCACATGCATTTGATGGTTTGCCAACCATTCCAATAAACAATCTAATAAATTGCATTTATTATTTTTATTGTCAATTCTCAAGAACAAAGAAAATGTATAAATTCACTTTCATCATATATTTAGGTTCTATTACAGTTTTACACATCACTTTTAAAACAATAAACATTGCCAAAGTGTGAAGGCAGTTAAAATAAAAATGGTGTCATGGGAAAAGCTATCTTTTTGACACAGCATCTTTTGGGGCACAAAAGTCCATGTTTGCTGAAAAATCTATGTCTTCAGATACCATTTTGAGCATTAAACAAATTTGCTGGACATGTAAAAGAAAACAAAAATTTTTTTGATTTTATATCTCAGACAAGAACCCAAGTTTTAGCAAATGAGCATTCCATCCTGAAAAGTTATATGACACAAATAAATTACAAGATCTTACCATACATACCTGATGCTGGAGAAATAGCTGTATGTTTCTCTTCCAGTGCCATCCACATATGCTGACAGATTTTTGTATTGTGCTGGGTCACATGATAGGCAGATAGACTACCAAGCAAAATTGGTGCAATTAAAAATATATTTCTTCCAAATGGTAATTTAGATTTCATCAATTCCTGAGCAATATAGATTCCAGATGCCACTAAAATCAACAAAAAAAAAATTAAGAATTAATTTTTACATCAATTATTAAGATATTTTAATACTAAAACTGTTTACATTATCCTGAGTTTTGATTAGATGAAGCATTGTTAATCATTATTAATTTTCGACTAGTATTTCTTTCATCTTAATTTTAATCGACTTTTATAAATGTTCATACAATCAGTTTAAAGTCATTAGTAAATATATAATATTATCTTGAATTTTAATTAAATGAAGCATTGTCAACCATTATTAATTTTCTTTAATTTTGTAGGGATACAGAAGGTGCTTATCTCCCTTTGGTAGAGATAAGTCACATGGGTCATATGACAGCTATTTAGTGACGTCACTCCATACAGTGACAATAGCAGCAGTCAAATTCAGTTTGTTTTTTTTACAAATGAAAATGTTGCTTTTTTTTAATCCATTCCAGCATCCATCATGTGATTGAAATAAAGGGTTCAGTTTGAAATTTCAATCCCCTGAAGAAGGCCAGAGTGTACAATAGCCAAAATGTTGTAAATATGGCAATAAAGATGACAGTCCAAATAATGTAATTAATTACAGAAATATAGACAGTTGATTGATAGTTACTAAGATAATTCCAAATTTGAGAGTTTAAAACATTCACTAATATTTTATGAGGATTACAATAAGAAATCACTATATAAAACTACTAATGCTTTATCTTGTGAAATAAAATTAAATTTATTAACACATTCACTGCTACATTGAATATTTGAACACTGACACAATGCTTTCTGTGTTTTTGTTAGAGTTACCAATAGTAATTGTGATATAAGACTACTAAAGATTTATTTGGGTAAATAAAACAAGATTTATTAACACATTCACTGCTATGATATCTGAAGCTTTAGATGATCACTGTGTGATGGAAGAAGTGGATTCATGCCTTTTCCAAGGGGTTTAGTGTAAAGTAAATGTAACAGAATAAAGAATTTGAATCCTATCTGCCAATTCCATTTTCTGCACCAATAACCATTAAGCCTTCTGCACATCCATATCAATGTATACAAAACTTACAATTATTAATTTTCTTTGTTGTATCTTATCTGGCAAACAAAACTAGATCAGGTTACAATAAATTTTAGTGATATAAGTTTATATTAGGTACAGATTTGTGATACCTAAGGTTTAAAATGAAAATTTAAAACTTAAAAATCTTCAAGCTTTTATTTTAGTTTTAAGTTCAAGCTGATAAATTAAATGTAATATTTCTTATGAGCAAAATACTATGCAGTATTTCAAAACTAATTTAAATTGATTGGAATGAGTTTTTGTTTAGCAAACTGTTATAAAAATGGAAATCTCTTTATTAAAAAATCTTCCAAAAATAAAATATACTTTTCCAAAATTATATTTGAGAAATATTAGGTGATTTAAAGTATAATTAATCTCATTATTCACTTTAAGTCTAAAATATCACAGAAATGCATTTTTTGAACACAGCAGTAACTGTTTATTTATTATGACAGCTTTTTAACGGCTGTGACAGATTTTTATCTAATGTTGCTCTACAGCAGATTTACCCATAAAAATAACTGGAGAATGTAACATGAGTGCCTTTAAAGTACTCAGTAATCCTAAAAATTTAAGAAAATATTGTCCATAATCTACCATTTTATTGAATTTTGGAGAATTTTGGCTTTAAATTTACTAGTTATCTCTTATTTTCTGACAATATTGTGTATGGGCAACCATATCTACAAAAATCGGTACATTTATACACATGCAAAAAACAATTTTCTTTAAAAATATTCAGCATTGTCAGATTGTAATAAACTTTATGATATATAATTAGTAAATATAGTTTTACTTAATAACAATATTCTCTAAAACTTACATCAATGAAACTGAATTTTAAGATTTAAAAACGTTATAAATTATTCTAATTAAAATTGTATAAAAATGAAAAGAAATCTTGTAAAACTTCATTTTACATTGAAAATTTTTTTCTTCAGATAATATTGTACTTAATATATTTTATTCATAAACCAATTAAAAGCTCTTCTAATTAAATAATGTCTTAGTTTTATTTCACTTTTTTATTTTACAATTCAGAGCAGATTTTTAGTAAGATAGGTCTGATTTTACAAAAAAAAATGATGATTTAAATTCTCCAGAGTTCTGCTTTTAACTAATATAGTCACTAAAAATTATCTATTCGAATTTCTAATATAGTCACTAAAAATTATATCGAATTAAGTTTTCATAAAATTAAGTGAGGTAAAACACATGTAATAAAAAAATATTTTTACCAAGATTTTTAAGAAAAATATTTCTAAAATAATTTCATTCATTTAGAAATAAGTCCTGAAACTTTCATTAAAATGTGACAATTATTTGATTTTTGCAAGTATTTTCAAATTAATGTCTTTCGCTGCAAAAATGACGCCAAAATTTGATATGCTAATTTATAGTCCATCCACTGATGCAAGAAAAAAAGAATTTTTAATCAAAATTTCAAATGTTCTAAAAAGGATTAAAAAATTTAATCAAATATTCAAAATATACTTTGATCTTTCCTCTTAATAACAAAGATTTTGACAATAAAACTTTGTTTTCATTAAGTTTGGAGCATTTTTTCATCACTATATGCTAATTTTTTAGTGATTTTGTGGCAATACCTACTTTATATACTATGTTTTTAGTTTGAACACAAAAACAAAAGTAACTTAAAATACTTGTAACTCACTTGAAAGAAATGTAAAAGATCCAAGCATGAAAGCTCTGTTTTGACATTGGGCATATGTACGAAAATGCTGCCAAAAGAAAAGAAAGAACAATAAAAATTATTGAATTATTCCCTGCTTTATAAAAAAAAAATTAGCATAGATTTAAAAAAAAAGATTATTTATGATTCAGCCTTTTTACTTATAATTAGAATCTCTGTGAACTTTAACTAGGGATCAAAGTGTTACTTCCAGACACTTCTACCTAAGATCAGAGTGTAGTATCTGTGTACTCTGCAAAACATAAAACACACAACATGAGATTATATATATATATATATATATATATATATATATATATATATATATATATGAACATCTTATAAATAAAATTATATGTTCAAACTTTTGATATTAATGATTTATTTTGCAATACCATACTTTATTACAAAAATTGCTTGCCTTAAAGCATTATCCTCCAGAAATAAAATGGTTGACAGAATTTTTTCTGAAAGAATTTTTGTCATATATATCTGTTTTAATGTCTTTTCTTTCCCAATTGTTTGTTTCTCTGTTCTATTAGACCATTTTTATGTATGTATTTGCCCGCATAAGTTATATTTTAATAAGTGGTTAGAATTTGTTTAATAACACTTTCAATCTTAAATATTTTTTGGTTGTTGTAACAGAATGTCTATGTCAATGTATGTGGGTATATGTACATGTCTTTATCGGTGTCTGTGTGTATGGTAACTTGGAGTCTCCTTTCATTGTGTATGTATGTTTTGTTTTTTTTGTAAAGGGTCGTGGTGATATTTCCTGTCTCGTCACTTTTTTGTGTGTGTATATATCTAAATACATCTGTGTGCATATGTATTATAATCTGATTGTGTATGTATTGCCCTTTGCAAGATGTCATCCTCCCCGACCTATATTTAGAATTCAAATGTATCTATGTTGTCATGAAGCTCTGAAAATCAGTTGATATTAATGTTTATTCCAACTTAATTTCAGTAAAAACAAAATAAATAGAACATATATATTTTTCTTTTTTCCTCAGTAATTTTATAATTTTAAACTTAATAGAAATTAATTTTTACAATGGGTAATTTTAATTTTTTATTTCAAATTTTATTGTATAATTTTATATTTATTAGTTAGAATAAATTCTATTTTAGTCTAACCCCAACATTAAGGTATTAAATAGTTATCATAACCTTAGTTCGTTGTCAAGTTTTTTGAATTCTCATATACTTGTATTTTGATTGGTCATTCCAGCTTATGTAACAAAGTTTCAAATTGGTTAATTGATTTGAACCTTTTAAAACCTTTATTCTACAATCTACATTCAACATCATCACTTGATAAGACACCAGAGGTGTTGAAACAAAATGGCTATTTTTGTAGTGATTTTATAACATATTTATGTTATAATTTTCGAATAAATAATTATATATATATATATATATATATATATATATATATATATATATATATATATAAGTGAACAGTGAAGTCAACACTCAGAGGCAACAGACTGTTTCATGCTAAACACAATCATCAGGACACATGCATTGTTTTTTCTCAACTATTTATATACACAGGTCAGTGGTGCATTGTGGGGAGTCTATTGCATTGTGGATAGTCCATTCTAACAGTTATTTTGGCAGGAGTGGTTTGTTAATTTGTTTATTATTTACTTTATTTATTTATTTGGATTAGTTTGGATTTAGTGCATTGTGCTGTTTACATGTTTACTACTTGTGAAAGATGTTTTGTGTGCATAGTTTCTTTGTTGCCAGGGTCCTTCAGTTACTCCTACGTATATTTTTTCTTCATTATCTGATGATTTTACCATAGCAATTAAGAATGAATGTCTCTTAAATGGTAATTGCTTACAAAACTATGTAATATACCAAGCTTTCCAAGTACATCTGGGAAATTAAAAATAAAAAGCAAATCACACCAAAAATATCATGGAAAATAAGGAAAAGAACATCAGCCTACAACAATCAATCCAAAAACTGCAAACTCTGCTTGGAGGAAAAATAACTATAATTACCTTCCCAGACCAAAACAGAATACTAAATAAACAATCAAAACTCATCTAAAAAAAACTCATCTCAAAAAAAAATTACTAGTACGTTACTTAAAAACCAAAAAATGAAAAGAATAAATAAAAATAAATAAAGGTAAATAAGCAAAAACAGGTAAAATAAACTAATCCAAACAAAGAAAGTAAATAATAAACAAATTAACAAACCACTCCCACCAAAATAACTGTTAGAATAGACTACCCACAATGCACCACTGACCCATATATATAAATAGCTTGGAAAAAACACAATGCACGTGGCCTGATGATTGCATTTAGCATGAAACAATCTGTCGCCTCTGAGTGTTGACTTCAGTCAACACTCAGAGGCGACAGATTGTTTCCTTATGTTCTTTGCATATGGTCTATGTCTGAGTTTGAGTACTTTATCCCATAAATATAGCATGCCTTAAAACAATATTTCTTCATATATATATATATATATATATATATATATATATATATATATATATATATATATATATATTAGGTTGTTTGGAAAATAATGTCCTGAATTAATACATTTAAACAGTGTTTAAATCAGTCAAAATAAAAACCCTGAACATCTATACATTTCTACCACTGAGTCACAAGGATATGCATGCCTTAAGATAAATCCCTAAAGGTTTGAATGCCAAGAAATCTTTGAGTGCAGTTTCTGCATCTTCTTTGCAAAGGAATGTCTTTTTGCTTAAAATTTGTCAAGATGCTTGAAATAGTAGTAATCAGTGGACGAGAGATCAGGGAAATATGGTGGATGTGGCAAAGTATTGTCTCTTTAGAAAAATCAAGCATGGCTGACCATATATAGAAAAGGGAGATCACTGCCCTTTGTGGTATGAAGTTGAAATAATAGACAGAGAACATCACTGGAAAATATGAAAACTTAAGGAATCAGCACATTTGTTAAGCTACAAAAATTTCCTGAACTGGCCAAGCATAGAAATGAATACAATATGTGAACCAGTAATACAGAGAGGTAGAGAAAAACAACAATAAAAAAATTGTAAAATGAGCTCTGATAAAAAATGGTTACTGAGACATTAGGTTTATAAGCCCCAAAAATTCATTCCTGAAGGAGAAATGGCCCAGTGGATAAAAGTGACTTGACCTAAGTTCTGGCCACAGCAGAGAATGCAGCAATAAAGATGAAGACAACAGTCCGAACAATGTAAATAGTGTAAATACTGCATAATTATATAAATAATTAAAAGTACATCATCATTAAGATAAGTGCACAGATCAATTTCTAAAAGGAGTACTGAAAAGTTCTAAGCCTAACCAAGAAGAATGGCCTATGAAACAAAGGCTATTCCAGATATTCATCCTAAAATTCAGCCCACATCATTTCTCAATTTTGTTTTTTTCTCTTCTAAAGAAATTCTGATGTGAAGCACCCCTCATAAATCTAATGAATTTAATTATACAACTCCTGAGGCCTTCTAATCTTATCAAATAAATAATAAGGTATTGCTGCAAGGTACTCAGATTGATGTATTATTAAAGGAGTTATTTAGATTCAGTCAGTCAGTTATGTGCCATGCGTGATACATGCTTAGGCAACCATGTATCTTTTGATACATGACTAAGGAGGCTGATTTTTTCCTGCATTTCTTTCTGTGGTTGACCAGTTGCCATCCAAGGTTATAGAACCTAGTCTGTCCTGCTATTTACCAATAGCTGGGGGAAAAGAAGAAGATTCATACCTTTCCCATGAGTATTAGCATGTAAGTGAATTTAATAGATTCGACTAAAATTCAAAGTGTTTATTTTATCTACATGTAAAATACAAAATATTTTTTATGTGAGTGTTTACCGAGAAAATGTCTGGATTCCTCAAGTTTTGCTCTGATCTTATTCTAACTTCTTAATATAATGAGGAGATGCTGTTCGGAGATGGATCCCCAATCATTAAGAGAGTGAGACTAAATATCAAAGGGAGATAATTTAGCGAAGGTAGTTTTATTTGGGGCTTGTGATTTAAAATATAATGTAATGGTAAAATTAGCTGTCTCCATACAGGAAGCATTTGGCATTCACTAGCCAAAGGGTGAACTTTGTCATTTGAAATTTATAAAATCTTTTTATCAAAAGAGTTTTTCAGGAAAGTAAACAATATCAAGAGTTATCTACTCATCTAAGAAATTTATATTGAAATGAGTTGCCTTGTTCAAGAATGAAATTTATTCTGAAATCATCTGAACCTTTGTGGACATTGATTTCTGCTATTTTCTCTCTGAAACATTTTTTAAGTCTAATTGATAAAGTGTTTATTGTAGCCAATAGATAATGGCTCAAAATGAACCTCAAAAAAGGATACTAATTTATGCTAATGATTCCATAAGAAATTTCAGGTAATTTGCTTTTTAAGCCCTGTGCTAAGTATCTAATAAAAATTTCCTGAACAGTTACTTTTTATTCTAAGTTTACATTATTGTGAAATACAGCAAATAAGGCCCAAAAATCTTGTAGGCGTTCAATCTCATATTATCCCCCCCACGCCCCCCACCACACCCCCCGCCAGCAACCATTACTGAAAATAACAAAGAAATTTTTATAAAATCTACCATTTTGGAGTTATTGACAATAAAATTTCAGACTCATTCATGTCATTGTTGGCTATGGTACAGCAGCCATTATTGGCGTTGTTTACATCAGTGCATGTGTAATAATCGAGACAAGTAAATGTCTATTCTGCAGCAAATATATGCAAACAATGCCAGTAATGGTTGCCATAATGGGAATGAGTCCAAACTTTTATTGTTGATAACTCCAAAAAGGTAGATTTTATCAAAATTTATTTGTTATTTTTTAATTAAGCATATAAATTTAAACATAAATATAACTATTCAGGAAATTTATTAGATACTTAGTGAGGGGCTTAAAAAGCAAATTACCCAAAATTTCAACATATTTCAGTGTATTACAGCAGATTTTTTATACAATAAATTTTAACTATCCTCAAAAGTACTTCCTCTTACAATGCATTATGGTCTAGTTTGAAAAGTAGTCCAGAGTTGTAAAAGGAAAAGACAAACATGGAAAGCATGTAGTATAATAAATTTATTTACACATTTGCTATACATTTGATAACATCAGACAATAAGCACAATATCCATCAACTCAATGTTTAATAAAAAAGTCAGTGAGCTTCTTCTGCACCCTGCCCTTCCTAGCTCTCAGCTGGGTCCTCCTGAGAAGGTTTCTCAGGTGTAGGGTAGTGATGTGTTCCTCATCTTGCTGCCCTTCCACATACTCTATGAGCCAGTGGAGGTGGTCTACTGCATCAGTGTGGCTCTTGGCTGGTGCTGGTGGTACTGCTTCTTCTTCTTCCTCCTCCTCTGCCTCCTTCTTCACCTTATCTAGGATCACCTGGTCGGTCAGAGTCTCTGTCACAGGGGTGTCCTCCTCCTCCACACCAATGTTTAATAAAAATGTCAGGGAGCTTCTTCTGCGCCCTGCCCTTCTTGCTGTGTCGGCTGACCTTTGCTCCCCCTGGATCTTCACTGCTCCTATGCCATGCCTCTTCTGGAAACGCTGGAGCCACCCCTTACTGGCAATGAAGTCTCCCTCACTCTCAGCTCCATGGAGCTGGTGGTGAAACTTCTCTGCCTGGTGCCTCACAATGGGACCTGACAGAGGAGTCCCTTGGCTCTGCTCTTTCACAAACCAGGTGAACATAGCCTTGTCCAGCTGTTCATCATTGGCTGTCCGGGCCTTCTTTCTACACATTCTTTCTGACCCATGGACAGTCTGTGTGAACTCTCGCAACTTGGTCTCCTCCTTCACCCAACCCCTGAGGGTGGATTCAGGTACCCCTGTATCCCTGCTGATCTTTGCCTTCGTTTCACCGTTCCGTATCCTGTCTATCAAATGCAGCTTTTCCTTTACTGTGTATGCTTTACGTTTAGACATTTTGTTCGCAATTTCCTAGAATTAGATTGTGACCCCTAATACGCATTATTTATATTTGTTTATTTATGAGAGATTCTTGATGTCTACTGTTGGACGGTCAAATTGAACATGATCAACCAGAGAAAAGTACTCCTATTTAGATCCCATCCGTGGTATCTGATTGCAGTGATTGAATTCCTGTTAATTAGTCAGATATTATAGGAACTCTTTGATCGCCCGCGAAATAGAAATATTAATAAAGTAATCATGTGTAATTATTACCAATACAATTGGATTCGGTGTGAAACGGTCTTGGTGTTCAGTTAAAATTTCGCAAAATTTGGTCTGTTTGATCATCAAAAAAAAGCAAGGTAAAACGTATGAAAAAGGGGGTATAATTATTAAAACAAATTAAGACCCATCTGATGAACGTAGTTTGTTCTGTCTATCGTGAAGAAGATAACCCAGAAATTGGTAAAATAGGGTGGAATTTAAAAAAAACGTGAGCGATATTGAGGGTATGAGAGCAAATTCTTGCGATCCACCACCCACCCGCGGTACACCGGGTACTGCGGTAAAAAACTGGTTTGCCTAATAATAGCGGTGGACTACTGTATTTGAAGTCTTGCATTTGAATATTCACGGTAAATTACTACTGTGAAGATTTTAGATATTTTATGTTATGCACAAGAAAGAAATTATGTTTTAAAAACAAATAAAAATTTATGTCAGCTGAAAGTGAAAACAAGACATTTAGACAGTCATTAAAGATTCGATAAAGTTTAAAAAAAAAAAATTAATATTTTACGGAATGTAATTTTCGATGTAGTTTAAGTTAATTCTGCTCTTTATGAAAATAATTTTTTTCTTTGGATTTACTAGAGAAATTCTAAGTGTAAAATAAAAAGGTGGAAGTGCGTGAAGTGGCTGACTTAGTGTCCGACACTGACATCAAGTATTATTCAGTTTTGTTTACAATACATTTAAATGCATTTTTACATTGGACTTCTTTACTTTTTGTCCTTGTTGGTGTTTGTATTTACGCGGGTTAGGTGCCAGGAAAATATTAATGTCATCAGAGTTCACATCTTGAGTTTTGATTGTTAGTGAATTAAATTACCTGTATGTCTTCGGAAAGGTTTTCTTAAAACTAAAACCGTAAACAGAATTCGGTTAATAATTGCTTATTCAACGCATTATTCAATTTCAGAAAATGCGATACTGCCAAAAGTTCCATTAAAAAAGACAATCCAAAAGTTCTTGCTTTCAGTGATTCCTGACAAACTGTCCCAATAAGTGTGGTATGAATTATTGCTTTTTCTGCTTGGTTAACGACGTTAACAATAACATTATCAATAACATTTTCTTACTGTCAGTATCAACAACAAACAGTTCAGACTCCAAGGGATCACAAGGTCGGGATTCAGTTTTTTATCACTCTACGTAAAACAAATTGAACACCCAATTTAGAACCACTTCACTTGCTTCCATTTTTCAATTTTAATCTTTTCGAAAATAAAGTCCCAAAAAGAAGAAAAAAAATTATTTTCATAAAAAGGCAAGCTATATCGGAAAATACATCATCGTAGAAAAATCCTTGCCTTTTTAAATGTTTAAGATTAAGAATAATCCTAGAATTCTTATGATTATTAAAATAAGAAGAGCGATGACATACGGGAAATATTTCTGATGCTTCTTCGATGATAACTTCTTTGCCTCTCAGTCGATGTGGCCCCGTCATGATGACGACAGGTATTAATTTTTTTTGCTTCACCTTGAAATTTCACAGATAAAAATGCATCCACAAAATTGTAGTTTCTACACTTTTCTGCTATCTTCAGAATTAATTTTGATTATTTTTTTCGTACGTAAGTTCTTTAATAATGCACTTTGAAGTCTTAAGGTGACCACACTAGATTTTTTTTTTTTTTGTTCAAAGAATCCCCAGGCCAAAAAAAATTAAAAGAAATGGATTTGTACTATTCTTGATCGAAGAAAATAAAGATAAGGAGAGTTTTTAATTTGTTTACTGTTTGTATTTTGTAAACTTTTATCAACTTTGAAGCCCAGAGGAAAACACTTTTTTTTTTCAATGTCGACCTTTGACAAACGAAAAAAAATATGATACTGAAACTCCGAAAGAAATTATCCCAGAATATCCAAAGTCATTGCAGCGTAGTTCGGAATGTTTTTCGTTGCTAATTTTCTTTGTTTTATTAAGGACTTTAAATTACATAATAACACCGAAAAGTAATCTCGAAAAAAGTTAACTAGTTTAGCTTTCGGTGTGCAACGAAATCTCGTTCCCTATTAATTTGTGGGATTTTTTACTTAAATTAAAATACGTCTCACTGCAAAGGCTAGCTAGTCGAGTTTGATTGACTACTTAGTGATTTCGATTCTCACTGAATGCCCCATTCTTCTAGCCTTGTGCCAAAAGGAACTATGCTTAAAATAATAGGGTGCCTCGGTGCACTCGTACTATCTGAATATAGTTCGTTAACTTGTCTGGTTGACCATATTTTATTATTAACTGAGTAGTGACTAGTAGTGAGTTTGATTCTCATTCGGTGCTCCATACTTGTGGCCTTGTGCCATAGCTAAGCTTAGTAATATCATGTGCGTCTCGTACAAGTAGATCCTCCTCTAGAAGGATGATCCATTTTTTTCACCTTCAGATATAACTGGAAATAAAATGATCATTTTTTTATTATTGAGTGAACTAATGCGTTCTACAAGAACAAGACATTGATTGATGTTTTATTTTTTTTGTCATATTTTATTTTCTATAATGTGCTAATGGTGCAAAACACCATTCTGATTTTTTAATTTATAATTAATTAGCAATAACTATGTGTTAGTAGTGTTACAAACACAAAACGAACTTAAGGCATATTTATCTCCCCTTATTTGTTCCCGGTGTTACAAAAAAAATGACTTTCCTTGTTTTCATATTGAAGATCAGTAAACAATTTTTTACAATATTGTAAAAACAGTTAGAGATATGAAAATCGTTACTGGTCTGTTACATTTTTAAAAAGTTTTACTTAGATGTTTCGAAGACCCTAACTATCGGTAGGTAACTATTTCTTTGAAATTAGCATTTTTAAAAAGCTTACGTGTAGAAATTTATTCTTTTTTACAGGGCAGGACTAATAAGTTATGCGGTGCATTCCAGAAGTTTTAAAATTTATTTAGGAGGGACATTTATTAATTTCAAAGACATACAAAGCTCTAATCTCCTTCAAAGTAGGATCCTCTGACTTCAATGCACTTGCTGTAGTGTTTCAGCCAATTCCTGAAGACCTCACTGAAGTCATCCAAAATGTCAAGGTGTCCAGGACCCTTATCACAGCCTGAATCAAAACGACTGCCCCTGAGATTCTCCTTCAGCTTGAGGAAAAATCAAAAGTTACAGGGAGTAAGGTCTGAACTGTAAGGCGGGTGAGGGACGGCTTTAATGGTCATCTCTGTCAACACAAAACTGTATTATTAGCGAGCTTCCAAATTGTCTTCGGCAAACAGCGACAAGCAGATCATCTTGAAGATTGAAGATCTGAAATAACAAAATTGGGCAGATCAGATTATTAGAAGTAATGATAAACTAAAATAAAATTACAATAAATTAGAATTAGAACAATAAATATATCTAAAAAAAAAAATTATAACATAAAAGAAAAAATATTTTTACCAAGATTTTCTAAAAAACATTCCAAAATATTCATTTGTGAATAAGTCCTGAGGCTGAAAGTTTCATTAAAATTCGACAATTATTTAATTTTTGCAAGAATTTCCAAATCAATGTGTTTTTACTTTTTCACCAGAAAAAAAAAGTGCAAAAAAACACTAATCATAAAAAACAATATTTTCAACCCAAATTTCGAACGTGCTAGAAAGGATTAAAAAATTAATAAAATACTTTGGTCTTTCCTTTGTTTGTTTTTATTAAGTTTGGGGCCTTTTTTATCATGCTATGGTGTTTTTTCAGCAAAAAAGTTGAGGTACCTACCTAGGACTGCCTCTCCTAAAAGAGTCTCAAAACTTTTAGAATGCAAAATGAAATTCTATTGATTGATAATAGGTTTTAAAGATAAATATAAACATGCTTAGACCATATATTTACTGTTTTCTCACATTTGGAATTATTACTTATATAGAAGACTGTCCACTTGATGCATGTGCTGTGTAACAACATCCTTGGCAAAATGTTTGACAACTTCCCTGGCTGGAATCATCACTAGACATGTCTCTTATTGATAATAGATGGAACATGATGGGATGACACCTAACTCACTCATTTAGCTCACCTATAATTACTGTTGTAATGAATTAACAGGTGCAAAATTTTTGGAGTAATGTATTACCAGATGATATCTGTCATCCTTACGATTGTATACATCCAAAAATACAGTCCAGTGTCAACACCAAAAGAAGGTGTGTTCTGAAAACTATTGAGACACTTATTAAAACCTGTACATTTGTATATGTGATCATTTACTGTAATCCAGCTATATTAAATCTTGAATAAATTGAAACACATTTCAGATGTTGCAATTTTACTTTCTTTCAGTGTGTGTGTGTGTTTATTATTCAATTGTTATGATGGTGAATACTTCATATATGAAATAGACACACCATTTTTATTTATTAAAAAGTGTGTATTATGTTTATTGACCTGCGCATTCCTTTGTAAGGGAGATTCAATACCTGCCAGAGAAAATATTTTCTTTATCAATATTTCTTGAATATGCAGGTTGATAGTCATAATAGACACCATTTAATAAATAAAAATGGGGTGTCTATTTGAAGTAATATAAATGTTTGATTAAAAATAAATCCATTAATTCTTTATATACAGGGTGGGTGGAAAGAAACTCCCTATTTAAAATTGTTAATAATTTTATTAATTATTGGTCACTTTTCATAAAACACGTTTTATTTTTAAGTGTATAATGGTGGAAGTACAGTACAGTGTTAAAATTCTACCTTTTGCACATTTTCTTCCAATCTGGATGTTGAAGGACAACTGCTTCTGTGGGTATTTACCACAGATCCTGTACTCATCAGTTTGGAATGACAATGGTTTTGCCATCTACTGAGTCATGAGGTCCATCAACACTGCACCACTATCTCTGCATTTGTACCACAGACTGCCACACATCGTAACAGGATGCTAGCTGAGCATGTTCATGCAATGTCAGATAGTGTGCCTTTCTGGGTTACACTTGTCACTAAAATAAAAACAGAAATTAGCAAGGAAATTCTACCACTTTAGAGATCACAATCTATTTTGTTTCATGCAAATGTGGTAATATATTAACAAAAGCTTTAAGTAATTTTCAGTAGGGAGTTTCTTTCCACCCATCCTGTGTGTGTGCGTGTATGTATGTATGTATATATATATATATATATATATATATATATATTCAAACAAATATTGTAAAATATAACACAACTATTATGTTTTATCATGAGCACTTCCAAGCATTGTATAATGGCTTTAGTTTCAAGAGAAAATAAAAACAAAAACTACATATATCGATATTACTACAATCGCACTTTCCTGTAGACTTACCTGTTACCTTTCTGATCTTAGTTCCATTAAACAACATTCCTTAGAAAAACATGTCTATGGACAGAATATTAGACAGATATTAGTTGATAACATGACAATACTCACACATACACACAATAAAAACAACCTTAAGATATTGGAGGCCATCTACATTAAAACAAAGCAACCCACACTCAAAAAAATTACATTTCAAACCAGTCATAACATATTACAATGCATTTAAACACATAGTTCTGTTGATAACATTTCTTTCTCTCATGGGATCAAGTACAATATCATAGAACAGCATTACAAATTTACGACCTGTGTCTGCTATTCCACAACCATTATCGTCGCATAGCAAACTTCTATGTAAATAAAACAGTATGAACATCTCTGTTGTAATGTCCATGTAATCACTCTGATGATGGCTCATGTGATCTGAAAGATTAGGTCAACGACCAATATAATGAAGAAATATCCAAATGTTGGACAGTTTTTGTCTTTATTTTCTCTTGAAACTAAAGCCATTATATGACGCTTGAAAAGGCTCATGATAAAAACATAATAGATATTCATTGTCTGTTATATTTAACAATATTTGTTTGAATAATGATCTGCAGCCCCTTTATACTATATATATATATATATATATATATATATATATATATATATATGAAAATAAAATAAATTTAAACAGCTATAGCACATTTCTCTCATCCTTTAATATCAATACATGGAAGGTTATTTGTGAATGGACTTTGTTAAAAATTAGCAGCCATAATGTCTGTAATTTATTCAATCAGAGATGCCTAAAAGAAAATTTGCTGTCTAAATACACAAAGCAAATTTTCTTTTAGGCATGTCTGATTGAATAAATTATAGACATTATGGCTGCTAATTTTTAACAAAATCTGTTCACGAATAACCTTCCGTGTATTGATGTTAAAGGATGAGAGAAATGTGCTATAGCTATTTAAATTTCTTTTATTTTCATATATATATATATATATATATATATATATACACACACACACACACACACACAGTGGTTTTTAAAAATGGAAAATGTGAGTGATAAGTGCATCATTCAAATTCCAGCCAAAACCATAGTGTTCACTTTCACACAAATGTCTTTTTGTAAAGTATTTTTCCATCCATCTCTTCTTGGCTTCTAGCTAGAGGTTAATAGCAGGACCAGTTGGGCCCCTTTAGATTTGGTTGGCAATCAGTTTAGCAGAGGAACAACTCTAAATCTGTATTATATAAAAATACTCTATGCATCTCGATTAATGTTGTTTTTGGTTTTCCAAAAATCATAGCTGATTGACTGGAGAAATCTTTTCACAGATATTTGTTGTGAATATTTAATTAATTTAATTGCAAATCACAATAAGATATTGTTGATCATGTGTAAAAGAGTGACACATACAAATAAATCACATTTAAAAGAATGTGATGAAGTAAAATAAAAAACAAAAAAGGGGTCACATTTTGGAATTGATAAAAGTTTATTCTATCTATATTATAAAAGAACAGCTGATTTTCTCCATCACATAGGAACTGTGTGTGACTTTATATGTGTGTATGTAATGTATATGAGTATATCTGTGTTACACTGGTGATTTACATGTGCCTGTGCTATTTAATGTACACAGAGACACACACAAACATGTGCACATAATTTAACTGAAATGAGCCATTGGAATAATACACTCCCCTCCCTCTCAGTCTGGACAACTCCTGCCCTGGCCTAAAACATAAAATTAGAAACAAAAACAAAACGTTCATTTTTAAACAAAAAAAATCAGATAATTATAAGATTTTAAAGTTTGTTTTTTTTTAATTCTGTAGAAATATTTTTAGACCTGTCATTGGATTAAAATATGCATGCACACATGAAAACATACATGTGTACACAATTAGAATGAAATTGCAATGGACATCTACATTGCAAGAGTTAATTTCCATTTCTGTCTGGTGACAAACCAAAGTAACAGAAAAAGTGTGTAAGCCAAAATGTGCTGTCATTTGAAGTTATTTTTGTGACTCCTATATTTAAACTGAATACATGTTCTAAGAAATGTTATATTTTAAATGGACAAACAATTTATATTTGAAATTTTATCATCTTGCCATCAGTGAAATGACAGGTACTACACAAGTATATTACAGAAGAAAAAATAATGTTGTTTTTAAGTGTAGAGGACAATATTTACTCTATTGTTTGAGTGTAAATTATATACAAAAGCAAGATCTCAGCTTACAAAGAGATTGAATTTTGTCAGCCATCTTTTATAAATAATCAGATACAGCTAACATTTTTATCCAATCAGCAAGCAGTTTATCTGAACCGCTTTTTGAAGCCTGTTTTCTGCTTCATTATTTTAATAGTCATTAGTAATGATCTGCAAGACTGTTTCTAACCATTACTTTTCAGTGAAATACACTGTATTTATTACACTATTAAAAACACTATGCCCTCAAAATCAATGCCAAAAAGGAAATACTTTATCAGGTACTATAAGATTAATTAATGTTTGAAACAGATTTTAAGGATTATGATTGTCTTTCCCTCTGTGAGGAATCATTGACATTTTCTAATTTTTGTTCAGACTTTGTGTTTTTGATGTTACTGCAGTATTTCATTTGATGAAATTTGAAATTTATAGATCAAGATTTATGACAAAATTTATAACTAAGAGCTACTAGAAGTGAAAGAGAGTGAGAAAATTTTAGAAGGAAGCAGAAACCAAATCCTAAACAGGAAACAAAAGATAAACCTCTACTCCTTTTCAAAAGAAAGGGGAGGAGAGTGAATCAGATAATAGTATTTAAAGCATAGTTGGAGAAAGATGGATTCATTCCTTTTCCAAAGGCATTAGTGTGAACAAAACAAAACATAATTGACTGGAATTTGAACTCAGTTCATCAATTTCACTTTCTATTGCACTGATAACTGTTATATTGATTATATGATAATCAATGATTTATTTCACTGGGATGGCTGATGAGTTATTTGACCAATATAATGTCACACACTGATGCTGATGTTAGGATTCAAAAAAAGGGGATTTTTCTTAATGGTGGTTATAGAATCACCATTAAGAAAATTCTACTTTACACAAGAAAATTGTTATAAAGATCTCTTATGCGATTTAACATCATTTCATGAATTCTTATTTAAGATTACTTTTTATTTCATTTGCAGGTAGACCATGATTCAAGCTGATCTTTCTACTTTCAACTCGGGTTGTCCTCAACAAAAACAAACAGGAAATCTTGATAAACTGCATCATATTGAACACTGTCTTTGGAAACTTACAGAGTTTCTGAATCCTTATCTTCCACTTGCAAACACCAATGTTACAGATTTTATTACCGACAACCAATGGCAAAATTATTTACCTGCAAACATACAGCAAGAACTGCTAGAACTGACAGAAGACCAATTGCTAAAGCTACCACACTTAAATAACGAGTTAAATTTCTCAGAAAATTACTTATTAACTGCAGGTGAGGCTTTTAATAATTTTTTCTGCAAGATTTTTCTCTTTTTTTTTTTTTTTTTAAACTCATTTCATCCCAAGAAAGGTAATAATGCACCTAAGACAAAAGGGGTTACTGGGAGTGGAAGAGAATAAGAAGACTTTAGTGAGAAGAAAAGACAATAAAAGAACAGGTTTCAGGAAGACATAAGATGATGATAATGCCACTAAGACAAAAGAGGTTACTGGGAGTGGAAGAGAATAAGAAGACTTTAGTGAGAAGAAAAGACAATAAAAGAACAGGTTTCAGGAAGACATAAGATGGTGATAATGCCACTAAGTCAAAAGAGGTTACTGGGAGTGGAAGAGAATAAGAAGACTTTAATGAAGAGAAAGGACAATAAAAGAACAGGGTTTTTAGGAAGACACAAGATGTTTAAATATTTTCCTTATTTTATTAAATAATATTTAATCATATTGTTTTTTTTAATTAGGAATTTCAATTTTAACTATTTAAGAAAAAAAGAAAAGAATATATTGATTAAACATCCTGTTAGTCCCTCCAGAGCAATCAATGCTTTTATGACCTTCATCACCATCTGCTAATTGACTTGAGTCACAATCCAATTCACTGCTACAATACAAAGATTAAAGAAAAATTCTTAGCAGCCACTCTAGAAAAACATGTCTTGCAATATATGTCCTGAACCATTCCAAGATAAATTTCTCAAAATCCAAAACAAATTTCTCATGAGATATCACCTGAACCACTTCAAGATAAATTTCTCAAGATATCATGGCCAGCCACTCAAGAACAAAAATGATTCAAAGCAGTTAATTTGTATAAAGTAATATTTATACAACTTTTTGTTCTGTGTTTTTCTACTTAAATTGTTTTTCTTGTTTTTTTAACAACTTACAACCAGTTGGCAAGATATCTCTTGAGAAAATTCTTTACTTTGTGTCTTCTTACTCTGGCAGTGAATTGCATAGTGATTCAAAACCATTTATAGATAGTGGTGAAGTCAGAACAACACAAGTTCCATAACCCATTAGAGTCTTATAAGCACCACATGTATTGTAGCCATGGTGTATCTAGAACAAGATAGCCTGTTAGAGGTCATCTCTCCTCAGGTTGGTCTTGAATTCAGAGCTCTTCTTCAAGACTGGTTGCCATTCCTAGCAAGAGAACCCAATCTGCCCTGCTATTTAAACCACAATTGGAGGAACATGGCTTCATGTCTTTTCCAAAGGCATTAGTGTGAAGTGAACAAAACAAAATTGATTAGAATTTGAACTCAGCTAACCAATTTCATTTTTTGATGCACTGATAGGTATTACATTATTGGTGCATCCATATATGATGAAGGCAGTGAAATAAATCATTGGTTTATTTCACTCGGGTGGATGATAGATTATTGACCAATATAATCTTACACACTGACACTGATATCAGGGTTTCTCACAATTCAAGTAATTAAATATAGAAAAAGAAATAAGTTTATGATCAAACTGTGTAAGAATTATCGGTATTGCTACAAATGTTAAAATAACAACCAATATAGATTCTTTTGACAATACCATAAAAGACTGAGACAACAAAACCTACTTCATTTATAGAAGCCAGCTAAATTGGGAAAGTCCATTTGTAGAGGTGAGATTGGCAGGTTCCACTAGAAAGTTTGCATGTTTTATTCAATGATTAACTGTTCAAAATTCTTATTATCTTTTATTTGGAAACATAGAAATTTGTCATTTTAGCACAGATTTAACACAATTTAATACATGTTATTTTAATATAGATTGTTTAAACTGGGATTTTTTTTTTAATTTTTATAAAAATCTCACTTTACACCATCAAGTAATCAAATGTTATCTGTCATTTCAGGAATTCTACCCAGATTTTTGTTTACATTTGCTAGGCTAGCTACTCCCTGTTACAGATGCCTGCTCAGGCACATTTGTGTTTCTTCAATACCTGTAGAACCAACCTGTAGTTTATACTGCAATTATTCTGACTGGACCTTAGTTACAGTTTCTAGGAGAGAACTCACAATCTGGCAGTTGAACAAGACCAATATACTAAAACTCTCAGTCATTATGACTTGTGACCACATACTAGCACAACTATCAATGGTTGTCAAACAGTTTTGTCTACCCAATTTCAATCACAAGGCTTGAGTCAACCCATAGTATAGTTTTCAAGCATGTTCCAATGATACTGCACACTGGGATCATCTCCCTATGATGATAATATCAAAAATTCACCTCTCTAACAAATTGACTGTGGTGAAATTCGGACATGTCTTACAATTAGTATACTAAAACTCTAACCACTCAGCCACATATACATGTTATCATGTAAACCAATAACAACAGCCTACATGATACTGAGAGATGGACACTGCCAAGTAACTTATCTTGCCAAATGAAACATTATGTAAGAAACATTATGTCAAATTTTGACAGCATATTACTATGAAATATTTTACTGGTTTTTTGCTCATCTTAATTTCACTTGCTTTTATTGCATCTCTCATATCATTCAATGATCCTTAAGTAAGCAGTTTAAATTAAAAAGAAAAACACTGACAGAATTTGAGCTCACATTCCATATTCTTCAGAGCTTGTCTTTCTATTGGTACCTTACCAATAAGGCTACAAAGGCCAAACAGCAGATTTCATCGAAATTTAGTCATCTTTACTACTTTAAACAACATAAGCTGCCATCTTGTTTATGTATATTTTAGACTAGTAGTATTAGATATAATAGTATAAAAATTTCTTTGATGAAGCATTGACAGATTCAGTCATGGGTTTAAGCCAATAAAAACAATGATATAATGTAATTTCTTATACTTTACTGTCACTGTCTTTAAATTATCATTGTAATATTGTGATTAGAAAGATAGAGAAAATATCTTGGGCTTCTCTACTCTCCAAGGTCCACTATAAGCATTAGTCTATCTGCAATAAATTAACACCTTAATGAGATGGAAGGAAGAACTAGAATAATGCAGAGATGAACTCCAGAAATGTGTTATTATCCCCACCCCACAAAGAAATTTAAGCACATATAAGAAGGCATGCAGCATGTGAAGGGGGCAAGCAAAAAAGGTCTTTCTTATAATGTCCTCAAGAGGGGCACACTACAGCACTGTGGTATCTCTTTGGTTTAGAATGAATCAGACTTGTGTTATTCTTCATGGAAAACCAAAAAACAACCTTGTCCATGAGAAACCAAGCAGTAATTGACTATTCTCACCAAGGCTGTTATGTTACTCTCAAAGGCCTCTTAAAACATTAGTATCTGTCAAAAACGAGATAATTTCCTGCTGTTTCCCTAAAATTATTTTGAACTATATGATTTCAAAATTTAAAAACAAATATATTTTCAATTATTGTAGTTGTATTTATCATTTATTTTTTAAAAGCATTCATTTTTAAAATTATTTATTTCTAAAATTATTTTCTTACAGGAAATGAGAAAAGTCAAGCAGTTGGAGAATATTCTTGCACATGGAGACATAAAACCCTTTCCCATTTACTCAGAGATGCTGACTATTATTCTCTTCAGTCCATGAACATTTTGACAAATATCTCTGATCTGAAACAAAAGCTGCACCTGAATCTTGAGACAGATTTATTTCTTACAACATTCATGTCAGAAAAAAAGTCACATGAAGTGAAAGTAATGTCAAAGCTGTGTGATGCTCTTTGCAAGCAATTTGCAATTCAAACAGTAAGAAAACATTTTACCAATTATACCAATTATGCAAAGTATTTTTTGATATTTTAAGTATTTTTAGATTTTATTTTTTAAGTTTGAAAATTTTTATTTTTTAATTTAATTTTGTGTATATTTTAATTTTTAAGATTCCAAGTATTTTCAAATTTTTTAACAATTTAGAAATGTTTTAATATTTAGCTTTTAAAATATTTCAGTATCTTTAAATATTTTTCTGCTTTTTGATTTTTTACATTTATTTACTTAATATTTTTAGATTTTTTTAAAATATTTTAATTTTTAATATTTTAAAAATATTTATTTAGCTTTTAGAATATTTAAGTATTTTTAAATAATTTTCTGCTTTTTGATTTTATAATATTTATTTTTTTAATATTTTTACATTTTTTTAAAAATATTTTAATTTTTAATATTTTAAAAATATTACTGAATATTTTTTTAAAATTCAACAAAATTAGCAATTTACAATTTTTTATGCATACAGGATTCCGGAGAGGTCTTATTTAAATTAAATGAACTGTGGCAGAAATATTAGTGAACCAAATAAAAATAAAGTGAGACTGAATAAAAAAGAATCATTAACTCTATGAAAAACTCATCCACCCACACTGATTCAAGCACAATAAGAAATATGAAAAACATACCCAAAATGAAGAAAGTGTCCAGCATCCATTAGAAAAGTCGTTTGTCACTTCAAGTTTTTTTATTTTGTAAGCTTAGTGTTAGTAAGGTTGTATTTGGAAGCTTTGCTAATAGTGTAGTTGGTTTTAGAATATAAATTTTAAATTGTTTATTCAGTTTTAATTTTTTTCTAAATTTATTCAAATTCTTGTACTATTTTTATTATTATTACTAATACTACTATTTTCTTTCCTAGGTTGTTGACTTGGGAAGTGGGAAAGGCTACTTAGGTGTCCAACTGGCTGACAATTACCAACTTCAAGTAATTGGAATTGATGCATCACTCATTCATACATTAGGGGCCAAAAAACGTGCTTCGATACTAAAGAAGCAACAGCCCAAGTCAATAAAAAAGAAGCCACAAAAAATATCAAACACAGAACAGTCTTTTCTAACTAGAAAGGATTTCCATGAGAACACTGCATTTAACAAAACCAACCTGTCAAATGATAATGAGAATTTATCTGAGCATTTAACAAACAAACCAGAAGACAGTTTTCCAAGTCAAGAAAATTCGAATAAAGGTTTCTATTTGCCAACAGCAGCTTTTGTAGATAATAATACCGATATAATACAATTATTATCAAATGAAGTTGATGTTAGTCACTTAAATGGAAAGTTGCAGGTATTAGTAACAGGTCTTCATACCTGTGGTAATTTATGCCCAAGTGCTCTTCAGTTTTTCTCAGGTAATCCAGCTGCTTGGGTATTATGTAATGTTGCATGCTGTTATCACCTCCTGGATGAAGAAAACATATTTACAGGTATGTCAAAGCATAAAATGAAGTGTCAAAAAATTAAAGACAACCACACAACTGGATTGTTTTATGATATGGTAGGTAAAAAGAAAATATTAACTTACTTTCTCTTCAATTGACAACCTATTCTGGAGGAAAGAAAAGGAAAAAATTGAAGATCAGAGAACATTGGGCATTTATTAGGTGAAGGAAGGAAATGTATGGGTGTTTAGGGAAATAAAAATAATAAGGTGTAGAGGTTATGCATTTTTTTTTCTATTTAGTTGGTAAAAATAATGAAGAAGGGAAGAGGGCAGTAGAAGTGAGCGTCTTGTGGGCTTGGTTTAAGAAAGGTTACAAGTTCAAACCCTCTGCCTTCGAGAAGCAGTGAAAATAGGGATATTGATTTCCACCCCCTTTTTCTTTGTCTCTTTTTTCTTCTTTTTTCTTTTTCTTTGAAAGTGGAACAGTTTTGTACCAAAATGACATCTTTGGTAGGTTTTATAGAACATTTCTTTTAATTACAAACCACAAGTTTGACTTTCCCTCACTAGTAGAAATTAACTTAGTTGGATGATATACATGTCACATAATAGGCAAAGAGATAGTGTAACTGTGTCAGCCTTGGGACACAAACAGGATTTAAGACTGACTGAAGTATGATTGTTAGGGTCAGAAAGATGGGGCATTCTATCTATGCTGTTTCTTAAAGTATACAAGAATATACAAAGTACAATAGGAATACCTCCCACATGATGGTAAAACATTAGACACCATTGCCACGAATGTCATACTATTATACAAGAGGTATTTCTGCTGCATCATCTATATATTCTGGACAAATATCAGCAATATGTGAAAATTGCAGGCAACCACAAATAATGCAAGATGAAAATCAACAAATACTCACAAGAATGGTAACCACTCAAAGAATGGGAACATTGCATCAAATTACATTCCAACCCATCAATTCAATGCACTAACTGCATTCTCTGGAGTTTCTTGGATATCAGCCAATAAGTGTATTGTTAGTGACACCACAGCATTGGTTACTGTGCCCCACCTAGACCAGAGAACATACTATGGCACTGTTACCTGATCAAATGAGCCATATTTCCACCTTCTTCAGGAAGATGGTGGAAACTATGGACTATGGATCCAGTATGTCAGCAGGGTATTGTGCAAGCTGGTGGTGGCTCTGTAATGGTGTGGAGTGTGTTCTCTTGGATTTTACAAGAACTGCAAGGAAAACTACAATCTGTTTTAGAAAGGGTGAAATACACAAATAGTATTGCAGATCATTTGCACCTGTTTGTGTTTGTCATGTCTGCCAGTGATATTGGTTTGTTCTAGCAAGATAATGAAATCAACTGGACACATTATACACAGGTTAAACACAAAATTGGTTCTTGGAACACCTGACTGAATTACTGGTACTCCACTAGTCTCTATGCTTGCCAAAATCCTATTTAGCATGTATGGAACATGTTGCAAACCTCACTAAATTCCCTGCAGCAACACCCCAGCAAACAACTCTGATATGGATACTTCAAAAACATGCCTGGATAGATATACCTTTGCAATGGCTCCAGCACCTCATAAACTACATTCCATCTTTTACAGCCATCAATATATCATGGTCTGGTGCTTCTGCTATGTATTTAGAGATTCTTGATAAAATACAAAGAAAAATCTGCAATGTTATTTGTCCTGATCTAGCAACTCAGCTTCAGTCACTTTCTCACTGCTGTAACATACCTTGCCCATACCTTCTCTATAAATATTTTCATGGTAATTGTTCTGATGAACTTTCCCCTTTGGTACCTTGACTTCACAAATTTAAGCACAGTACTAGATTGGCAGCTAGGTCTCATCATTTTACAGTTGAAATGACTATTTGTAACTGTAAATTCTATTCTAATAGTTTCATTCCTCACACTTTCTACCTGTAGAAGACTCTTCCATTTTCCTGCTTTTCTGTCAATTTTGATCTTCAAAAATTTAAATGCAATTTCCATTGTTATCTTCTGTCTTCTTAATTTCTGTTCTTTTACTGTTCTCTCTCCTTAAAAAATTTTTTCTCATATTCTCTCACACTTGGTAACTCCCTACCCTTTGCATCTTAGTGGCTTTATTGCCTTACTTGGCATGGAATTATTTTTAATAAAAATATTCAAGGAAAGGGAGGAGTTATACATTATTAGATAGCTGTGCCTAATGTTTTGGTATAAGTAAAAAATCAAAGAATATTTTTTAAACTACTTTTAAATATATCATAATAATCAGTATGGCAATATTAACTTAGAATATCAAAGCCCTGTGTGTATGTGTGTAAAAACTATTCAAGCATAGTGTAACAAATGTTGACAAACTTTAACAGATACATTCATCTATTGGGAAGAGTTTGTTCTTTATACCTTTATTATATTTATATTATTATATGAAAAAATATATCCTGAATCAAAATTACAGTAAAATTAAGATGTTTGTTTGGAAAGTTATTTTTTTGAATAAAATATACTGTAGACTTTTAGATAGTAAAATTTAAAAAAATTGCTGAAAAATTATTTTTCAAAAGATTTATTTTATTTAATTAAATTAAAAAATGTTTTTGGATGTTAATCTACATAGAACCTTCTGAAAACTACTTAAATAATAAGGGTAGTTTTATAATCAAGAAATTTAACAAAATCTATTAGTCATGATTTTTTTTTTAAATAATGTTAATTTTTTTCCATGTACTAACATTGTAGTTATATGAAAGAAACATTAAGAAATATTTTTATTACTTTCTTGATTACTTCCCAATCATCCTTTGACAGGGTTGAATGTTGAGTTACCCCATGTTTTATGTATTAATAGTTAATGGAGGATTCCTTTTCTCTTTTTTTAATTACTGAAAATGAAATGAATAAAACATACAACAATAAGACTTTGAGACACCTGTTGAAATTAATGGAAAGAATATGTTTTTTTTTTTTTTGTGATGTTAATTACAATATTGGTATTGTGTGCGTTAAAAAATTCTCAGTGTTATTGTCTCTTATGTTTCTTTTAAGTTTGGGCTTACTTGTTTTTGCTTATTCCAAGAATTTCATGATTAAGGGTAGCATTTGAAACAGTTAACTGGATTTTCATGGAGTGTAGGAGATATGTCTGTGTTGTTCCTTTTTACTACCACTACCCTACTGTATTCTACTGACTCCGCTTGTGATGGAAGGGTAGTTTTTATAATGATGAAGTTTCAAATTTTTAGGATGATGAAATATTCTTATCATCAGTCATCACTGATGGAAAGGTTGTTATTAGAAAATTATGAAATATTATCATCATTCTCAATCATAACAATCCCATGTATATAGTTGCAACTGATCTCTTATTGAAAAGGTGTTTTCATCCTCTTTATGAACAGTGATTAAAAAAAAAAAATTTTTTTTAAAACATTTCATCAAAATGTAATTCAAAAATTATTTCTAATATTTCAGATGATTTCCAGAGTGGAACTCCAAGTGGTTTCCCCATGAGTTCATTTTTGAGAAAAAGAAAATTTAAATTGGGCCGTGGAGCAAGAAACTTAGCATCCCAATCAATATCTCGGAATATGTCCTCTGGTCAGGTAAATAATTTCATGTTTAAATTTTTTTTCCATTTTATTTTAATACATTTTTAATCTTTCAAGCAAACCTCTTTATTCATGTTTACCATAAACTTCCTATAGTTTTCTTTTAAATATGCTTTACACATTCATCCATATTAATTATAATATTAATATTATTAATCATCCTTATAATTATATATAACCTCAAAGAAATTTTGCTTATAAATTTATATTTTTCATTGATATATATTTTTGATTTTTGTTTATTTTCCAACCAATAAATTACACTGGTCTACATATGTTGGTGCAAGCTATCTTATGCTTTTTTCTTAGTTAATCCAAAAATCATGTCCATTTTTATTGGTTAGCTCCACATTTTACTGTACAGAATTTGCGTACTTTTCAAAAAAAGTGACTATTTATTACCAAATTTCTCAAAATGTTCAAATTCTGAATACATCTTGCAAAAAAATGTGAATGTTATTGAATTCCTGATTGATCAAACATTTGTTGTTATATTATAATAATACCTGATGATAAATGATTGTGTAATTGTATTGGTCTAAGTTATGAAGCAGATTTGTATATGTTCCCTCCAGTTGTCTTTCAAGAAGAACAGATAATGTCCAAGTTTCAGATCCACACAGATTCGGACTTTTAAAGAGAATGGAAGGTTCTTATGAAGTTTGTTACATGCATTGCATGCAAGAGCTTTGCGGATGTTGAAGTCTTTTTGGGAATCTTATGTAAGATCCAAGATATTTGAAGTCCCCAACTCTTTTGATGGATGTATTATTGAGTGACTTCAACTCGTATGGTTCAGGGGAGGTTGTGATATATTCTTACTCACATTGCAATAGAGACCTTGAAAGATGACTGAATGGAACATATACAAATCTGCTAAGAAAAATCAAGAATACCAGTTGAAGATCCCATGTAATGCTTCACAATTTACAGAAACCTGAGACCAATCTCAGGTCAAACAAAAGTGATTGCAAGTAGACAGGGAGGTTGTCTCATCCTTACTTCTATGGCATCCTTCTAGAGGTGTCTTCTCATCTTCTCATGAAAGGTGACTTTCCCAGACACTATGGCTAGGGATTCAGGGTTGGACATTGGGGATCTAGGGATGATAATGCAGGACTCTACAGTATGGAAAGAGATTGTCAATGGAGTTCTGACCAAGCACAGGGAGGTCAAAGGATGATGATGACGACAAAGTTATGAATGAAAACAATACAAAGTCCTTGGATATAATGCATAATGATAGTGGCAATGTAATTGTATTGTTCTAAGTTATGAATGGAAACATTATAAAGTCCTTGGATATAATCACTTTACATAATCTGCATCAAACATTTGGAATTAAAACTTGAATTGCATACAATATGGTATTCTGAGCAACAAAACTAAAGCTAATGGTGGGAAATTAATGTTATTTTTGGATTCAGCACCACAAAATTGTTCAGAATAAGCCAAAAAATTGCATGCACCCTTTCAAAAATTATTTTTTATAGTCCTGTGTTATTGAATCTCAAATAAGAAAACATATTTAATTTTGATTGCTTCATATTTTCCTTCAAATGAAGAAAAATTATATAAAATATTATTTACTGGTAATTATGTCAAAATTTAAAGGAACTATTTGAATTGAATTAATCTGTAATCATGAATAATGTAACCTGAATTTTGTTTTTATTTTTCAAGAAGTAAAGTCTGACTGACTTAACATCAAAAGTATGTTTGTAATCGCCATTTTAATTTCTCTCTCTCTCTCCTTGTATCTCTCTTTGTCTCTCTTCACCAGTTACAAGGCCATTCTTTATTCCCAAGAGCTCTACTTCAAACGATCATCCAAGAAACAGTAGATCCAGAATTTCACAAACCAACAGAAGCTTCTTCCAAACTTAGAAAACTCGGAAGTAAATGTTCCACATTTTTGGAATATGTCAAGAAAGCTTTTATAAAACTTGGTTTCTCTTCTGATCATGTAAGTTCAATTTTTGTAGAAAAAAAAGTTAATTTTCTTTTGTAAAAGCCAATGTCATTTTTGTTTGTTTCTTTTGTTACACTAAAGCAAATGAATATGAAAAATTTTAATATGAACCCTGTTTGCGTTTGAACCTCTAACTTAAAAGTAAGCAGTTAAAAAATATGCCAGTATAATGTTGTTGAAATATTTCAGTAAAATTCTCTTTGAAATGCTTAGGATTATTTTGCCAGTTTTTTTTTTTTTTCTAAATATTTTTTTCTATGAGGAAAATATTTATATTCAAACATATCCATGAACTTTTTCATACATAATAACTATTAATACACATATTTTTGTGTCAATTTGTGACTACAGAAAAATCCTCTTTCTCTGATTTTGAATGAATTCTTTCAATAAAATTATTTACAATGCCTTACTACAGTAAAATAATGCCCAGTGCATTACTATGAAAAAATAATGTACAATGCATTCTTATAGTAAAATAATTTCCAATGCATTCTTATGTAGAATCATTTCCGATACATTCTTCTAATAAAATACTTTCCAGTACATTTATCTCATAAAATAATTTCTAATGTATTCTTATACTAAAATCATTTCCAATGCATTATTCTAGTAAAATCATTTAAAATGTATTATGGAAGTAATAACTCTATTCTATCAGTCTTGCATCACTTATTTTCCTGATTTTTATTATACAGCAGACAAACTGAAGGCCAAAACATTTTTAATTTAATGTTAGGTTTTTAAAAAAGTGCAATAATGTTCAATCCTCAAATTTTTTTCTATATTCCCATAAATATTTTTCTTAGTACTAAAAATCATAGTGGATGAATGGTTAAATAACAATTATAGTCCGTGAACAATAATAAGAAAAGCTAAAACTTTATATTTGTATTCAATTTCAAAACACTCAGTAATAAAATAAATTGTTCTTTTTTTTTTCTTATTACCAGAATCTTTCTTTCTTCCTTTTATAATCATAGGTGTAAATATATCATCAATTATATAACAGGTTAGCTATAATTTCTGCTAAATTATCTACCTTGAGTCTTTTAAACTTAAATTTTTACAGACTGAGTTAGATAAAATTTATTATTTCTCTAAATTTTTTAAACAATTTTGAATTCAATTGGTTAAACTAGAACTTACATATATTTTTACCTGAAATAATACAAGTTAAATCTATTCAAAATTAAAAGGCAAAACCTCCATTGTGAGAACCACATAGGAAGCAAAACTTATTGTCTAACCAATATAAACATACCTATTTCTTTATAATTTGATCTTTATATATATATATATATATATATATATATATATATATATATATATATATATATATATATATATATATTCTTTATTTTTCAGCCAGGAAATATTAATGATCTTAATAGCTAAATAAGTAAAAATGTTCATCTATTTATATGTATTAATATTTATTTATTTATTATATTTTCCAGATATGTGAGCAAGTAATTTCTGGTTTCATTACAAGATATGAAGATGAGAAGAAAAAGCTTGCTGCATTTTTTCAACTGAAAACTGTCTTGGCACCAATTATAGAAGCCATTATCATTCTTGATAGACTTTATTTTCTTCTTGAACAAGTAAATTTTACTCCAGTTTTGTTTCTTTTTTAACTATTGTGTTTTTTTATCATAATCTTTATATTACATTTTTATTCAAACATAAATATCTTTATTCAAAATATAAGTAACTTTATCAAAATATATGTACCTTTAATCTTGAAATTTATATAAACCCTCAGGTTTTTTTTTTTTTTTTTATTAAAGTTCACCCTGTACAAGGCTCAGGGATCACTCAAGGTAGAAGATTACAATAAGGGTGGTTTATATGAATAGAAGAAGATAACAGTTGACTAGACTTGAACAAGTTAAGATTGTAGTGATCGGGGAAACATCCTCTACGTGTCTGTTCCATAGAGCAGTGCTTTACTGGAAGAAGCTGTTTGAGTGGAACTTACTTCTTGACGATGAAATATGAAGGGAATGTGGATAGTGTGCTACTGTGTAAGTGGCATGACGGGTCCTAGGTGTGAAGACCAGACATGGTGGAACCAGGAGATGCAGTTCGTCCAAGCACTTTCCTGATAGTAGCAATATAGCAGTGAGAGACTTGCCATATCCTGCCTATGAGAGAGAGGGTGGAAAATAATTCTTTTCCCACAAGGACTCAGAGATGCTTTTGAACTCTATCAAGACTGGAAAGTGAGGTCTGGGCAGCTCCTGCCGAAATGTGGTAACAGTACTCCATTTTTTGGCCTGATCTGGCTGTTATAAAGGGAGAGGATAGCATGAGGAGTCAAGTACTTACTGGAGCAGTACAGGGAGCTGATCATTTTACTTGCATCTTTAGCAATGGATTGTATATAGGAATTCCACTTGAGGCTAGGTGTGAGTTTGAGGCCTAATATCCTCTTGAGGCATGGGGCCTTCTCGAGGGGACAAACATTCATTGTGACTGGTGGTAGTTCAGGGTCTAATCGGCAGTGATGAAATGTAACCAGTATGGTTTTAAAAGCATTGAATGTATCCAACCAATTTTTTCCCCACTGGGACATTAGTGTTAAGTCAGAAGAGAAGTCAGCTGCCAATCTCCAACTGTCAAGACTTTTAGATGTGCACCCATATATCGTTGTATCATCAGCATGGATATTTACAAATGATTGTAGTATATTCTTAGGTAAATCATTCATGTAAATGAAAAAGAGGGTTGGTCTAAGAAGTGACTCCTGGGGGATGCCTGCAGTCATGCAAGATACTGCTGTCATTGTTTCAGTAGCAAGTAGTTTTTAAAAAGCAGAATTAGGCTAATTGTTAAAAAAAGCAGAATTACTTGCCCTTAGCTTAATTGTTTTGAATTCAGAATTGTTAAGTAAACCTTTACTTTCATTTAATCAGAGTCAGGAGATATCATCAAACAAAGTTCAAATTCTGGATATGAATCCATTGGTTCTCAAAGCTATAATTTGGATAGCAGTGAACCCTTTGGAAGTGAACCATTCAAGGAAAAGGATAATTCTGAACTTAAACTCTTTGCCAATAAATCTATGTTGATGATACAATAGTATATGGGTGAACCTTCAAAACTCTAGATGATTAGAGCTTGGCAGCTGATCTCTCCTCTGACCAAGCTCTAACAGATCAGTGGGGGAAAAAAAACTTACTGGTCACATTCAATGCCTCAAAACCAAACTAGTTACAATTCATCATCAACAATCCCACCCAGAATTTTCACCAGTCGTAATTGTTGTGGACCCAGAATAGGTTCGAAAAAAAACTCGAACTCATCAATTTAGTGAAAACAGATTATTAACAAAAAGAACGAATACAAAAGTGTTGCACGTCTGACTGCTAAGTACAGTAGTCAACTTGTCAACTATAGACTGCTCTCTTGAGAGGCATAATATAGTAATAGGATGAGTCCATTTAGTCCATAAATGTAGGTCCCATAACAGTAATGAACAGATGTTCCCTCAGCGAGGCCCCATGGCTTAAGCACCTATCGGTTCTTTAATTCTACCCAGACATCAAGTGGAACTTATACATACAATCCATCACTAAAGATGTTGGAAAAATAGTTGGTTCTCTGTAGTGCTCCAGTAAGTACTTGACACCTCCTGTTATCCTTTACATTTACAAGAGCCAGATCAGAGTAATGGAGTAGTACTGCTATATATCTGCAGAAGCTGCCCAGTCTTCACTTTCTAGTTTTGATAGAGTCCAAAAGTTTCTTTGTGTCCTTGTGGGTGATGAATTATTTTCCACCCTACAACCCCTTTCTCACAGATGAAATGTCATAAGCCTCTTGTTGCTCTATCACTGTTTCCATGGAGTGTTCAGACTACCATCCTTAGTTTCACCAGTTCTAACATTCACAGCTAAAACCAACCATGCCACACCCATTGTAACAAACCACCCTCATTCCCTTCGTATTCTATTAGTGAGATGTAAGTTCCACTCAAACAGCTTCTTCCCATGAACCGCTAGTTTGTGGAACTGACTCCCAAGAGGATGATTCCCCAATCACTACAATCTTAACCTGTTCAAGTCTAGCTTTAACTGATTGTCCCCATATATCTGCATAAGCTGTCTCTCTTACTCTGTAACTCTCTACCTCATGTGGCTCTTGGGCCAGTACAAGAGAACACCATATCTGACTTGGGGAAGGCCTGCATCCTGTACTGGCCTGACAAAAGGTCAATATAAATCAATATGTAACCATGCATGTTCCAAATGTGTTTTATTTATTTATTTTTACAATGATGCTCACCCTGTACAAGGCACAACAGCCACTCAAGGTAGAGGGTTACAGAGTAAAGAGCAATACTCCAAGCAAAGTAATAATGCTACCAAGACACAAGGGGTCCACTGGAAGTGAAAGAGAAAGAAAAGATTTTAGAAGGAACCGGAAACCCAATCCTAAACAGGAAACAAGGAATAAATCTCTATTCCTGTTCAAAAGACTGGGAAGGAGTGTAAACCAGATGATAGGCTAATCTATTTACTCCTGTTGAGAAAAAAATTAAAAAATAGTAAATAAGATTTCAGAATTTTAGGCAAAAACGTTAGAAGTTTAAAGTTAAAATAGATTTTATGAACATAAATAAATACATGCCTTTCAAGTATTTCTTGTTTGATTAATTTCTCGTTGTTTCTAACTTAATCTCTTTGTTTTCTATTTCAGGATACAGTTTCTGATGCCTACATTTGTCAACTGTTTGATCCATTAATATCGCCAAGATGCTATGCAATTATTGCTTATAAATAAAATGAATTCATGATATCTATTGAATGTATAAACATGTACATGCAGTGATCTGTTATTTATATCTGATGCATAATGTAAAATAAAGATCATTAAAATATGGTAATATTGTGTAACATTTCAAACATGTTGCAAAGAACCAACAATTGTATAAATTGAATATTTTAAGTCATTTATGCATCAAAATTTTTTCTAAGAAAATTAAAATTTAAAAAAATGTAATTTGTTATTTCCTTTTTTCGGCTAAGATGTGATTTATACATTTACCTGGAAATGTTTTTACAAGGTCTTCATCATTGGCATGGGGTTGGGTTTTGAGTACCCAGAGAAATTTAAACTATCGTGCCTCCTCTGTAGCCATGAGATGTTATAAATTCTAGCTTCTTACATGTTTTCTCAACCTAATTTATTTTTTGGCACCCCTAAAAATTTAGCACCCAGGGCAATCATCTCCCTGGCCTCACCCACACTACATCACTGTTCTTCATGTATGTTTATGACAAAAAATAATCTTACTTGGATGAGATGTCTGTATAGTGTTGAACCACATTTGAAGGTTGTCCTGCTGTCATACGGACCACAGATCTTTTGTATCTTTTCCGATAAAAGTGGATAAAAGCGTTGGTTGAGTAATCCAAAAAATGACATGGCCTAAAGATTTGTGAGTTCAATACCTGGCCACAGCAGAGGGAAAAAACTTAGCGAGTTGAGATACTAAAGGGAATTAACTGAAACTGAGATATCCAAAAAAGGCATGGCACGTGGAATTAGAACAATCTACTCCCATGGGCTAAATAAAGGGTTTGGTTTGAAAGTCCAACATATATCACCTGAAGAAGGCCAGAGCATACAATGGCCAAAACATTGTGAATATGGCAAGAAAGATGGGAACAACAGTCCGAACAATGTAAATAGTTTAAATAATTCATGAATTTAAAGAAAAGTAAAAAAATATCATTAAAAATATAAAATAATTTTTAATATTTTTATTCTTAATAAAAATAATAAAAATAAAAGCAATGGTGTTGTAATTATGTTCTTCTTTTTTTTAAATACCATGTCCCTTCAGGATGTAAGTGATCATGGTTCTCCACAATTTCCTTTTCTTTATTATCTGGGAATTGCCAGTGTCAAGTACCTTCTGGATGTAGACGATCATGATTCTTCAGAGATTTTGTTTCTTTATTATATGAGAATTGCCAATGTCATTCCCCTTCAGGATGTAGGTGATCATTCTTCTCCACAGATACCTTTTCTTTAGTATCTGTGAACTGATATTACTTCTGGAGAAATATAGTAGAGTGGTTTCCCCTGTTGTCTTCTCTACAATTTGATTTCAAAGATTTTCTTTTATTAGACAGATTTCCACCCAAGGCTAGAGAGCCCAGTTTATACTGCTATTTAACCCATACCTAGATGGAGAAGAGAAGAATTCATGCCTTTCTCAAGGAAATGCTGCAAACTAGGCCAGGTCTTGAACTCGGCTCACCATTTTCACTTGCTGTGCCAATAACTGCTACACTAACTAACTACATGTCCACTAGTTTAATAATAATAGTAGTTATCATTGTGATTTTCACACCAGTCACATCTGTAACCTTTGCTGGAGTTTAATTTACATGTTATCTCAAAATTAGAATCATTTTTAATGCATTCTTATAGTAAAATCATTTCTAATGTATTCTTTTAATAAAGTCATTTCCAATGCATTCTTCTAGTAAAATCATTTCCAATGCATTATTCTAGTAAAATCATTTAAAGTGCTTTATACAAGTAATAACTCTATTCTATCAGTCTTGCATCACTTATTTTCCTGATTTTCAGCAAACAGCAGACAAACTGAAGGCTGAAACATTTTTAAATGAATGTAGGTTTTTAGAAAATTGCAATATTTAATGTTCAATCATCAAATTTTTTCCCTACCCCCAGAAATATTTATTTTGTTAGTGCTGAAAATGATAGTGGAGGAATGGATGAATGGAGAAAATTTTATCTTCAATAGTTGAAATTCAATAACAACAGAAGCAACAACAACAAAATACCCAACAGTTGCGAAAACAACAAGAGTTGTTGGAAGTGGTTTTGAAGAGAAATGCTTCAACGTCTCTTATGTCAGACGTGGTGCAAAACACCATATCAGAATTTGTATACAATCCTGATGACTTTTGCTGCATATTTTTGCAGACATGAATAAAGATAAAAAAAACAGGTTGTTGTTAAGAAAAATAGTACCAATAAAGTACAAAAAGTACTGCAATTATATTTTACCAGGAAAACCAAGTGGAAAAACAAATACAAAGGCACATGGCAACATCCACGTTCTAAACATTGGCACATGATTGATTATGTTATTGTTCATCAGCGTGATCTACAAGATCTTCACCATGTCCGAGTTATGAGAGGCGCTGAATGTTGGATGGATCATCGCCTGGTAAGAACCAAAATGAAACTTAGAATCCGCCCCAAAGCACAACATAGCACCGCATCATGCACAAAAAAAGCAAAAAAGCTTGAGCTCTCAAAATTTTTTAATCTCCCTGAAACAAAGATCATCTTTCAGAATGCACTTACCTCTATCGAACTAGATGAAACAAATTTATGGGAGTATTTCAAAGTGAAAGTGCTTTCAGTGGCTCATGACATTTTAGGTGTTCGGAAAAAGAAGTGCCAAGACTGGTTTGCTGAAAATTATGAGGAAATCGATGCACTTCTTGAAACAAAACGCAATCTTTTCCAGAAAACCTTGTCATCAAGTCTATCTAACCAAGCAAAAATGGAAGCTACAAAAACATACAAGGATTTCCAAAAAGTGGCACAAACACATATGCGCGAAATCCAAAACCAGTGGTGACTCAAGAAAGCAGAAGAGGCACAACTTGCAGCAAACAGTAAAAACTCGAGATTGTTTTACCAAATAATCAAAGAGCTCTATGGTCCACAGCAATCAACTTTTGCTCCTCTCAAATCAAAAGAGGGTACTATATTGAGACAACCAGAGGATATCAAGAAACGATGGTGTGAACATTATAGCAAACTCCTTAATCACCATCCAGTCATTGATGAATCTGTACTAGATCTCATTAAGCAACACGAGCCAATTATGGCTCTTCATGAAGTACCTTCCAGAGGTGAGATAGAAGCTTCTGTGAGTCAAACGAAAAACAACAAAGCGCCAGGAATGGATGGTATAACAGTAGATATTCTAAAGAATGGCGGTGAGAGAATGATCAATCTCCTGGAGCAAGTCATCCAAAATGCATAGGGAAGTGAAGTACCTCAGGACTGGAGAGATGCAATATTTGTGTCTTTGTATAAGAAGGGTTCCAGGTCGGACTGCGACAATTTTAGGGGTATATCTTTGCTGTCTACTGTTGGAAAGATTTTTTCAAGGATTATTTTAAATTGATTAGTCCACACAATTGTCAATGGAATACTACCAGAATCACAGTGTGGTTTCCGTGCAAGCCGCAGCACTGTGGATATGATTTTCAGTGCTCGGCAATTGAAAGAGAAGTGCAAAGAACAAAATTTTCCATTGTATCAGTGTTTCATTGACTTATCAAAAGCATTTGACACCATAAACAGATCAACTCTTTGGAAGATCTTATCAAAGCTAGGCTGCCCTGAGAAATTTGTGGGTCTGATTCGTTCTCTTCATGACGGAATGAAGGCTAGAGTTAGTTTTAACGGCACTCTATCTGAAGAAATACCTATAAACAATGGGGTCAAACAGGGTGACATTTCTTCACCCATGTTATTCTACTTCGCCATAGTCTTTCTCGTGGCCTTCTATGAAAACCCAAATGGTATTTACATCAGATATCGGACATCTGGCAGTGTATATAATGTCCGTAGACTGCTTTCTCAAACAAAAGTCTCTTCCTCATTGGTGAGGGAGCTGCTCTATGCGGATGACTGTGACATCGTTGCACAGTCTGAAGATGAGCTGCAATGCTTTATGAACCATTTTGTATCTGCATGTAACTCATTCGGTTTAAGGATCAACCAAAAAAAGACAGTTGTCATGTATGATCCAGCACCCAGATAACCCTATATGGAACCAGCTGTCTTTGTTAAAGGAAATAGACGCAGTACATTCTTTTGTATATCTTGGCAGTACCCTCTCTGAAGGATGCAGCCTCAACAGAGAAATCTCTTTCTGCATTGAAAGGGCTTCTTGGTCTTTTTCAGCACTTAAAAAATGTGTGTGGTCCCAGCATGGTATCAAGTTACATATGAAAATCATTGTGTACAAAGTATGTGTTTTGATGGCCCTCCTGTATGCAAGTAAAAAATAGACACTCTATAAACATCAACTAAAACTTCTTGAGGGCTTCCATCAACGGCGTCTGAGACAGATACTTCATATCACATGGCAGTCCCATGTCTCAGATACAGAAGTATTAGAGAAAGCAGGGCTACCAAGCATTCAGTCGATGGTAATGAAAAATTGTCTCCAATGAGTCAGTCACATTGTGCGTATGGATGACAGTCATCTGCCAAAACGGCTGTTCTATGGTGAAATGTGGGAAGGAAAGAGAAATGCATCAAAGCCGAAGAAGAGATTTAAGGACACAATAAAATCTTATCTGAAACAATCTGAACTATCTGTAGACCAATGGGAAAAAATGGCTTTGGATAGAAATAAGTGGCGGAAACTAATTCACGAAAGCATTGAGTCCTTTGAGAATAGCTATATGCAGTACAGTGCTTACAAATATCTGATTCATAAAGGTGAACAGGGTCCAGCACCGGGTCCACAAATTCACCACGTTAATTGTGACATATGCGGAAAATTATGCCTATCTTTTGCAGGCTTCAAAAGCCATTTGTGTAAATGTGCAAAACCTACTGTGCACCCGAATAATGTCACTGTAAACAAAACTGATCGGGTATGCCAATTCTGTGGCAAAATTTGTCCCAGTTTGGCTGGCCTGAAGAGTCACCTGCGAATACATATAATTTGAAGGGAGTGGGAGGGGGGTGAGGACATGAAATAAAGGAGGTGGTCACGCTCGAAACCGAGAGGACAACCACAATATATATATATATATAATATATATATTCTTTTATAGTTTTTTCCATGTTGATGGTATCAGAATCATTATCTCATTAGTTCCAATGAAGTCCTAAAGAATGAAATATGTTGCACAAAAACTTTTTCCCTCTTTGTCATACATTTTTCCCCATAAAAACAGTTTGGCTTCATTTGATGGTTTCAATATTTTTTTTTTATTTTCATCCAAAAACAAAATCAAATATCAATGCATCATGTTCATTTGTATGTTAAACTTGATTTGTTCTTGAATAAAGTCATTTAAAAAAAAAAGAAAAAGAAAAGTAATACCGTTCAATCATTTTTTAAAAAAAAGCGTTCAACTACAAAAAACAAAGTTGTTTTTTTAAACCATTGACTGATCTGATCTAATTCTAAATATTTGTATTTAATTATTTTTTTCAAATAAGAATTAGAATTTTTATACACTCACTATACATATTTAGACAGGAGATACTGAAAAATTTTCACTTTCAGCGAACATTTTAAAATTTAACTTACGTTAGTACAACTTTTAGTTTATTGCATTTAAAAATGAAATATACAATTTAAAATACTTAAATTTTAAATAGTGAGATATATATATATATATATATATATATATATATATAATTTATTTTATTTTTTTCATGTGCATTTCTGAAACAAACCAAAAGTTCTGCAGTTCATCCTAACGATCAGTGTTTAAAGTTTTTATATACAACGTCAAATCAAACATTTGACCAATGAATGAAAGGAGCAAAAAGAAAACTCAAAACGAGGCTAAATCACTTCCGGTTTAACAGCGGCTAGTCTTGCCAATTTGAAACCTCGTTTTTCTTCTTGTGTTAAAGTACGTTTCACTACATTTATCGTCCTGGTTGCAACACGCGATTAAAAATCAAGGTATGCCTAATATTTTGTTCGTATATAATGTATGTATAATACAAGTGACTTTCTTAAATATGTGAGAGTTTGTGTCAAACTTTCTTTCAGCATACGATTTTTTTGTAGCTCAAAAAATGACATTCGCGTATTTCATTCAGAGCAAAGGAAGGCAAATTGGTTTTTGTTTTTTAACTAAAAATGTTTAAATTATCAAAATAAAATAATCAACCTGTATTACATCACTTTAAGTTTACAATATTTGTACACTCTATTATTTGATTTGATTTGATTTTTAAACCTTGTTTATTTTGCTTTTTCTTTCTTCAGTTTAATATTTTAACAGAAAATCGTAAAAAAAATGTTTGGTTTTTTAGCAATATTGAAATAAATATGAATTTAAAATTATTTAACTTAAGTCATTAAAAAGCTTTTTACGCGGCTAAAAAATATTTATAAAAATAAAATTTATTTAGTCTCATTTTTCATTCAGTACTAAATTACGTTGGTTCTGTTTCACTTTGTAAAAAAAACAAGTTTTATTTTTTTTTCTTGACATTTTAAACTTTAAAAATTAAAATTATTAATTTTTGGGTAAAAAAAAGTCCATTGTTTTATATTTAAAGTTTGTTCGCTTTCTTTTCACTTTCACTCCTTTATGGCCTTTTCTGAGTGTTACAAAGAAACAAAACAAAAAAAGAAGCTGTCCAGATGGTAAATTCCAACGACGGGCATTGAGTGAGAACAATGAGGCTAACATTCCATGTTTCATTTCAATATTTGACCACCAAAAATCATAATTTTAAAAAATTCTCATAAAATACCTCCACGCATGTTTGTTTGACAAACAAAAAAGCGATATCCTGTCTTTAATTATCCGATATCTTGTTACAAATTTTCCTTCAGTATTTTCGAGCACTCGTTAAAAAAAAAAAAAAAAAATGAAAATAATGTTTGTATTGTTAACATTAACAATCTTTAATTTTTATATCTTCCTTAGGCTGTGATATTTGTCAAAACTCAAAATCGAATGTTTTTGTTTTTTGTTGTTTTTTGTTTTAAGAAAGGGTATCGAGTTTTTTTTTTTTCTTTTCTTTTAATTAAAAGACAAACATTATCAACAAAATCGATCCCTGGCTTTTTTTTTCACAGAATTATTCTTTTTACGAGTGGACCAGTATTTTAGTACCATTTTTTTTTTTTTTTCCCCATTCCCACTCAACTTTTTTTGTTAAATGGAAATCCGTTTTTTAAACAGATTTTTCTGTATTTCCAGTATTAAAGTATGACAAGTTGTTGCGCTTGATTTCAATATTGTACAAACACTTACCCAACTATGATCTCGATGAACCTTTGTTTACTACTGCATATTTTGGGGATATTGGTATTTTTTATTTGAATTTCAATTTTTGGTTGTATTTTCTAGTATTTGTTTTACCCCCCCCCCCAAAAAAAAAAATAACATTTGCTATAATAATCCAATTTCTCTCTTCTCAAGCAAAATGATGACCCCAGGTGCATCCACTCCTAATGTTCACACTCCTCCCAGTCAGTATTTACCTGGATATCTCTTGGGGGATGTTACACCACATGGCAGAACAGTAAGTATGATTAGAAAGAACAGAGTAGATTTTAATTTTTTTTTTTTTAGCCATATGAAAATACAGAAAATAGATGTTTTGTTGTCTTTTTTTAAATAATGTTAGATACATCATTTTGTTTGAAAATTCAGGCAGCTTTCATGACCTGACTGATTATTTACATTCAGCAGAAAACCACAAATTCATAATTATATAGTATTTTAAATTTATTGGATTGGTAAAAATATTAATTTTGAAACACTTTATAACAACCATGACTTAGGCATATATATGCATTTTCTTCTGTGTTTTAAGAAGGAACAGTTGGTTCATTATGCAATCTTGAAGATTGCCTTATAACATCAAAGCAGGTAGAGTAATGGATTGTGGTTCATATTGAGGAATCTGAGAGCAGAGTTTGAATTCCACTTGAGTTCATTACATTCATTTATGTGCAAATTCCCTTAGGAAAGCTATGAGTCTAAGACTTTGGATGGCAACCAGTCTAAAAGGAAAACTCTGAATTCAAAACTGTATGTAGCCTTGGTGAAGGACATATGCACCTAAGGAAAGGTTCACATTGACTCGATGATCCAAACTACAGTCAACAAAGAGCAGGGAAGGATCTACAACCTGACTGTAGCCTTCTTAATCCCAAGAAAAATTAAATTCCTTTCAGTTATCTAGACTGTTTTTTTTTTTTGTTTTTGTTTTTTTTCTTGCTAAAAATAAAAATGCTGTTTCATCCAAAAACATTAACTGTTTTATGTTTTTATTAAATCTATTTTTTTTCTTATACCCACTTAATGAATTTACTTTGTGTGTGTAATATATGCATGTGTGTACATATATAACGTACACACACACACACACAGTGGAGTAATAGTGGCTTGGATTGAATTATCGAAGAGCAGAATTCCATTGCATTCACTAAAACCCTTGAGAGAAAGGTATGAATTCATACCCCCTCCTCTCGGCTATAGATCAATAGCAGGACAAACCAAGTCCAATAGCCTTGGGTGGCAACCAATCAAGGGGGTCAATTCTATATTCAAAACCTGAGGATGATCATTTGGGAACCTTGTGGTATGCTGTGTACCAGTTCTCTTCCAAAAGGTGTGGTTGGTTCTGCATACGCTTTCACCACAATAATCAAATCAAAAAGACAATTTCTTTCTCTCTATCTATATATATATATATATGTGTGTGTACCCTTATAATGTTTTAGACATCCGACAACTGTCATTTTCCCCCTTCCACTCACACCTAATTTTAAATAAAACTCTCTCTGTTAAACCCCTCTCTTATAAACTAACATTCGTCCCACACTCTCATAATTACACTCTCTCTAAATTCTATTTTTATTTCCGGAGTAGGTTTTTTTCTGTTTTCTTTTTGAATTTGTAGGTCTGATGAATTGGATCGTATTTATGATTCCAATGGAATAAATTATGACCATGGAATATTAGTGTTTAAGCCTTTTTATTATATATATATATATATATATATATATATATAATCTTTCTATTTTTTTAAAATCCTGCAGCAAAGCCCTCTCCGCTGGTCATCTAGTCATGTGCCACAGTCTCCTCTGACTGTACCTCAACGGCCACAAGGGGCCAAAGTTTCCCCTCCAAATATGGTAACTCCTCCTCCTCAAAGGTAAGATTTTTTATTTTTTACTTGTCACTATGGATATAACAGAAAATGATTTAAGTTTTTAAACACTTAAATTCTATTAATCACCCAGAACTTTTTCTTTGCGTTAAAAAAAAAAATATTCAGAATAAAAATGTACTAAGTAACAGGAAAAGATTATCAAAATAGAGAAAAACTTGGTCGGATTTTACAATGCTTAAACGAAATAATTAGATTTAGTCATAATAGTATATTCTCTCAATCTTGAGCCAATTGTCAAATTTCTTAAAAAGAAATTCTTTTCCACAATTCTGTGGACATTTTGCCTTTAAGCTTCAAAATGAAATCATAATCTAAAAAATGTAATTGATACGCAATTTACTACTCATTGATGTTTATAGAATGTTATGAAATTGTAAATTCACTTGTGATAGAATATTTCACTTGTGTTTGAACAAAATTTAGTATAATCTCTTAAGCTTTTTAAAGTAATTGCATCTTTTCTATTAAATAAAATATTCCATTAAGAAAAAATAAAATTCTGGATTGCACATATAACATTTTTCTTATTTGCTATTAGGAGTGAAATCCTTAGGAGCAAAGACCGCAGTGCAGCTCCCCCTGTTCAAAGCCTTTTTGAAGATCCTGGGTCTACATCCAAAATAGATACTTCTGCACGACAGGTATGCTGCTTTCTTCTTTTTTTTTTTTTTTTTTCTCCTATTTTAATTTACTGCCATTAATCTTGATATTTTCTGATAGATTAAAATGTTTATACATCATTCTATTATTGTACATTAGAAATCTTACATCTGTACCCACTCACAAGTGTATTATTGAGCCTGTGATACTATTTTTGCTATGCATGAATGCGTTTTCTGTAAATTTCTTGAATTCCATGGATTTTAATATTGAGCCATATTTCTAATTTTTTTGAACTAAACAAAAAAAAACTCCACAAAATCACTAAAAAAAATCAGCACGCAGTGATAAAAACATGCACCAAACATAATGAAACCTGTGTATTTGTATTTTTTTTTTTTTTTTTTTTTTACTTTGAATACAATGTTTTTCCATATTTTATGGAGTGAGAAAAGCTTTAACTAAAATACTACAACATTAATTTTACAGTGCACATATATATAAATAAAAGCAGTATTTGGGATTGGGTGAGGCCTTAATCCATTTACAGCAGAATTCTTGTACATAAGATTTTTGTGGGGAGAAAAAACATCTAGAGTAGTTTTTAGATTTGTTTACTAAATAGGATACAAATTAGTGTTTTTTGTTGGTGGGCTGAAAATTTTCTGCCCTGGCTAATTTATGAATTCTGGCTAAAACATCAAATTTTCTTCGCCAAGAACTATTTCAGCACCCTCTTCACTCAAGATACTAACACATTGAAATTCAAATGTTAATTCTCTCAGAGGGATGATGGTAATTAAAATTATCCTAGTCTTGTGCCTAAACTGTTGGGAATTAAACTAGAAATAACCAAATTTTTCTTTTTCTTGCTACCAATTTATACAGCAGAGAAAAAATTCTTGTGAGATTACAAATAGTTAATATAATCATTTGATAATATTTGAAGAAATTGTATAACATAAGCTGGCTTGCAGCTATATCACGTTGAAACACTAGTTCTGGTATGATAACCGAAGTTAAGCAATGTTGAGCCTGGTAAGTACCTAGATGGGTGATCACTTGGGAATAGTAGATGTAATGGATAATGGTTTGGAATTGTTAATTAGAGAGCCAAGTTCAAATTCCAGTTTGGTTTGTTATGTTCACTTATGTGCAAATGGGCAAGTTATGAATCTATCTCTTCTTTCCCCAGCTATAGGTTAAATAAGACTTGTATCACTAAATCATTAAAAATTCTTACAATCAATAACATAAGCTATAGATGCTGAGGTTCAAATCTTTTTATAGTGTTTTATTTTTACATCATTTAAGTTTACTAAACAAGTCTCAGCTTTGAAATTTTCTCTAAGAATTTAGAATTATATAGTCATTGCATTTTTTTTCAATATCTTAAATTTTGATTGCCAGTTTTAAAACCTGATTTAAGTGAACAGAATTGGGCCACATTCTTTCTAATCTTCTAAATCTTCAAGAATTAAATTCTTTTGTCTGTTAACTGAACATGATTGAATCTATTTTATATATACAGGGTGCCCCACAAGAAAAAAAAAATAGGAATTTTGGTACAGCTTGTCTAATTGTAATTTTTGTTTTTTATTTGAAACAAAAGCAAAGGATAGAAATTTAGTAGTTTAAAACAGAACAAAAACAGAAATATGAGGTGTGTTGTTGATCAAACTAAAGAACTCAGGCAAAATGTCTTGGCATTTTTTCAGTCCTCAAGTTGGATGCTCTTTCTGGAAAACAATCACCTCATGTTGAAAATTTGATAACTCTGGCACCCTGGAACAACAAATGGTTAAAAAGTTTTAGTTCATCATTCATACAGTAAATCTAAATTTTTTATTTTTTTTATTAGACTCCATTTTCCTCCTTCTCTCAGCAACATCCAACTTCAGTTTCAAGAAGCACTCCTGATACAGAAATGATGCAGTTAGGTGAGTAGCTGCTGGACAACATAATCCTCTTTCACACTGAAAATGTCTGCACAAGCAATACTTGATTCTTCAAATGTAGACCTGCTTGTGTTTTTATGTTAACAACCAAATTCACATTATAGGCAAAATGTGATGTTTGTAAGTCAATCTAGTTTTGTGAATGATTTTAACTCTGAAATGACAAACTTGAAATTAATTCCATTAGCTTATGTTGTAACTATTAGGTTGGTGCAAAAATAATGTCGTTTTTGACTTTTTTTAACGTCAAAAACCGACATTATTTTTGCACCAACCTAATAATTACTGTTTGTCATGTTTTCTCAATTCCAAAACATTCATTAGGAATCTTCTTTATATGAAACTGAATTTTACAATTTTAAACTTGATTGGTGCAATCTGGTTATTTATTAATCAAATTCAGTTTAAAAAAAATATATTCTCTTAAATTATCACATCTCAAAGCTTTACCAATTTTGTGTACAAAAATAATTAACTAGAGAAATTCAAGTTTATAGACAGGTAACAAAGTTGATGTTTGTAGAAAAATTTATTTTTTCTTTTTACTTAAATGTTATATTTGCTTCACTTACCACTTCTAATTCTTTGCAGAATTGAAATCCCACCTTCTCCAATCCTCTGTATTCTGGTCTCAATGCTCACTGTGTATATTTATTTCATGGCATGTGATGGCATTAAAAAAGTTAAAACTAATTCCTAATTTATTTTAGGAAGCCCTCCTCATACATCTTGCAATGTCAGTCAGCTGAACACTTCTGCTGCAGCTAATCAAAGTTTCCAACACTTATCTAAAATAGCAACATCTCCTACACAACGGGATCCTTTCTATACTCAGGGGTAAGTCATTTGTTTGCTTCCTTCAAAGGAAAGTCGAACTAAATCTTCATTTAGTCGTAGTAGCAGCAGCTGCATAGTTAACATTTACTTCCATTATTATTAAATTTTAGAGGAAAAAAAAAAAACAACTAGAACAATAAACAATCTCTATAACCTTTCAAGTATACAATCATTACGCTGCTATGATAATTGCCAAAGAACTCATATGTGTTCTACGCTTTTTTTTTTTTTTTTTTTTTTTTTTTTTTTTTTAACAAAACATTAAACTTTTCTCTTACTTTGCTCTCTGCTTAAACATACAGGGAATCTCTCTTAATAGATGACCAGCTTGACGAGACTTGGGTCACTGTGTTTGGGTGAGTGTTTTTTTTCTTTTTTTTTTTTTTCTTCCTCTCCTTTTCTCCACTTTGGTAACTATATATATATATATATATATATATATAAAAACACTAGCTAGATTAATCTAGATTGCCTTGAAAGAGTTTACATCTACCAAGTGTACATAAAACTACTTCACTTGTGAGCAGACTGTAAATTATTTCTAATTTACTCCATTCCATTGATATAAGGTTGGTGCAAAAATAATGTCGTTTTCTCACATAGTAACATATGTGAGAAAACGACATTATTTTTGCACCAACCTAATATTATTTGAGAATACTCAGTGCCTATCCACATGTCCCACCATGAGCTTAATGGGCCAAAACTTTGAAGTACAGCGCTCAGCTGAAGATTGCAGCTGATCTGGAGGACTTGATATGTACACACGTTCATTACATTGAGATATATATATTTGAGAACAAGAAATTGACTGTTTTTAAGGTTTGTGTGATGTTAGGACTTAATTTTTTTTTAAATTATTAAAATAATTAACATACTTGGCTAATCTTTCGGGGGAGAGAGAGAAAGAAACACTAATTTTTAGCCTCTACATTCCTGTAATGTCTGAGTTGGCATTCTTGGAATATAAAGCAATAATGTTTCCATATTCATTTTATTATGGTACTTTATAGAAAAGGAATTACTATAATCGTCAAATCACCAATCATTTGTCCCCCGCTAAAAATTTCATTGAAGACAGTGATTAGGACTTTTTTTTTTTTTTTTTTTACCTAAGGTATTAAAAATAATATCTTGTCAATGCAGAATTGGTAAAATTTAAAGACAGTTTCTTATTTTCCTGAATATTCAAGTTTTTCCCAATTAGGACTGTTTCAGCATTACACTATTTTAGTTTTTCATTTTTCAGGAATGGAAGTTACTAAAATTTTCCTCTGAAGTAATTCATTTTTTTGTTTCTAATAAGCCTCTGAATTTTGTGGTCTTTTTAAACCATTAAACTAGCTGTAAAATTATTTTTGTGCTGTTTTATCTGTTACTAGTACAGAATGTAGCAGAAATACCTCCCACATAATGGGAAGACATTAGTGGCAATGGTGTCTTCTTCAAACTAATGTTTTGCTATTATGTGGGAGGTATTTCTGTCCCACCCTGTATTATAAGCTTAAAAAAAACTAGGTTTTACATAAAGTATTAACACCTACAAATGCCACAATGTGATGCTTGAGTTGTTCAATTTTGCTGCATTAAACAAAGGTCTGACTTATTATCCATGTTTATTTTTCTTCTCAGGTTTACATCAGCTGCTGCTTCTTACATACTTGACCAGTTCTCTCAATATGGAAACATCCTCCAACATGTGGTTAGTTGTGCTATTGTCTCTTTCCAAATCATTGACCTTGGAAACCTACAACAATGTTCTATTTGTTAAATGATCATTATTAAAAAAAAAAATGTGAATTTTATCAAAACATCCATTTACATTCTTCTAATGTTGTATCAGGTGCTTACAGGAATATCACTTTATATATAGACCATACCCTCCAAAACTAAAAAAAAAACTTAAAATAATTTTTTTAAAGAGGTGATATCACACACTTATCACTAGATGAAGGTAGTTATTTAAAAAAAGAAAAAAGGCAATTTTAAATTGTTTGAATCTAGTCCCACTTTCTTTTTTTTTTTTTTTTTTTTTTTTTTTAAACTAATAAAGTTTGTCATAATTTTGGGGATAAAACTATTAGGTTGGTTGTTTTCTCGCATAGTAATATCTGTGAGAAAACAACATTTTTGCACCAACCTAATATTATATACCTTTTTGTATTTGGTATGTATTCCATTTCATCTGTTCATTTCTGGCAATAAATGCAATCCACATAAAGGTAAGGTTTGGGAGGGATTGAAATCAGGTGTAGCTGATCATATATAGCAGTGATGATGGGGAGGAGTTGTCATCAACCTCCATTAAATGAAATCAAGATAGAACATCAAAAGATAAGACTACTGAAAGAATCAGTGAACATGTTAGGTTATGACAACCTGCCCAGCATAGAAAATTGGGAACTTCTGAGCAAGAACAATGCAAAAATATCACCACCCAAGTACAAAGCTTAGGGTTAAGGCACCAAAATTATACTATTGGATTGTTCAAGATTGCCTAACTGATTAAAGCATTGGTTAAAATCTATTTGGTCCACCTGGCATTTGTGAGTTCAATCCCAGAGCTAGGTAATTTAGAAAAGTTTGTTCAGTAGAAGAAATAGACAAGTAACACAAAGGCAAATAAACTAGAGGGAATATAAATATAAAAGCATAAAAATAAAACTTTTTGATCTTAATAGCTTTTAATAACTGCATTTATATTTTTTGTCTTAACAGATATCTCCTGAAGGGAACTGGATGCATATTCATTACCAGTCAAAATTGCAAGCTAAAAAGGCTCTGAGCAAAAATGGGAAAGTATTTGGGGACAGCATTATGTTAGGTGTAACACCCTGTATAGACAAGGTGAGTAATATAATCATATATTAAAGCTGATGTATCTTATGTACACACACTCGCTCTCTTGCACACTATTGTTTGAGTTTTTTTTTATGTGTAAATACCATTTTCTTGTATATAATAATGACCTTGTTTCTGATGCTAAAAACTGAATAAGTTATATGCTTGAGTTTATTACAACACCATAGTACAGCCTTCCTTATGTAAATTCTTCTGGAAATTATCCATTAAATCTCAATGTCATGTCCTCATAAATTAGATTTTGTGACTTTAAAATTACAAGTACCAGTGTACACTTTATATAGCAATATAATTATGTTGGGGTTTATGTATCTATTTTGTATTTTTATTTTTCTCAAATCATTTGAGGTTTTCAAACTGGATACTTTGTGTCAAAAAACTGAGGAATATGAAATGACCATCTCACAGCATGAGAATTATTGACCTATTCTTTTCAAGAGGGGGGGGGGAAATATTTCCAGAAATGTGTACTTGTCTATAATAAAATCTTTTCTGAAATATAGGAAATTCTGATAATTTTATGTCAATGCAATTTATTTATCTCTATATTTCTGAGATAAGGTATTATGTACACTATTTATATTATTCAGACTATTGTCCTCATCTTTGTCACCATATTTATTACAACGTTTCAGCCATTGTACGCTCCGGCCTACTTCAGGTGGTTGGAATGTTGAACTGAACCCTTTATTTCGCTCACTGGGGTAGATTGTTCTAGTTCCACATGTCATGTTTAATGGATGTCAGTTATAGTTATCTCCTGTTAATTTCCCTCTCCAAGTTCTCCACTGCCTTAACCGGGTATTGAACTCACTCTCTTTGGGTCCTGTAACTGGATCTCACCAATACCTTTATCCACTGTGCCATGTGTCCTTGAAGAAGGCCGGAGCATACAACAGCCAAAATGTAATAAATATGGTGACAAAGATGAGGACAATAGTCCAAATAATGTAAATGGTGCAATTTGAGATGAGTAAAAAAAAAAAAAAACGGATAATTACAGTAATAAGACGAAAGATTCAGTACAAAACTTCCTTTCTCTTTTCCATAATCTTTATTATATTGCAGACTGTCATGGAAGCCAACAAGGAAAATGCTAACACCAGCCATATCCTGGCTGATTCAAGGAATTTGTTTCACTCTACTCCAATTTTATCAAAAACACTTCCCCATTCTCTAATAAGACATACTCCAGGCACCCCAATTGGCAGTGCAAATGTTAAAACTATGACCACTCCCAGAAATTTACAAAAGAAAACTTTGAATGAGAATGAGGTAAGTCTTTTATTTAGATTTTTTATTTAAAAACAAAACAAAAAACAACTTTTTAAATTCAATTTTTTACAACCAGATTAGAAATTGGGAATATCTTGTATTATTGGTATTATTTTCCCCTCTACAAGATTTTAACCATAGTAAATGAAACTCTTTATTTTTGTTTTGAGCTTTACTTATTGAATATATGATTAAACTTTTATGCATTTCCGTTTTAGACTCTTCTGTTACTCTTTAGAGAATGTATTGTTAAGACAACAGTTTATGAAGTTATTTAAGAGACAAAACAGGCTTTTGGTTATATTGACATTTTAATTCAAAACAATATAATCTAATTTTGAAATTGAAGTGGAAAGATTATATTGAATCTATTGTTAGGGCTGATGCTAGGAAATCAATTTCACTGTTTCAGGCTAGACAATTTTTCTCACCAGAATCAATCTTGCACAATTATGTTAGCCATTTGTCTATGCATTGAATATTACTGTCACGTCTGATCTGAAGATACTTGATAAAAATCCAAAGAAGAATCTGTTAGTCCTGATCCAGCATTTCAATTTCAGTCACTTTCCTACCACTGTAACATAGCTTCACTGTGCCTTTTCTATTAGTTTTCATAATTGTTCTGATGAGCTTTCCTCTTTGGTACCTTGACTTTAAAAATGTAAGCACAGTACTAGATTAGCAACTAGGTCTCACTGTGTTGTATTTGAAATGGCTAGACGTAAATGTAAGTTCTATGCGGAAGGTTTCTTCTCACACATCTCACCTGTAGAAGTCTTCTGATTTTTTGCTTTCCAGTCAAGATTGTTTTTCAAAATTTTAAATGTATGTTGGTCATTATCTTTCATCTTCATATTTCATACTCAGTAACCCCCCTTGTGTGGCTTTATTGCCTTGCTTGAGATGAAATGATTAAAAAAAATTTTAATCAAAGTTTTGTGACTCGGCTTTTACTTCCAATTATATTGTTGTTGTTCCTTGTCTCCATCAAAAGTCTAGGTCATAAGGTTCCTTTGCAATTATTTATTAGGCAATCATTTGATTTTACTTGTAGTACAAAATTGTAGTGAATATGAAATAACTCCTTTACCCACTCCCTTCAAATTTGAGTAAGCTGAGGAAAAAGATGGAAAGAAACTCGTCAGCCTGTGAAATTTTGGACCATTGAAAACCTTGTTTTTCACAGGAATTAGCCATAATGCCTAAAAAAAAAGAAAATAGGGAGCCTATGCAAAATCCTTTTTGATGTAAAATAAGGAAAAAAAATTAAATCAACAGAAGAGTCTGAATTAAAGTGAAGCTTCATTTCTGTTCATACTAATTATATTATTGGCCTTAATGAAGCACTTGCTACTTCAAAGATCTTTGTTTCAACAATCTAAGAAAGGTAAGTATTTCAAACTCTCTCCATCAACTTTTGAATGTATGCAACCATATAACCCTTTTGTGGATGATGAACTTTTAAAACATTTTTGAATATTATTTTGTCAGATGATTTAATCTGTTGAATGAACATTTTCTCTTCATGATAATTAATTGAAATTATGGATTTTAAAATTTCTGATTTCTTTTCCTGAAACGAGGAGCTGACACACCTTTAACCTTGTAAATTCATAAATAAATTCCTTATCTTGTTTTGTTAAAAATAACCCATGTGTTTCCTTGTTGTCTGCCTCCATTAATCTTCTTGGCATGTGTAAATCAACTGTTCATTTTATCCCTAAAGTCCTACGCCACTATAAAATCAATCACACCTGTATATTGAGATTCTTAATTATAATAATTTTATACAAAATCAAGAATATTATTTTTTTTTTTTTTTTTAAATTTATTAAAGTGTTCCAACCAATGCTTGTCTTTCATAAGAAAACTAAGATTTAAGCAAGTTTCTTTCTCCCTTAAATGAACATTTTTAACAATGTCACCAAATCGGGGTTTTTTTTTTTTTTTTTTTTTTTTTTCCTGATCCTTGAATTTTATATCATTTCAGGTTTTCCAGACTGCTAGAATTCCACAAAAAAGCAATGATTTCTTTTCCAAGGCCATGGAATATGTATTTGGCTGGTAAGACCTGAACCTCTTACCGCAAGATGTCTTTCACTACAAATTTTAAAGACATTCATCTACTAACGACATATACATAAACATATATATATATATATATATTTGTATTCAAAGACATTTGACAATTTTTAAATAATGAAGCTATTAAAACTAAATCCACATTGAATGCTCTTTGTGTATATGGATGGCAGGATGGCTTTTTGAAATGCTAAATTGAATGTGATATGAAAATGGACATTGCAATTTGAATGACATTTTTTTTTTTTCTTTCAGATAACATGTTTCTTGACATGCTACTTGAAAACAACATTCTATAATGAAAAGATTGTTAAAGTCCTACATTTTATAAGGAACTGGTCTTTTTAAATGTTTTAAAATTTTTACATTTCCATCTTAATATTGGATTTAAATTTTTGATTTTGACTGTAGGTTCTCAAAAGGGATTGGACATCATCAAAATAGCAATCTTTTGGCTAATTCATTGTACGTGTGTGTGTGTGTGTATATATTTACCTATATCGCAATCTTTTTAACCTCTTTGTGTATATATATATATATATTTTTTGATTGCAATTCAATAAGAAAAGAATAAAACCAATTGATATTAAAACCAAAATTACTATTTTTCTTACCTTGTCTCCATTTTTTTTTTTTTTTTTTTTTTTTTTATAAATAAAATCTTACATGTTGCTTAAATAACCTCTTAATTAGATTGATGCTTAAAAATATAGCAATGGATCAATGCCAGTATCTTTTATGAAATGTATTCTCATTTTACTAGGATGTAGATATAGGAAGTAGAGGATATTAAAGGTTCATTATAATTTTTCAGTTATAGTTGAGGAGCCTCAATATTTTTATCCTTATATTAAATATTATGGATAGACTTGATATTAAATTGACGAATTTTAGTTTTTGTTTTTTTTTCCTTTCTTTTCTCTCAAATGTATTACTTGAATAAAAATGTTTCTAGGGCACTCACAAATTCTTGTATGTTATGAACTGATGCCATTAAGTACAAGTATTCCCAATAATAGCAGATTGAATTTACCCATATATTTGTGGCAGTATTCAAGTTGACTCTTGAATATCATATTTGATATCATCCAACTATCAAGACAGAAAAATTCTTACCATTGAGTCAGATAAGTTTTTATAACTTCACCTAGCTTTTATGTATATATGAAAGGGCACTGAAAAGTTCTCAACCTGATCAAGAATAAGATTTTTTTAGTCAGGCTGAGAACTGGGCATGTAATGTGATACAAGATTTAACTTGACAAATACAGATTAGCCCGTTGGTTAAAATTTTCCAAACTTTCTCATGGTAACTTGTATGATGTGAACACATTATTTTCATAGAGAAAAATATAGTTTGCAAAGGAAATAAAATGAAGATGCTTATAAAACAAAAAAATCTTTGCTTTTAGTGCTTTAGTAGATTTTGTGATTTGTTTAATTGGGTGAGTGAGCTGACTCTTAATCTAGAGACTTCATAACCATTAAAAAGAAAAAAATGATTAATACTAAAAAGAACAAGATTAGATGTGTAGAGAGAAAAGTCTGCAAAGTTTTCAAATACATTGCTACAAATAATTTTGAATATAAAAGTAATCTTTTTCTTTCATGTTGAAAGAAACAAGTTACAAAGTTCAAGGAAAAATGTTTCTTTTTTAAAACACGATGAATTGCATTACTATGAATAAAAGATGTGAGAGACTACTTTATGCTAGAGTTATGTTGTTTTATGTATACGTGTTTGTGTGATTATGGCAGCAGGTAATGCTAGCAGTTGATGTTATTTGTACAACACAATTCACTTTGTTTACATATCTTCACTTGTATATTTTTCATGTATGATTTACTTTAAAAGCAAGATATCTAATAATAGGTTTAGATAACTTGATAATTATACAAAAGGTAAGTAATCAATATTGTTTGCATTCCTGGTCAATGGTTGACTGAAAAAATGATTTAATTTATGCTACAATATTTATAAAAAAAATGGATCACAAGAAGCTGAAAGTTTATTGGTTAATAAATATATTTTTTTTAACCTATTTTCAGGAGGGAAAATATTAATCATTTTCTGTGGTGATCCCTCAGATTTTAGTAGCAAGTGCTGGGGATGTCTGCTTTTTGAATGTTGTTTGAGATAACATCACTGATTGGTTAATAAATGCAAATGTGCAAATTTGGAGCTTGTGTGAGCCTATTTTTACATAAAAGTTGATTTCTGTGTGGTCCTATTTTCATACAGAATTGAGAATTTTAGTAGTGTTACTTAAATCTACTGAATTTTTTTTGCAAACATGATAACAATTAGTTTGAATATGACTCGGAGAAACTCTGACATAAAAAAGAATGTCTTGACATGTATGCCATTTGAATGTTTTTTTTTTTTTCTTTTCCTCTTCCCCACCCTTCTTCCCAATTTGGCTTGAGGGGAATACCATTCCCTGACATCACAGGGATAAATATTACAATCGACCAATGAAGACATCTGATGATGGAATTATTTACAAATATTGGTTATACTTTTCTGTCTTTGTGATAAGCATGGAAAAAAATCTTTCTTTTTTTTTTTTTTCCCCTCCAGTAAAATTCTTTTATTTCTTGGTTTAAAAAACAAAACAAAACAAAAGTAAATTCTTGGTTAAAAGAATTATGAGCCCACTGTTATGTCAACCCAAGATATTCTGGTGTATACTGTGGCCAGTCGGTGAGTGCACATGCCAAAGGGTTTCCAGGAAAAAAAAAAAATTTACTGTGCTCTTCATGGATATAGGTTTTGATATTTATATAACATTTCTGAAGAATCAACTATTTCTGAAATACTGAATTTTGCTTTAAGTTTTCATGTCTTGAAAATGACATTGTTACAATTTCCTAAACAGAAAGATTCTAATTTAATAAATTACTGTTTTTGTAAACACCTGGTCGAAATGATGATTGAGGATACTCATCTTGAATGCTTGTACATAGGATCTTTGGTATTCTATTGTTGTGTTTATACGACATCTACCACAGCTGATCCATATTTAAACTAGATCCCCTCGGCTGATTGTAGAGTTAATGGCTTCAGCCCAAGTCTTGTCTCACCCCCACATTGGGATTAATTGATCGCAAGACTGGCTTGGCCCAAATGGTCAACTGGAATCAATGACTTGGTTTTGTCCGGTCAGAGTAAAGTCACACAAAAGAAGAAAAGTATTCATATACACTTCCTTAATACAAAGTCGATGGTACAGTCATTGATCGTTTAAGCAGGCTATACTATCCATGCAATAACTATCAACCCTTCCCAATTTTCATGATCCTGTTATGTTTTTGGAACAAGGCTTTAAGTCAGAAACTTTTTCTTCAGGGCAGAAAATCACGACATCAGGCAAAGCAGTGGTACTCTGCTGTCTCTGTCTCTCTGGTGTAGTGTCTCGGCATTCTGTTTTCATGGACCCCTGAGCAAGGGCTGGGCCAGGGCATAATGTTCTCTTGGGGTTTCCCATTTTCCCCAAACAACCAAGTAGGTATCTCCCTGCAAATGTCTAAATATGGGGGAGTCCCTCGTCCCTCCTTGGAATTCTGCCTGGGCCTTCTCCTTCTTTTGGTCACCTGATAAAACCTGTCTCCTTCCTGCTTTGTGTGAGTGCCTTTCACCATCGCTGCCAGAGTGTGTAAAGTCCTCTGTCTTCCCTGAAATTCCACCTGGGCCCTCTTCTTGGCCACCTTACCAAGCCCATACCCCAAGGGCTAAAGATAAACTTTTCTTTTGTATGGTCATCAGTATATCGGAATTTAGTGTTTTTTCAATTTACTAGCGCCTTTTCAATAGTGTCACAGACTAAGATCGGCTCAATAATTATCTACCATAATCAGTTCAGACAGATGTCTGTAAAGGAGCAGGGAATTCTCAACTAATCTCACAGACCATTGCTAGGGTAGAATTCTTCATGTTTTTTTGTAGGCCAGTGATCATCATAGTGGTTGGACTTTTGAAATATAATTCAAACCATTCTCAGAATTTCGGTTAGAGTATGAGAAGTTGACTGAGTAATACTGTTTCTCCTTCAGTCAAATTGTCTGACCACATAATGAGCAACAGGCTCCAAATGAAATCCTTCATTTCACCTGATATTAGCTCCCCCCCACCAGCTGCTTGCTCACAATTGAACCACTCTAATTCTCCAAATTTTTTTTTTTCTATGTACTCATTGTACAAATCACTCACATTTGTGACCTGACCAAAAACTTTTCATTGGACTGCTTCTAATTTATTACACCATTTAAAATGCTTATGTGGCATTCAGAAACTGCATTCTCTTTATCACCCACGCATATAATATAATCTGAGGCCACATTGCTTCTACCTATGGAAATTTTAACAAAAAATAAACTCGTAGCTCTGAATATATATTCATCTCTCAAACTTGGTAAGTAAGGTCAAAGCATAGCCAAGTGGTTGATGGTTTACTCCTTTCCGACTTCTCCCATCCTATCTCACTTGGCACAATCTCTAATATTTTTATCACAGCCTGTTAAGCCGCAAGTCTTACCGATTGTCTTGACCCCCAAGAAGGCTACCGATCCACATAAAATCCCTGAGGTTGTCTTTAATACTAGCTCTGACTTACCTCTGATCTTAGTGAAATTATTCAACTGCTGCTTGGAGAAGACCTTCACAAGTCTGTTGAAGGTGTTTAGTGTATTCCCTGCAGGTGAGCGCTCAGTTTCACTAGCAAACATTTTGAAACTATAATCAACAAGGTTGTGACTTGAGTGACAAGTAGTACAAATTTGACCACTGTTGATATCCTGTTATGCACAGAATCAGTGTGGCACTAGACGACATGTCTCAAGGACAATTAGATATTTCATAGGCCTTTGACAACATATATAGACAGTTACTATAAAAGCTCTCTACTCATCTTCTCGATTAAAATCATTCCTAACAGGTAGATCCCTGAAGGTAGTTGTTAACGGCCAGTCCTCTGAGGCCCAAGAGATCAACACAGGCATGCCCCAAGGCTCGCTTCACGGTATAACCCTCTTTCTATTTTATATAACTGATCTGCCTAAGTAAACTCTAATCATTTATGAATATCTATGCTGATGGTACAATGGTGTATGGGTGCACCTCCAAAATTCTAGATGACCTGATCTCTCCTCTGAACTAGCTTTAACAGCTCAGTGGGGCAAAAACTGGCTGGTTACATTCAATGCCTCAGGAACCAAACTAGGACATTCCATCATCACTGAACATACCCTGAAATTATTATTATTTATTTTATTTTATATATTTTTTTTTTTTTTTTTACCCATTTTGATGAATGGGTACCCTCTCAAATTAAGAAGCCTTTTCCACAAAAAAAAAATCTGACTGCTCATTTAAATTTGAGGAATGGGTCAAACAGAACTTTTTTTTCAGCTTTCCTCTCCTCAACAATTCTTTTTCTTCTCTCCCTACAATTAACCTGTGGGTTTAAATTTTATTGACTGAAAAGTTTTATGCCATAACTAAGATTTGTTTAGAAGTCAAAGCAAAAGTCCTGTCCTCTTTTGCCAAAATCTGCAAAAAACTCTGCTGGTAAGAACCAATGTTTGTTTCTTATATAATAACTACCAGGCTTTGCCCGCTCACTAGCACTTCACAAAGTAAGATATATTCACTACTTGAAATCTTTAAAACAAAAAATTTTAAATGTGAATTTAATTCATAAATTGGCTTGTTATAGTTAAGGAAAGTTTTACAAATAGATGCCAACTTGTTGAAGGCCAAGTAAAATGCACTTTTCTGCACTATGTAAAATGATATTCCTAAACAGAATTATTTTTGATGTTAAAATTAAAACAATCCTTGACTAAAAGAACAGTAAGGAAGGACAGTTAATTAATGAAATAACCTTTTTTTTTTTTTTTTTTTTTCAATATGCAAATTAGTTAAACCTGAAGAGTGATATCACCTAGATGTAGATAATATATAATACAGATATTGAGCTTTTAGTGCGTAAATTCCTCTTTGGAGGGATTTCTAATGCATGGCTTATCATCTCTCAGTTGCTTCTCTGTCTTTGGGTAGAGTGTGCTCAGGGGCTTCTCTGTCAAAGGACAGAGGAGCAACTGAGAAAATAATACTGAGAGGTGCTCAGCCCTGGGGAACAACTGCCTGAGGCCGTCCCCACCCATTGCACCAGAGGGAGGGATCAGTGCTCACACAGAGGCCAGCGCAACCAATGCTTGTGGGGGCTGAAAGGAAATTTTGTTCCTGTCCCAGGCGTACACACTCGGGTCTCCACCTAAAAATACACTTTGTGTCGTATCTTGTCCAAGTGGGGAGGGACAGATAAATACCATGAGTAAATTATTCTTGTGAGTAGTTTCTAACCCATTACTTATCATCTCAGTTGCATCTCTGTCTTTTGGCAGAGATGCATTCAGAGGCTACTTCGTCAAAGGACACAGTTGCAACTGAGGAAAATTATACTGAGAGGTGCCCAGCCTCGGGGAACATTTGCCTAAGGCCGTACCCTCTCATGACACCAGTGTGCTCACACCAAGCCCAGCACAACTGACGGTTGTGGGGACTGCGAATAATTTTTTTTCCTTGTCCAAGTGTTCACGGTCAGGTCCCCACATTAAAAAAGACCTTGTGTCACATATCGTCTCAGTGGGGAGACAGTAAATACAGTGTGTAAATTACTATAAAGTAGAGTCGGGGCTTTTTAATCTCAGAATTCGTGGGAGAAGTGAGCTCCAATTTTGCATTTATTCATAGAGATTTTATAGTATAGGTTTTACTTAATTAGCTATTACATCTCTCTAACTCTTCAAATGTTGAATGTATAACTAATTCTAATTTCTATTTTCCCATCTTTACACTATATTTTATCTTATAAATTGTCCTTTGTTCTGTCACCCATGAAATAAAAGTAATTGTATGGAAGATAAGGATCTATTTACATCAAATCTTTAAATTAAGTGGCAGCAGAAGTGTGACAGTATTTAGCTATGGTAATTGGCTAACTAATTAACTAGAGAAATTAAAAATCAGGAAAGACTTAAGGCGAAAAAGAGCTATCACAAAAGATAGACTAATCAACATTAAAAGATTTTATTTTATTTACGAAAAAGATACTTTTCACAAAAGACAGTAAACCTGTGGAAAAAGCCATGTGTAGGGTCTTGTCAAATTGATTGTAAGGGAATGCCTTGTCAAGGGAAACTGAATTCAGAAAGAAAAACAAAACATTAAAGATATCGGGCCGACACATGGTAGTCATAAAAATATTTCAGCCTGAGACAATTGCAATACAGGCAATTAAAATCAATATTAATTATCTTTCCAAGATATCATATATTTTTAATTTTTGATTGTCGTTGAAGAAAGGCCATATGGCATCTGAGAATTTTGGCATGAGAAAGAAAATTGTGGAGAGAATCCTTATTTACTTTATTAACGTGTCAATTCAGACGCAGAGCCATTGAATGGCAACATGGTGCATGTAAACTTTTGGCATGAGACAGAAAATAGAGTGGAGAATTGAGATTTGGCGAGATAAAAGAATTTAATTTCTTAACGAGCCAAGTATTCCATTATAAAGCTTAACTTAATGAAAGGACCAGATGGTAAATTTTGACTGATTAATGGTGTCGGTATAGAGGGCTGGCCAAGAGATACGATAGAAATTTGTGAATTTTGTAAACAAAAATTCTAGATTATAGTTTTGAGGACAGCTTAGCCACACCCACATGACCAGATGTCATTGGTCGGGTGGTGGCATGGGTGATAGGCAGAGATGAATGGATGAGAAAGGCAGAGAAGTTGTTAATGCCCACTGAAGGAATTGGTATGAGATATCAATGTGAGAGAGGAAGAGTCTAGGAGGATGGCTCTCCTCCGACCTTCCCTCACAGACGACGGAGCCCCCCTCCCCAAGGGAAAGTGATTGATTTTCCAAAAATAGGAAGTAATCAATTTTCCAGGCCTGACAACAAAGAGATTTCCAAGAAACCCAGGCAGTATCTGGGCCCCGCACCGGGTTTTGGTCTGTACCCATATAAACGAACGTCCCCAGGCTGAGAGACAGTATACAGTGTTTGCAGTTCAGTTTGCAAAGAGTTGCAGATGGAGTTAGAGCTAACCAGAGTGTTGCCTCACATAAGCTAACCAAGAGATTCCATGACCTCTGACTTCGCCTATCCTACCAATAGCAAGTTATATTGACGATCAAAGCCAAGCTAACACCTAAGAACTAAATTAGTTGACTTATGATACCAACTTGCTTGAAACATAGAAGTGTCACATTTCATAGACGGGCTGTGAGAAAAATACACTCCTGTATATAACAGAAGGATAAAGTTAATTTGTTATTTCTTAGCATATTTGAACCTCTTGGGTTTTTCTTTTATTTATTTTTTTTCCTTTGCGCTTGTGCGATACCACCTTCAATCTAGACTCGGCTTACACTACGCCTAACAGCTGATTGATCTCGTCTACCTAAGATCAACTCACAACGTGGGTAGGTTAGACTTGAGATCAAAACAGTTACTCCAGTAACCAGACATTGCAAGTGAGCTGGGAACAATAGAGCTGGTATTGAACTGGTACAGCTGGTGAAGCTGTTAACATCGACGACCAGAATTTGACAATGGACGGGCCACTATCCCATATTGGTATCCTGACCAGGGGATTTCGCCGAGTAGCGACGACCACTGATTGACCAGGACACATGTTGGTGACAGCCACAAAGAGTCAACTCCAAAATGCCAGTAGAAGAAACTTTACAGTTTCGCACCATGACCAGGAGTTGAACACTGACCAACGGCTGGATGTCACAGAAGAATTATCATTAAACTTTTAAAAGGTAAGCTTAAACATTAGTTCCATACTTAAGTGAAGCTATCAGTTTTGAGTTCTGTAGTTTATTGATGCTTATTGCATCTATTCCTCCCCAGCTATTGTGGTGATGGCCAAATCAAGAGTCCTCCACAGGAGCTAGCTTAAGTGCTGCCCAATAGTGCGGCTTTTAAGCTAGCCACAATTTTGGATACTGAAGGAAAATGATTTACTCCCCTTGAACCATGAAAGCAATTATAATGGCTAGTATAACATTAATATATATTTTTAAGCTTGCATAATCTGGCAACCCTGTGTGACGTCCCCCGGGTGTCACTGCACCAAATGTGTCGTCTGCCTGGCTGTGTCCGTCGTGCTATCCTGTCCTGTGACGACCAACTGGCTTGGTATTGGTCGCGGCACCAAATGTGACGTTCTAACCTTTTGGTGATTCGGTTGGGAATCTGGTTAGATTCGGTATCAGCCTTGTCGTTCCCAGCTCGCTTCCAACGTCTGGTTACCGAAGTAACTGCTTTGATTTCCAGTCTAACCTACCCACGTTGTGAATTGATCTTAGGTAGACGAAATCAATCAGTCGCTGGGCCGTAATGCAAGCCGAGTTCGAATAAGAGTGATATCGCACAAGTATATGTAAGAGAAAAAAAAATAACTCGAAAAGTTCAAATGTGTTAAAGGATAACAATATTTTATATATGGTTGCTGAATACAGGACTGTGTCTACTTCCCCACCCGCTATATGGATTCGTGACAATTTGTGTTTGTTAGGCGAGTCTTAACATCTTAAGTTGTTTGTTCTTTAAGAAACTGGTTCTTGGTGTATCTTCAGGTGATATTCGTAAAACTTGTTTTGGTGGTGTGAGTCTAAGTCGTTCTTCGAAAATAAATTGTTCTTGGTTAGAAATTGAGTTCGGAATTAGTGCGAATCTTAGCTTCTTCGAGGCGGGTCTTCAGAGCTCTCAGCTTACTGCAACTGCTTGCCTCTCTGTCTCCAACCCCAACTGCAACTTAACTGATTTTCGCTCGCTGCGACTTTGCTTATATGGATGCCGACCAAAACCGGGGTGGGCTTGTCGGGGTTTGAGGTTCCTTGATAATTCTCAACCCACAATCCACTTATTTCGTTTCAGTCAGGAAAATTTTATTATTTTCCATTTTTGGAAGTCTTTCGTCTTCCCACCTCCTTCTGTTCTCATATTGGTATCTCACCATGCCCTCAGAGGGTGTCAACAGGTTTCCGCACTCTCTCACAGTGGCATCTCACACCTATCCCTTCAGGGGAGCGCAACAGGCCTCCCCTCTTTCTTCACATGATTACCTCCGCCCAATACTCCTGCTATCATTCAGCCAATGGGCGCTCAGTGGCGTGGGTGTGGCCAGACTAGCCTCAGTTTAAAACTTTTATCCTTTTTTTTTTTTTCACTTTTCCTTTTCCTTCTTCTCTTCAAGGAGACCTCACACCCTAGACTCTTTCATCTTTTAACCAAATTACCTGGAATTCGTCAATTAGCTTTTCGCCATCACCAAGCGGGTGGCCATCCAGACGTACCTGCACTCCTGGCACCATCCACTGATCCGATAAAACAGTTTTGCTATTATAGCCGGATTTCATATGGAATTCGTCAACGAGATTTTCGCCAATTATCAAGTGGGTGGCCATCTGGCGAAACACAGCCAATTTTTCGTCCCGATAAAATAATTTCGCTATCATAGATCATAACCAGCCTGACGATAAACAGATGCTCCTCTCAATGATTTCTACATATAGACAAAGGCTTAACCTTTCCTTCATGGTGGTCAGCGGACACTTTTGTTTTTGTAATTCTGCGACACAGTTAATTTTTATCTATTTAGAATTCTGTCTCTGAGGTTATTTGGCCAACCTGGAATTTCCACCCGCCCCGTAACCTAAATCAGATTAATTCCAGTATCTTCCTTTTTACCTTCTCGACAATGGGAATAAAAAATTTTACCACTTTTCCTTGTCAGAAAAATATCACCGCTTAGTGTCCTTTTTGTGATGGCTTCTTATCACCTAAATTTAATTCTCACCTTTCTTTTTTTTTTCTTTTTCCCTTTTTAGCAAGCCAAATAGTGTCACACCTGAATCTGAGCTCAATGAAAATTGTTTCCTGTGCCTAACTTTCCAGTGGCTTTTGATTGAGCTCTGAATCATTGAAATCAGATCAGTGGATGTGGAGGAGTTGCTTGGATACACACACACACACACTGTACTTTTATATAAGATTTCAGTAAACTGTAGCTGAACTAGCAATCATAAGACAATTCTTTTGTGCCATTTTCTCTTTAGGACATGGTTGATCATGGCTCTCCACAACTTCCTATCCTTTGTAGCAGTGTTTGTCTTTTCCTATCTCTTTCCTTCCTGTTCTATCTATTTACAAACTCGTTCCTCAGTTTTCCCTCTTGCCTTCAATATGTCTCATGGGTACCAAATTTTCCAAGTCACCATTTCTCCTCTATCCCAGAAATTTTGGCTCTCTTTTATGATTCTAAGTATGTGTCCTTTTTGTTTTCATTTTCCTTAAAAGTTCCTTGTTACTCACATGCTCCATCCATGGTATTCTCAGCATCTTTCTGTAGAGCCACATTTCTGTTGCCTCAAGTCTCATCATCTGAAAGGAGATTGTCCAGCATTCATTGCCATATAAGATGGTTGATATTACATAAGTTCAGCACTCTTTTCTTTCTTCCTAATGAAATTTTCCTGTTTCTTAATATTTTGCTTAGCTTTTGAAAAGGAAAGCATCTTTCACTATTTCAATGTGTCTTCAAAATTTGTTATAACACTTCATATATTATGTAAGCAAATATGAAAATTTAAATAAATAAAATAACATTTTTATTAAATTTAGTTTGGTATAATTTTAGGCTTCCACTTTGCTAAGCATTACCATAAAATGAGGCCCTTAATTGTCAATTTATTTCATTGCCCTAGTTTCAAGGCACACAGTGAGAATCAAACTTGCTACATAGTAGTAGTAATCTGTTAAGACATGCTCATTAACCATTATATTGCAGTGAAGCACCTAAGCATAATTGTGTAAATTGTGGCAATTTAGAAAACCACTTCTGTTGATTTCACTCATAATAGCCGTTGTGGTAAGGCTCTCTTTATAACTAACTGGAAGAGACTCCATACCTACTCTTTCCATCCCACAACTGATGTCAAGAATTTCAATTTGTATAGGAACCCAAACCCTGACCTAAAAGGTGAAATTTCAAACTAGGGAAGCAGCCTGATAAAACGTTACGATCTCTAAAAGCAAAAACTTAAAATTTTGTTATGATGATAACTAAGTTTAAGATTTCTCAGAGAAGAATGATTGACTTGGCGATCATGTCACTCAAGCTAAAACTTGGTATGACAGTGCTTAAATGCCACATGGATATTTAATTCAAGGGAAAATTTTAAAACTAGAGAAAAATCTCAAATATCTTGGAAGGGTATGGATCAAGTAAGTTGATGTGACAGAGGATGGTAAGGAAGTTGTGGAACATTTCATAGGGCAATGATTTGTTTCGTTTGTCTCAAATCTCATTATAAAGAGACCATCTTTGTGGTGGCTGGCCACTGGTTGGATGAAACCACATTACTATAAGACTATTCAGAAGACGTTCAGTCACTTATATGCCATGCGTGATACGCACTTAGGCGATCGTGTATTTTTCGATACATGACTGATGAGATAAATTTTTTTTCCCTGCAGTAGGTTGCCATTTATTTCTGCAGTAGACTAGTTGCCATCCAAGGCTATAGAAACTGGTCTGTCCTGCTATTTACCCATAGCGGGGAGGGAGAAGAGGATTCATATCTTTCCCAAGGGTATTAGCACGTAAGTGAATAATGGATTCAACTGGAATTTGAACTTGGCTCTCTGATTCCTCAATCCTAGATGCTATCCATTACTCCCCTGTGCCTCCTTCAGAAGACATTAGGAATGTAAAATGATCTTGCTACTGGCTCCAAAGGCAAATTTCGTTCTCTTATCCTGTTGCAATATCTACAGGTTGCAGAAAAGACAAAATCTCCCACATTGAACAAATTAAAACTTCATATTGTAGCAGTTTTACACTGATTGTTTCTCTTTCATTCTTCCAGACATATTTGTCAACAAGATACAAAATTTATAAGTAATGCATCCTGATCAAATCTTTTCTGTCTTTGTGTCATCCTTGAAGTCAACTTAACTAGACATGTGTCTAATCCAAAAATTACTTGGACAGTTTTCATGCTAATCTCTTTATAGACAACTGTAGCTATTAAAGATTAGGACTTTATCCATTATTTATTCAATATAAAGTTACCTTTATTTAAAATAAAAGATACTCTTATTCAATACTATAAAGATAAGTATTTAAAATAATGAATCTGTAAAATCAAAGATCACTTTGCTCTTTATCATTCCACCACTAACTAATTAGTCAAAAGCATGTGAAAAGAGCAAGATAAAAATTACTAAAATAAAATTATGTACAGTAACAAGGTTGACTAAGATAATGAATTTTTCAAAGGCCACTACTGCAAGAGTCATTAAAACTTTTGACAAACTAAGTCAAATTTACATAGATAATGTTATTAAAAATAAAAAGTTTATAAATAATGAAAGATCTTGTAGGGACAAAGAATTAATCAAAAACATGTTGATTGTGGTTTGACTCAAAAAAGAATTATTCAAAAGATGGAATCTGAGTCGGTCATCTGAAAGTGTAAAGGTTGTTATCAGTTAATGAATTTCAAATGAAATGGCTTCAAAGCCAGAAACTCTGATTCTACACTTAATGAAAGAGAATGTTATTCATTATGAATTTGGATTTGACCAGTTCTGTCTTTGTTAACATGGTACAATCTACACATGAACCACTACAATAGATACACATTACCCAACTGCAAAGCATACAAAATCATCCCATCAAATAATTGTAGCATTTTACATACCATTTCCTTCAGTGGAATTATTACTCATCAAATCATTGTTGGTACATTTAATGCCACTTTATTTGCATCATTTATTGTCAAGACTTCTTCCCAAACTTAAAAGTAACAAGACAGTGATAATAATGGATAATGTAAAATTACACCATTCAAGAGTCATTCTATTACAAGGTTGTTGGTTAGATTTTTGCCATCTTATAGTCCAATGTTAAGCCCAATAGAAAATACTTTCAGTTCTTATGAAAACAAAATTTCTTGCTGATCTTGAAGCTTCATGAGCAATTAAAGAACAAGCCAACTTGGATTTTGAAGGTTTTTTTCCATGAATGAATCTTTTAGACTGTTCTAGTTCCACATGCCATGTCTAATGGATGTCAGTTATCAGTTATCTCCTGTTAATTCCCATCTCCAAGTTCAATACCTGGCTAAGGCAGTGGAGAATTTGGAGAAGGGAATTAACAGGAGACAACTGATAACTGACATCCATTAGACGTGGCACATGGAACTAGAATAGTCTACCCCAGCAAGCGAAATGAAGTGTTCAGTTCGACATTCCAACCACCTGAAGAAGGCCGGAATTTACAATGGCTGAACCGTCATGATAAATATGGCAACAAAAGGAAGTTAGATTCATCACACCAGCCCTAGGAGCGGACTGAGTTTAGCTACTGAGAAAATGGGAGAAGGAAGAAAGAGATTAGTACTGCCTATGTGGAACAATGGTGCATGGTGAGATGTGAAGGGAGTTGGAGTAAAGGAGCAGCTTGATTCCTCTGACTACTCTTAAAAAGAGGGCTGGACAACCCCAAATTTGGAAAACTACTTGAGTAAATGTATTTTTATATATGGAATTTTAGAAAAGGTTGATGCTTAGGGTAGACAATAACTGTACTCAGACCCTAGTCAACCCCACCCCTACCAAACACAGGACTCCATATAAGCTTGATGCTTGGACAATTGGTAGAGATTCTCACACTAATTCTACTGGTTCATATATTTTTATGATTTAGTAAATTTTTATAAATTAATAAATAAAATAATTGTTTTCATATTTCTTTATAAATTTGTTAATGATGAACATTGCATTGCATTAGTTGGTTTGCATTATTGAAAAAAAATGTAATAGTGTTTAATATTTTTGTTGTAAATTCCCAAGAACAAAGAAAATGGATAAATACACTTTCATGTTTAGATTTTATTATTCTAATCATAGTCACATGCTAACAAGTGAAGCATGATGGTAACCACAGTGGTCTGAAGAAGCTTGAAGACCAACACAGGGCATAGAGCTACATTATTGGTAGCCGTCGACAAGGATTGATGAGTGGCATTACATTATTGGTTACCACTGATCAGGATCAATGAGTGGGGTTACGAATACATTATCAACTTAAACTTTTGACTTTTCTATAAATATTTCCATGACAAGGTCTCATCATTTTACAGTTGAAATGGTTAGATGTAACCATAAGTTCTATGCTAACAGTTTCTTCTTTTGAACTTCTAGCTTGTGAAACTCATTTCCTGCCTCTTGCTTCCCAGTTAACTTTGATCTTCAAAAATTTAAATGCAATGTCAATTGTTATCTTCTGTCTTAATTCTTATTTTTTTAATGTCCTCTCTGCTTAATAGTAGTTTTTTTCATATTTTCTAACACTCAGTAATCCCTTGCATCCTAGTGGCTTTATTGCCTTTGGTCTTCAAAAATTTAAATGCAATGTCAATTGTTATCTTCTGTCTTAATTCTTGTTTTTTTGTCTATATTTCTGAGATGAGGTATTATGTACAGTATTTACATTATGCGAACCTTTGTCCTCATCTTTGTCGCCATATTTGTCACAACGTTTCGGCCGTTGTACGCTCCGGCCTTCTTCAGGTGGTTGGAATTTCGAACTGAACCCTTTATTTCGATCCCTGGGGTAGACTGTTCTAGTTCCACGTGCCATGTTTGATGGATGTCAGTTATCAGTTATCTCCTGCTAATTTTCCCTCTGAAAGTTCTCCACTGCCTTAATCGGGTATTGAACTCACACTCTTTGGGTTTGTCACTGGATCTAACCAACGCCTTTATCCACTGTGCCATGTGTCCTCAAGGACACATGGCACAGTGACAAACCCGAAGAGTGCGAGTTCAATACCCGGTTAAGGCAGTGGAGAACTTTCAGTGGGAAAATTAGCAGGAGATAACTGATAACTGACATCCATCAAACATGGCACGTGGAACTAGAACAGTCTACCCCAGGGATTGAAATAAAGGGTTCAGTTCGAAATTCCAACCACCTGAAGAAGGCCGGAGCGTACAACGGCCGAAACGTTGTGACAAATATGGCGACAAAGATGAGGACAATGGTCCGCATAATGTAAATACTCTTGTTTTTTATTGTCCTCTCTGCTTAATAGTAGTTTTTCTCATATTTTCTAACACTCAGTAACCTCTTGCATCCTAGTGGCTTTATTGCCTTTGATCTTCAAAAATTTAAATGCAATGTCAATTGTTATCTTCTGTTTTAATTCTTGTTTTTTTTATTGTCCTCTCTGCTTAATAGTAGTTTTTCTCATATTTTCTAACCCTCCCTCACCCATTACATCCCATTGGCTTTACCGCCTTGCTTAGTGTGAAATTATTAAAAAGACTTTTTTTTAATATCATTTAATCAGGTCAAATTATTTAATGAGAATCTCATTCTTCAAGTCAAATTATGGTGAGCATGATTTGTAAAACAATATATTAGGTTGGTGCAAAAATAATTTCGTTTTCTGACATAGTAACATATGTTAGAAAATGAAATTATTTTTGCACCAACCTAATATTTAGTTTATATTTGTAAAAAAATATATTTAGTTTCAAGTAATTTAAATAAAAGATTATATAAACATAAGGGTAATCTTTTACAAAATAATGAATTAGCCATTTACAAAATTACTACTAATAACATGTAGGATATCATTAAGAGAGTACTCAACAGCTGAACTATCTGAGAGATTCATCAAGTAGAGGACAACTCTGGGTGAAAATTTAGAGTCAGTGTTTTCACTTTTTCAGCTTCATTTATCTGGGTAGTAAACAATTTTTCCTCAGTACAACAGATATACAAAAAGAAACCAGTATAAGTTAAAGTCAATGATTGATACAAATAAGAGTTAGGCTTATCAATGCATGTGTGTCTATCAGAAGCAGTAACACCTTTTCAGCTTTTGTGTATGTGTAAAAAGAAAAAGAAATTGGAGCATGAATTCTGTAAATTGCAAGTGGCTAGCGCTCTTTTACTTCAGGCTGAGATCTGGATAGGATGCTAAAATTATCACTCAGTAAAATAGTTGCACATGGCTTAGACTATACATATCACTCACTAATTTGCCAACAAAGTAAGTTCTACTTTACCTTCATTCTTTGCAAAAAATCTTAAGAACATACCTTGAGTTTGCACTTTCTTTCAGGAATTATCCTCAAAACTTTCTCTGCACAAAAATATTCCTGATAAAATAAAAATTTCTTTCTTGTTTTGTTTTTCACTCTTTTTGTTTGTCTATTTTCTCAACTAATTCAACACTTTTAGTTTTTGTTTGCCAACATTGACATTTTCTAAGCGTCAAACAAGACCCCTAATCTAATAACAATAGATCTTGTGTATAAAGAAAGAAAACAAAAATTAAATATTTGTCCTGAACCAATTTTTACTCAAAACAATAATTATACTCATTTGTTTATATCAACAAGCTGCATCACATCATTCTGGGAACTCAAATCAGTAATATGTCTGTAGATACTCTGGACCAGACATGTGAGCAACAATGAGGTTTTAGAGAAAATGGAACCAAAAAAGAAACTTATATTTAACATCAGGAAGAGATAGTTGAAATTTCTGGGGCCCATAATGATGAAGGAGGGCTTGGAAAATCTGTTACAGGAGAGACAAAGAAAAACAATACATAACATACTTGAGAAAATGAATGGCAGAAAAGGGTTTAGAAATAACTAAAAGACAGAATTTATTTAGAGCTGCAAGGAATAGGAAATTAAGAAGAGCCATTCTTGAGGGAATATGGCACATAAAGTGAGAGAGTTTTGATTTACATAAAAATCTGAAGAATACAGCCATAAGGAAGAAACTCATTTGCCAAAAATGCTTATCTGCTATGTTGGGTCAAAGTTATTTTGATAAAAAGTTCTTCAGATTGTACTGTGAGAAAATTAAATAAAATCAATAAATAAAATAAAAAAAGAATAAAAAAAGAAATACATTTTCCCATGATAATAAAAGAACTGGAAAGGGTTTTTGGTCATCTCTGTAATTTCCGACTCCACTTCCAAAAAGGACAGAACTGTGCTTGTCTTCCCACTTTCCAATGCATAGCACTTGAATGTGTCTTATAGAACCTTCGCTGATGGAGTAAGTACAATTTTTAATTTGGTCATTCCAACTCAGCACAAAGCTGACTTAAGCTCAACCATCATAACCATTCTTATCATTACTTACCTTAACTTCTAGACCAGAAAAAGAAAATGGACATACCCAAGAAACATTGTGAACTTTGTTTTCCTATAGATTCTATAAAAAAAAGAATAAATGGTCCATAGTAGAAACCCAGGTTTTTGTTGCTTCTTTAATTGTTTTCTAATCCTCACTGGGTGGCAACTTAAATAGTTAAACTGGTATGTTTAGTAGGTGCTTATTTATTAGTCCTTATATTTGTTGCTAATCTTCTTAATTAGTATTAGCATTTATTAATTGTTCCTACACGGTTCCTTAACTTGCCGTTAGTAAGGAAGGCTAGTAGGCGTAATGGTGCTGTTGGTATCACTGGGAGTTAACCAATTTCTTGAGTTGGTTGGCCAAGGTCACAGTGTTAGGAGAAAGGCTTGGAGCAGAATATTGAAGCCATATTTGGGGAGCATGAAACCACCTCTTAATTGCTGGTGCTCCCAGGTTCACCCAGACCTGATGTGGTAGCACCTGTTAGGGTCCCAACTATGGGTAAATAGGGTCAAAACACTATGAAAGTGTAAAAATAGGTTTTAGTACTGGTAATACATTTTTATAAAAAATTATCACCAGCAATTAATTTTTGAAGGAAAAAATTATTACCAGCAATAAATTTTTGAAAAAACAAAATATCAACAATACATTTTTTTAAAAAACAAATCAGCAATAGATTTTTGAAGAAAAATATTATTAGCAATAAAAATCTTGTTGGCATTAAATGACCCATTGAAGTTGATATGCCATAAACAACCAAAACAAGTACTGCCAGTGAGATGAAAGGAAGAGAAGACAAGAATTATTGGTATAAAGTTCTTAGTATTGTCATTACAAAGGATGTGAGTGGAATGTCTTTAATGGGGACAAGAAAAGCTATTTGGAAAAAAGGATGAGTTGGTAGGACCTGTATTTGTTTTGTTTGTCAGGTTGGTTGATCAAGATCACAAGAACTTGCTGGGCATTGACAGTCCATTCACCATGATTCTGTCTGTTGAATTGGTTGACCAAGGTCATGGGTGGTGACGCTGAGAGCTTGCTGGGTGTTAGCAGCTGGCCCATTTACCAGTCATTCATATGCAGCTTTCTTAAAGCAAACATGGTGACTACCAGACTCATCTTTTTCTTTGTTGGCAACGTTCGTGATTGACTTCTTTTATGTTGTGTTTCATATTTTTTTGAAGAGATTAATTTTGTGGGCCTGATGTGATGCTCAGAGTCCATGCATAGAGAATTTTTTTGTTTTTGGTTTTGCTTTCTTAGCATTCATATCAGACTGACAAGTAAAATGAATCAGAAAGAGATCTAATTTCGTTTGGAGTATAATAGCCAGCCAGAAAATATTTGAAGCTGGTATAGCCAATGTAAACAGAAAGAAAAGATGTAGAATATAAAGACTGAAAACATGAAGGCAACTAGACTATCACCTTTAAGTAAACATCACAAAGAGAAAATTTTTAAGTTAGATGAAGAACTAAATGAAAACTGATTTCTCAACAATAATTTTTATTGAATGTCGAGCTATATTGGATGACTCTGATGGCAGGGCAAGAAGTGGAGGCCTTCATGAGAACAGCCAACCATACAACACAGAAATCAACAGTGTGGTGGTGTAACATTTTGGTCCAGTATTGTAGGTAGAAAAATTAAAGGGTTCTTTAAATTTGATGATATAAAGATAAATAGAGAGAATTGTTGGAAGTTCTTGGAAAAGACCTTTACTGATCTGTACAATGAAAGACAATGCTTCTTTACATTCTGCAAAGCTGATTTTGCCAAAAAAGGTAACAAAAATATCTAATTAATCAAATGGCCCACAGTCTATCTAGATAATAATCCAATAAAGAAAATTTGTGATCTATAATTAAGAGATATATAAATGTGAATGGAAAACAATATTTAAGCAGACGTCAAAGAAGCAATAAAAATTACTGCAAGTCGTGTTAAAGTTGAAACAGTATAAAAATGTACGAAATCATTGCTTGAAAGTTTGATGAATGTTATCTATTAGGTTGGTGCAAAAATAATGACATACTAATGTTGTTTTTTGAAGTTAAAAAATATGTCAAAAAACGACATTATTACATCATTATTTTTGCACCAACCTAATATATTCAGAAAGGCTATTCTACTTTGTTTCATTACCTTTCAATCCATATAAATCTAGGTTGATTGTGGAATTTGCAGGAATCAGCAGGATCAAACATTTCTTAAGCAATCGGCGGACCCTTAAACCCATGTCTTCCTCGTGTTGTTTAAACTGATGTTTTTTTTCCATATATCTTAACTGTAGTTATAAACTATAATTTAGAAAGTGAAAATTTCACTGAAATATGTGGGAAAATTTGCTTTGCATTTATAATCTCTTCAGCTGTGAAAGTTTGATCAGCTGAGCTTTTTAAAAATCTATAACAACAGATATTTGCAGAAAACAAAACAATAAAAAACCTTGAAAAATGTTGCACAAAAATGAATATACATTGTTTTTCTCAAAGAGCTTATCTGAATTCTTTTATTTTTTTATTTATTTCAGCTTTCTCTACTTTTTTTCAATGCTATTCCAAAGTTGTTACTTATCACAAACGATAGCACAATAGAAAAACATCACCAAACCATCCACCTAGTGAATAAGAATCTTCTTATAGATATGGTTTCAAAGAGTGGATATTTAATCTCAGACAAGTCTGTTTGAATTCTGAAAAATACAGTAGCATCCAATATTAAAAAGCAAAAATTTTAAAATAAAAGATATTGATTTCTACATATTTGTTCAGTAATTGCAGTGAATATTCTTAAAATCTTGCTCTGCATTCTGGTAAATTTGACCAAAAAGAACCAAAGATACAGAAAATTCTAGAACAAAACTTTTGATTACATCAAGTATAGCACCAAAAATTAGAGAAGGCAATTGTAAATACAGATGTAAATAAAATTAACGACAAATTACTGACATCATGAAAGATCCCAAATCAAAACTCAAAACCAAAGGAAAGTTGTTTAATGGATAGGTTCTGCCAGTGGTGACCTATGAAAGTGAAACTTGGGTACTAAACATCACCACTGCAGAAACTCTTGCAGTAGTACAATATAAAATGGAGTAAATAATGCTCGGCATCACCTTATATGACAGGAAGAGCTAAGTCCAGATTCAACAGCAGACTGGAGTGAAGGATATAATTGAGACCACCAAGAAGGGTAAACATAGTTGGACTAGTCATGTCTCTTGTCTCAGAGACAACAGGTAGACTATTAGATCAAGAGAGTGGACACCAAGGTAGTAGAAAAGAATTAGAGGATGGCCAAAGGTAGGATTTACATAAAACAATTCCTCAGTGGAATCAGGTGATTCAAAAACTCTATAGTGAATGATTTTGTTGCAACAGTGGATGTTGTGCATCAGATAACAGAAAAAAATTGATGCACAATCTGACCCGATACCTTGGGCTCCACATTGCCCAGTATGGCCAGAGATAGGAAGTGGTACAGGCCAATCAGGGAGTGGGGGTGGGTCTGCAAACAGGTGTGAGAAGGCCCTAGATTTGAATTTAGATAGTGATTTAATAATGATACAGAATATTAATAAGACATCTACAGACCATGGCTTTTAATTGCTTTTGCACATCTACAACTAAAGAACCACTAATTTATCACATTGTTCAGGCATGATTCAATCACTGCCATTGTTTTTCCTTACCCTAACATTCTTCTAAAGAGTCTCACTCAGTCTTAAATCTGACCTTTAGACAAGCCATGCCATAACCTCAGCATTTTCAACTTGGAAGAAATGTTTTACCACTTTTTCAGTATGACAATGGACATTATCTTGATAGGCTCTGGGACAGGATATGCTAACAGAAAAGAAACAACATGGTGATAGCAATGGCAATATTAACTGTTTCCCTTATAAAGAAACAATTGGAATTCAGTGACTGAGCAGCCAATACTGTTTTTGTTTGAAAATTATAAAAAATTTTTTTGAAAACAACTTTTCAGGAAAATTTAAGCCCACTTATCACTCTTTCCAGTATTGATGGGGTTTTCCTTCCTAACCATTTATATGAAATGTGGAAAGTCAACATCTTCATTATATCATTATTTTCTCTGCGAGTTAAATGTGCTATTCTTTTTAGTTGTTGCTGCTGTTGGTAGTCCTCAAGTGATGTCGTTTCTGTTATTTGGTACAGTTCTTTGTGAATCTGTAGCACCAGGCCACAATGTTCAAAGAAGGATGATCTTTGCCAAGACCCTCAGGCTTTAAACAATGATCTTAGAAAGCACTTCTATACAGCTGAGAGTTTAGATATTTCTGAATGGGTTTGGCACCATGCATGACATCCATATGAAAGTCACAATCTGATGAAGCTATCTAAGAACTTGACTCTAATTTTCAATTTTATTTTAAATTGGAATTTTATAAATGCTCTAAATAGAGTTACAAAGCTTTAATTCTACAATGCAATTCCCAATTTTCATTTTTTTCAAACTCTATAGACATGGATAGTGTATAATATAATTTCATAGTTTTTTCAAAGAAACTAAAGATCTGATTTGAATTTAATGCTTTGTGGTTCTATGCTGTAGAAATAAGCAGAATTTGAAGTTTATTTCTCTTCTTAGTTTCCATACAAAACAAACAATCTCTATTCTTTCTTTTTCATTTGTGTCTAGTGGATGTGACCTTTGACTCAAAATATAAATGATAACAAAAATAATGCTGAAAACAAAACAAATCTTTCCAAAGCAGAACTGGACACATAAAAACAGAAAAGGAAAAACAAAACTGTCATGAATAGCTCAAGAAATTAAAACTTTATTGATATAGACAAATACAATATTTTATAAGTTTCTGTATATATGAGATGATGAGGTATAATTACAATGTTATTCTTTTGGTCTAACAAACTCATTCTTTTTTATTAGTATTATTATTCCTCCACTGTTCACCTTTAGTTCCTTTCCTGTACTAGAAAAATAATACATGTTCATAGCCAAACTACTGAAATATATCTGCAGTAGTACCCTTAATAAAGTGTATCTTAGCTGATGAAACTGGGGTTGTTATTACTATTAACCCAGGGTGCTACTGTAGTATCTCATAATATAAGCTTATAGTGCTGTAAAAATAAAAAAAGCTTTGGGAGTTCAATTACAGAGTAATGGATTTAGTTGCATGGGTGTAGAGTATGTTACCTGAAAATAGCCAAAGAATTTGCAGGTGAAATTTTGATAAAAAAATTTAAAAAAAAGATAAAGGCAGGCAGCCTAAATTAATTTCTGAGTTGATAAATTAATTTTATTCTAAAATTTGAATAATTTAGAAGAAAATGAAAATTCTCAGTTTAAAATGACAACATATTTTTGTGTGTGTGTGTGTGCGTGTGTGTGTGTGTGTATACCACTTTTACATTTAATGCTATATATCTATGTATATGTATATGTTCATTGTTTTCCCCATCATGTGTGACAATGGGTGTAAAAGCTTCAGTCTGCTGAGGTGATAAGGTAATTATGAGGAAGTGTCTAAGTGCTCACTCATTTACTCTGTTAACCATTGTATTGTCAGCAACAAAACATTTTTCCCAAGTTATCTTGGACAGAGCACAGAGAGACATGGGTTCATGCCTTTTCCTAAAAGGATTAGTGCTAAAGTAAACACAAACAGCTTCAGATGGAATTAACTCTGATGATTTCTTTCTTGTGCTGGTTTCCATTACATGACCTTTCACCTTATGTTGTATAGGGGTCTTGATTATATATGTAGCACATATAAAATGAACATTACACACACACATACATATATAAATGTTATATACATATAAGTCTACATATATGCATGTATATAGAAATATACATATAGATAGATATTAGGTTGGTGCAAAAATAATGACGTAATAATGTCGTTTTTTGACGTTAAAAAATACGCCCAAAAACGACATTATTACGTCATTATTTTTGCACCAAACTAATATCTATATACAAGGACATATACATATCAAAAAGCAATATCTAAATTTGATTACAACAAATCCAAAGAGTGTAAAACCATTTGATATTATTCTTTATTGTGTTACTAGCGAAATGGAAGGAAGAAAAAAATAATTTGTTTCATCATCTTTCTGGAAATATTCAATAGACAAAAAGGTCTGCAGTGGATATCTCAGAGAGATGAAAAACCCATTTGGCATTTTCATATAAAATGAAATGAATTATTAGAATAAATATTCAGTTATCTTCAGAGTGGACCCAGTTTTAAGGCAGTGGTTTAGTTATTTATTTGTTTTCTCCCTGGGTACTGGAGAAATGTTTTTATTAAACAGTTAATGTGCGCGTGCAGTGATAAAATAAAAAGGAAGAGAATCAGAAACAAAAATACTACTATATATATATATATATATATATATATATATATATATATATATATATATATATAAAATTTGAAAATGGAAAACATTTCATGAAAATAGATTTGATTGAAAACAGACTTAATTATGCCTTTTACCATTCAAGGCTTCATCAGATCCAGAAATTAATTAATTTCTTGCTTCTGAGCCATTTTGATAATAATAATAATAATAATATTTGCCTTTAATTCAATACAAAAAAATCTGGGAAAATACATGAACAATTTTTGGCATGAACTAAGAATTGTAAAGAAAAGATACAGAATAAATATCAACGGCCTTTTTTTTTAAAGTCACTCATTTTCTTTGTTCTTTAATCATGAGAAACGCCAACTTAGGGAAAAAGTACAATGGTTTCAATATTTACGCATACACGCAAATACACATACACAGATTTCGTTCTTGGATCTGATGAAGCCTTGAATCATGAAATACATAATCAAATCTATTTTCATGAAACATTTTCCATCTGTCAAATTAAAAAAAAACATATATATTTCACATGAAAAAAACATTTTTTTATTAGACAAAATGATTTTGTTCATAATATCCTGTATATTTTTACGTGGTATCATATAGCAAATACACTTTTTTTTAAACTAATGACAGCATCATTATGATTTTTAGATAACAAAATTGCACCTTTTCATAAGAAAAAAGGAAATGTACAGTCAGAATTAGTAAAGATACATCCCTACAATGACATAACTCTTTACCGATAAATTGGAATGTATGACTATACTATCTGAAGCTATCTAAGAAAAGAAAATAGCCCATAAGTATTTTTCAAAGTTGTTTTAACATTGTTGAATGTTGTTTGTTTTTTTTTATGCTTTCACAACTTTGAATAGACAATAAATGTTGTTGAAACTTTTTAAAGGGCATATTTGTAATATGTAGTCAATTAAAAAAATGTCAAAACTTGATTAAACAAAACAACAACTTTCTTTAAAAGAGGTGAGAAAAAGGTATGAGGTTTTTCTCACCTTCTACATTAACTAAAACAAGCATATTGAATTGACACTGAATTTTTTTTTTTGGTCTGAATCAATCTGACCTTACTGCTAAAAGTAAAGAAAATCAATGTTCAACTGATGACATATTGCTAAAAGGCCTTTGGATGTCTGGAAAATCAAATATCAAATCTTCAAAAAATAAATAATCTTTCATCAAATTTCTTATCCTCTTTAGTCATAGAAATAGGTCTGATCATTAAATGGTTTAAAAAAAAACCCAAAACCTCAAATAAAGCAAGCTTTTTAGTAATTTGTAAATAGTTTCAAAGATATTTTTTCAACTACAAAGATTTTCTACTGAAATCTTTTTTTTGGCAACTTGAAAAATACTTCTGACAATAGTTTTCTTTAAAGGCCCTTGTACAATATTGTAAACAACAGAACATTGATCCAAATATCGAAGTCTGTAAGCGGAGTCTCTGTAGAATTTCTTCTACCTTTTTATATTCCTTTCTTGTGCTCAGCATAGCAGTAGCAATATAGCCATATTTCAACAAAGTTTCTTGAAGGTTCTTTGTTTAGAAATAAAGATGCACATTGCTGAGTATGTGAGGCAGTAAAATGACAATTAGATTGGTTTCATGAAATGTGTTTCTTTATCATTGTTTTTTAAAATTTTGACTGAAATAAAACCAGAGTAAATTTTTGTTTAAAAATTAGGTGATCATATACTAAAATAGAAATGTCTTTGAAGTCACCCAAGAAATATATTTAGAATACATTACAAAATGTATAAGCAAAAAAGTAATAAAAGAAAACAAAATTATCAATTTTGAAGACGAATTTGAAATTCAAGAAACAATTTTTAGAATCTTTAGTAAAGAACATAAAATCTTAATTTGATTTTAAGGTATGAACTTAGCAGATCACCATTTTACAACTTTCTTGCTCGTGAATTAATTCATTTTAAAAATTCACATAGAACTTAGTTTTCATTTTATTACCAATTAGCAGTCTGCTAAAATTTTTGTCATTTAAATAAAGCAAATCATTTTCAATAGAAATTAAACAGAATTAAAAAAAAAACTCCATTTCTATTGTAAACAGTGAAGTAAAGAATATTTTTTCCCAAATTTCTTATTCTTATGGTCCTAGAAACCTAATTATAAATAAAATTAAGCATATTTTTACCTTCTCAACCAAAGTGGATTTAAGTAATAGATCTATGTGCTTCTTACTATGCGGACAGAATCAAAGAAGTTCTTGTTAAAAAAAAAAGAATTAAATTTCTATCACTGTCAACAATCCAAAGTCATGAACCTATATCTGAAGAACTTTGGCTAATATTCCAATATAATAGTTCTCTAAAGACATTAACAAAAACCTGATGATTAATGACTATGAAACAAGTAGAAACAAACCTGTTCTTGATGATTCATTTATTAAAGTCTTTTGCATTTTATGATTGGCAGGCCCTTTTGATATTGGATGGAATATTTGAGAAGGAAAAAAAAATCTCCATAAAATTTATTTTTATTTCATCAGTGTTCCAAGTCTATGATTAGTGTTGCAATTTAATTTTTCTGATACTGTTAGTGACATCCTGGTTGAAAAAAAGACTTGTTTAGACTCAAAATCCTATTCATCTCAAACTTAACCGACCCTTTAAATAATATGAAAAAACATGTTAAAAAAAGTGAAACATCTGGCTACGATGATTATATGTGATTTTCTTTTCAACCATCTCTGAAAAAGTTGTAATTTACCATAGTAAATATATTTATGGAGAGATGATAGATGCTGAATAACTACTAAGGGATAATAATAGTTTATGTCTATAATAAATCTGTAGTTCAGTAGATTATTTAGTATGTAAGAGACTACTTGATGGTTCAACTGTAACAATTCCTATCAATCAAAATAAATAATTAGAGATATTTCATAAAGATATTTCTTTGTTGAGGTTGATGACACACAAATACTTTCCAAACAAATATATTTAAGCTTATATGATATATAAACATTCTTCTTTCACACAAATTATTTTGTTGTAGAAATTTGATTTTCAATTACGACAGAGATAAAATCGTTGGTCATCTAAAAATAAGATAAGAAGTAACTGCTTGTTGCTTTTCTATTATGTAATCCTATATTTTATACATCCAGTATGCATCTATTAAACTATTATGCATAAATGTTTATACATGAGAATCCATAGTGATACTTGCCTTGGATTATGGACTCACATAAATTTCTTTGAAAGTTTCATAAATTATTATATATATATATGTGTGTGTGTGTGTGTGTGTGTGTATATATATATATATATATATATATATATATGTAATAATCCAAGTTAATCCTACTAATATGAGATATTAAAACTGATCCACAAAAAGAGCTCAATGTATTTATTATAACTGAGCGTATGTCTATATTGACTGATCAAATACTATCTCACTATTGAGATTATATATATATGATATACACATTAATATTATGTGTATTGACTAATATAGATAAAGATGTTCTGAAACCATACATATCTCTAAATGGGATATGTATATCTGAATTTGTATATAATATGATGTGCCTATAAATGCCTATGATAAATAAGTAAACACATACTGTATATGTTACGCTATGATTCAGTTAGTATTCATTTTCCAGTGGGAAAATAAGTCTGACCATAAAAGGACATGAACACATTCCCATGGTACCATGTGCAAGAAGCAATCAGTGTATGAAGTCAGGCCTACTTTTAAAAGTTATATTTCATTTCGGGCAGCACAGAAATTATTGATGACAACATTTTTGTCAGAGTCTGGTAGATCACAACTTGTGTTTATCATAAAGGTTTATCTGATTGATTAAATGCATGTAAAATAAATCTTGGCATATATTATTTTGTGTGTATGTGTATGACTAACTGTATGATGTATGCATTTTATTAGGTGTGTACAAAAGTTCCTAGTGTAAAACTGATTCTCAACTGTGTATTCCGTTTATAGATTTCAAAAAAAGATTTCTGGAAACTTCTGCACACACCTAATATAAACATTTACCATGTACATGACAAGAGGATCAACAACAGAAATAACTGGAAAGACAAGACATCATTTTCTCAGCCACAACCTGTAATATCCTGATCAGTATTCACAGACAATTTTGAAACAAGGCATTATCAGTTTCTCTACTCACTGAAAAAGTGGTTATATAAATGGCTTTCTCTTTCTGTGGCCTATTTTATAAGGACTGGGATATAAGCCTGCTCAAAGACAATAAGTGAATGTAAAAGTCTGCATAAAGAAGTTTAATCTATTGCACATAGATGAATAGAGGCTGTAGTGTCTTGTTTTCAAAATAGTAGGTTATTATTAATATTATTATTAAATAAGAAGACATATTTTATATAATATCCAGTCACAAAAAACACTTCCTAATGAAATACAAGCATGCCTTATATACCATAAAATACATTTTAAAAAATAGCAGCTGAATAGGTAAAACCCAAGCAGAAATTCTGGAGTCATTTTAAAATTCTATTCTGCGTGCTTTTATCTGTGTGTGTGTGGGTGTGTGTGTGTTAGGGTCAACTATACTGATATTTATTTGGACTATTGTCCTCATCTTTCTCGCCATATTTATTACAATGTTTTGGCTGTTGTATGCTCCGACCTTCTTCAGGTGGTTGGAATGTCGAACTGAACCCTTTATTTTGCTCACTGGGGTAGACTGTTCTAGTTTCACATGCACAATGGATAATGGCGTTGGTTAGATCCAGTGACAGGAGCCAAAGAGTGAGAATTCAATACCCGGTTAAGGCAGTGGAGAACTTGGAAAGGGGAATTAACAGGAGATAACTGACATCCATTAAACATGGCACATGGAACTAGAACAGTCTACCCCAGTGAGTGAAATAAAGGGTTCAGTTTGACATTCCAACCACCTGATGAAGGCCAGAGCATACAACGGCCAAAACGTTGTAATAAATATGGCAAGAAAGATACAGACAATAGTTCGAATAATGTAAATAGTGTAGTGTAAAAAAAAAAAAATAATTAAATGGTAGTTATGTCCCTTAGGGATTTCATCTGGGCTTCTTGAAAAACAAGGTGACATGGTCATAAAAGATTTTGGACGGAAAACTCCATTAAAAATTAGACTTACTCTACTTATTTGCAAGCCATCTTATGTTTTACCATAGCAGTTCTAAGCAGTACCACTGCGGGGAGGTTACTAGGCAATCAGATTCAATCAGGCAGTGTCATGGATCCTACTTGGTTCACAATGATTGTCACCTGGACCTGGTGGTTCATGCAGATATATGGAATGCTGCAGGTGGGCTCGTGGATGTTTGAATATTCTATTTGGCCACAGAATTCCTGCATGTTGCCATGTTGGCCAGCCTAGCATTGTGTACTTACATGTGTCAACTCTGTTACTCAAAGAGCATTTGCATTGATTGAAGGCTGTGCTCAAGGTAGTTTATGGGTAGAATGCAGCATGTGTTTGGTTGGCTGAAAGAGATATTTCTCAACCAACTATGACCCATAGTTTTTGGTTCAGAAGTCGGATAGCTTGGACTAAGGAGAAATGCAAAAATGGTGTTGAGAATCTCTGATACCTCCTGAGCACATCTGATTGTAAACCATTGTGACACCAAGCTCAATTTGTCAGCATGACAACCCTTTTCCATGATAAAGGATGCTCAAGCTGAATATCCAAGATTTCCTCTGGAGATCCTAATGATCACCATCAAAGAAAGCAGCAAACGAGCAATGTCTTGAGCTTGTAAGTGTCACCCATCTTCTAGAGTGATAATAACTATTAAAGTCCCAGCTCAATCATGTAATGTGAACAAATGGTATTATACTGCATGAGAGTTCATTGGTTTTGAACTATGAAGGGTTTAACAACGCTAATGTCAGGCATAAGGTCATCATCGAACCTTTGGTTGCCAGTTACATCCAGATCATTGCTAAAGATCAAGATGTCTTCTCTGGCTGGGTTTATGAGCACTTTCAGGAAAGAGTCATACTAAGACAACTTGACAGATAAATCCTAGTCTTCATTATATATATATATATATATATATATATATATATATATATATTATATAGATAGTAGATATTAGGTTGGTGCAAAAATAATGTCGTTTTTTTGACGTATTTTTAACGTCAAAAAACGACATTATTTTTGCACCAACCTAATAGATAGGAGTTGTGTCCCTTATTGATTTTGGAATTTCCATTTTCATGGTCAGAGAGTTCATCTTGGCTTTCTGAAAAATGTGGCGACTCAGTCATCAGAAGTTAACAGATGTGGCAACAAGCAAATTTTGAATGTACAAAAACAATATTTTTTTCATTTTGGCAAAAAAATAAGTTATATCTTAGCTTTGGGGAAATAATTTTCAGGAGCGTTTCACACCCCATATCGATATCGCATGTATACTTGTAATGGGGGGGGGTCGTGCAATTTTTTCAATTTTAGTAAAGATAAAGATATTTAGATAAAAAATTATGCAATATCAAGTGTGAACATACGGAAAATTGAGCTTACATTTTAACAAAAATAATTAAAAAAGACTCAAAATTTTTTTTAGAATTGGTGCTTGCATAATTTAATAAAATGAGTGATTTTCTTTCAAACTGGACAGAAATAAAAAAAATATCTACCATCTACAGTACACTTATGGCACTTATTTATTTTAAAAAAATGACTTGTAATTTTTCAGTGCAATTTTGAAATTCATCCTATTGCTGTGTCACAATTTTTTTTTTAAATAAATAAATACATGTTTGAGTTTGAATATTATGCCTTCAAATTCATATTAAAGTTTAATTTTAGTTAATTCTATGCCTGTTTTGGACAGGCATATAATTACAGTATTTCTATTTTGTCTTTTGACCTCACAGGCTACTACTGGATGTAAATTTTCATTCTTTCAGAAAATCCAGTTAATTAATCCTTAAATTTACTAACAGATTTTGAAACACATCTCTTGGATAAATATCAGATTTTAAAAAGTATTTTAAATTTGTTGTTTACATTTTTCATATTACAATGGTGGCTCAACGAGTCAATGAATGACAAAAAATATTAATGCTTTAAAAATGCCTAAAAGGTTGGTTTATATATGTAAATTTTTTCCTTTAATTTATTAGCATGAAGCCATTATCTTTCAAATGAAACTGAAATTTAGATTCAAAGAAAGCATTTAAATTATTTTCATGTTTTTTTTTTAGAAAGTCTGTTGCAGTGCCTACTGAAGATCTATTTAAATATCTCATCTTTATCGCTGGCCTTCAATCTCTAGACAACTGTGATGTGCACACATGACTAGGTTATCCAAACTGGTACAGGATAAAGACATCACAGTAAAAGCTCTTACAACTGAATTCCAGAGGCTTATGGACCTTAAAAAAGACACCATAAGAATTCAATAACAGCCACCACTTTCAAATTTGTCCATAACCAGAAGTGTTCAAGCAAAGAATAAACCATCAAACACTCCAAGAAAAATTTATATTACTGCATGTTGGTCATGTGTTGAATGGCACTACAAACACTTCTGTCTGTTCAAGAAACATAAAGGTCAATTATGTCACAAACATGGACAGAAGGAAAATTTTTGTCATCCCTCAGAAGGCAAACATTCAAATCAAATTCAAAAACAAGTTTCAAATTCAGTTTGGGGAAAAAGCTTCACCGAAAATGGTCAAAATCAAATTCTGTGTCTGTAACATTCAAAGTTGACTTCAAATCCCACAGAAAATATATTACTGTTTCTGTTAACAATGTTCCAATCTGTTTCCAATTTGACATAGTTTCAGATATCACTTTAGTCTCATTGATCCATGTAGGAACAAATTGGCAAGCCAAAGTTGTTGAAAACAAATCACATTGCTCAGAGTGCATGTGGTAACAAGATTCTACTCACTGGTTAGTTAAACTGCACTGTTTCTTTTCTTGAAAAACACTTTTCTGTTAAATGTTATATTTTGGACTCTAATCTGAATTTAATTGGTTTACACTGGATAGATGAGCTCAATCTCTTCACTGTTCTGCTCAATTCTGTTTTTAACATATTTTTCTCGGTTTCCAACACTAAGAAATTCCTTCACACACACATATACACACAACTAATTTCAGTGGTGTTTTTCAAGAGAACCTTGGTTGCTGCATGAAGGTCAAAGCCACCCTAAAGCTAAAACCAGATGTTTAGCCAGCCTTTGGACCAAAACACCCTGTTCCTTATGCTGCTCTTGACATAATAGAAAAAGAATTAGATCACCTTCAACAATTCAGAGTAATCCAGCCAACAAATTACTCTATATGGACTACTCCCATTGTCATTGTCAAGAATGCAGATGGAAATGTCTGTATATATGCCAATTATTTAATTCTTTAAATGCACATCTATAATCAATACCAGAAGACCTTACAAAGTTAAATGGTGGAACTTGCTAAAATTGACTTTTCACATGCTTTCCTACGAATGGAAGATAAGGACTCCAAAGAGATCCTTACAATCCACAAGGGTTTATTTACATACAATTGTCTTCCTTTTGGTGTCAAAACAGCACCAGCCATATTCCAGGAAACAATGGATGCCCTGTTGATAGGAGCTACTGCATTCATTGAAGATATCATCATTGCAAGTGCAACCCAGGATGAACTCCTGATATTGTCTAAATGTCTATTTTATGTTTACAATCAGATTCAACAATATATGAGAGCTGAAAAAAAAGTTAATTTTCCCAGACATTGGTTAAGTACCTCAGGTTTATTTTTGACTATATATATATATATATATATATATATATATATATATATATATAAGCACACAAATTAAACTAAAAAATACACAAATTGATACACAATAAAACTAAGAAATTATATATTTGTTTTAGTTCAACTAACATATCTTCATATTTATGTTTTAGCAGTAAGGTTCATAAAATTATATATATATATATATATATATATATATATATATATATATATATCTAATGAGTCAATATTTTGAATAGAAAGCATTCTAAGAGACTTTAAAAATTATTTTTGCATTTCATATAATTATATATATAAATATAATATGCAAATGGTTGTCATGTCAATTCCTAAGAGACTGGAATGATATATTATAATCTATGCACACAAATATTTAGAATATATCATCTAAAATTAGACCACAAAATTATATTTATTTTTGAGGTATACATCTAGGTGTATTTTAACAAACACTGTCTCTGTTTAAAATATATGAAAATAGGTGATTATTTTTTCAAGATAAAATATTCCAGATTTTCTGCAAGGATTTGAGGTAAATAAGAAGCCAATTATGTAGGTATTTAGATAGGAAAATGTTATATTTAAGCAAATGTTTAAGCTCTATGCCACACCATATCCTTGGCTGCCACAGTGGATTGCTACTAAAAGTCGATCTTTCAACTCTTCTCTCGTTGGATACTCTGGAAGCTTGAACAGGTTTATACTGAAAGAAATGAAAAAAAAATTAATTTTACTTTTTCTAGAATATCATAAAATGCACATATTATTAATTTTATTTTTGGGGATTCTGTGAGTTTTCCTTTTTATTCATACTGGAAACAAGTTTCTAGTTGCATAATTAAATATCAATTATTATTATTAATATTTATGAATCAATTTTCATTATCAATCAAAAAATACTGAAATATTTAAAACAATCAAATTTTACAATTTTGCTAAATATAAACCATGACATCTTGCATAAAACATGGCTGAATTTTTCAATTTATGTGATTGATGGAAATAAAAGTCAAAATTCAGTCAAATCAAAACTCTTCCTATTAAATGATAGTTGTAATCTAGTTACATACAAAATTAAGTTGGATAATCAAACCATATAATCCATATTAAATGTCAATTGAGTCAACAGCAACTAGACATTTATATATGTAAAAGCATTCTTTACAAAGGTTTTAAGATTTCAAAATTAAAAAAAAAAATCTAATAATGCAAATCGTAATCCATACAAATACATTTTTTATAATGAGCTTCATATATATTTTTTTTATTTTTAAATAAGACAAGCTTACCATGTACTGGCAGTGGGCAGAGCTTGCGGACTGTATTTTACATGACTAATGGAAAACTTTTGAGTGGAACCAACGCCATTCAAGTTGGCAAATCCACCATAAGGGACCCTTGAGCTGGAAAGAGAAAGATGAAATCATTTCATGTTTTCAATCAAGTCTCTCAGTTATACAAGCAAAGAATTTATAATAATGCTAACATGCCTCATTATTCAATCCATGCTAAACATGGGCAATTCTTTTATTATTTCAACCCTATTGTCACTACATTCAATGCTACTGATCATGCAACTAATGATAATTACAGTCGCTTAGTATACTATTAAAATCATTTGAAAATGAAATAAGCAAAATGAATATTTTCTAGAGTAAAGGCACAATTCTGTGCGCTTGATGAGATTCAGTAGTTAAGTGAGAGCTTTAAACATTTGCCAGTTATATTGATTTGGGCATTTCAAACTGAGCAGCACTCCTTTCATTTTAGGGTGAAAAGTATATTAAAAATAGTGACTTTTTTAATGTTAAATCCTATTCAGAGTTAAATTAAAATAATATAACATTAATATATTTTCTCAGTACATTGATATATTTGTACAAATTACCTAACCATTGTTGCTTCTTACAAACACAATGTCATAATGTCACAAATTCATGTCGAAAAATTTTGGTGCTTACCTTCCGGTGACAAACTGTAAAAGCAAGACACGTTCTGGCGAGGTCATTTCACTCACAACATCCCAAAACCACTGCAAATGAAAGAGACAAAGAAGAACTTGAAAAATTTGTTTCAAGAAAAGCATTAAAAATGATAATTTATAGTTATGAATGTTCTTAAGCTTAAAATGTTTAATACCAAATGATGTTAACTAACATTTTTACTACTTATTAAGCATCAATTGAGGTTAATTATATAATGTCCCAGTTTTCATTTTGTCCTCTGCAAACTGCCATGATTAATATTCACTTTTCAATATGAAATAGTATATTCATATTTAATTTGTCGTAAACCTTTTCAATATGGAGTAATACAATTCATGTTTAATTTGTCATCATAAACCTTTTCGATATGAAGTAATACAATTCATGTTTAATTTGTCATCATAAACCTTTTTGACATGAAGTAATACAATTCATGTTTAAGGTCATCATAAACTTTTTCGATATGAAGGAATACAATTAATGTTTAATTTGTCATCATAAACCTTTTCGATATGAAATAACTATAGAGATCAAAATTAAAGTTAAACTCAAAAATAAGTTTTAACATTTTATAATATTGTTTTTTTAATGGAATATGGAAATATTACAAGAGGAAAGACATGAAATCATTAAGAGAGAGAGAGAGAGGAAAAAGAAATTACTGAAAGAAAATAAAAGCTAATAAATATGATTTTAAATGATACCATATTGAATTCTCAGAGAAAAATGAATACAAACAAGCTGTCTTTTCAATATGATTATAAAATCTTTCTTTTTGAGAGGTCAAAATATATTGTACTATCACCTCTTACAAGCAAACACAGGTACTTTTATCTAAATCTCAAAATATGTGAATCTATTGATTAGAAGTAATGTAGAATAGATGAGCAAAAAAAGAAAAGAAAAAAAGAGGAACCCTGTAAAGCAAAACGTGCCTCAATGACAGGAGATGTATCCATGTAGCTGCTGTACTCTGTATGGGTTTTCCAGTCTTCCAAGTCAATGGTAGGCAGGCCAGACAGCATTAATTCCTGAACAAATAAAATTGATGTGATAGAAAAATTTTATTGTATTAAGAGGGATATAAAAAAGGATATGTTTAGAAGAGGATTATCTATGATTAAAAGAAAGGAAGAAAATATTCCACAGATCAAGAAAAAACTTAAAAAAAAAAAATACCCCCAACTACCTCAGTATTAAAATGGCAACTTACTGCAAAATAAATATTTACCAGGAATTTCTTTCTAACATTCTTAAATTTTTCAAACTTGTAGCAAACACAGCTGCTCAGACCATGTCAAAGTTAAAATTTTTTGAGAGTTATATGCATATACATATATTTATAGAAGCATGGTAGAGTAATGGATAGTGGCTAGGATTGAGCAGAGGACAGAGTTTTAATTCCAGTCGAGTTCATTACATTCATTTATGTACAAAGACCCTTGGGAAAGGTATTAATTCATTTCTTCTCCTCCCAGCTATGGATAAATAGCAGGACAGGCTGCCTCCTATAACATTGGCTGGCAAACAGAACCTGATTATTACCTTTTGAGGGCCCTATGCTATTGAAATTATGCCCGCCCCAAGGTGGCAACACCCTCTAACTCTCCTACACCCATCTTGAATATTTTTTATTCATGATATATTTTAGTGATATTTACATAACTTGAAGTAAACTTATTTCAAATTCTTTAAATAAACTAGAACAGCTATCATTTGTCTGTCAATAAAAAAATATTCTTTAAATATACCACTATTTTACTATTTATTGCAAACCAAATTAGCAAAGATTTCAACACAACAGTAGTAAAAAAATAGATTTTTTATAACCAACAATAAAATGATCAAAATAAATGAGTTTATCATATGGTGAAAACTATTTAGAAGTTATAACATTTACAACATTAAAATCACCACTTTATAAAGATTTCTAAGATTTAAACATTCTGTAATAAAATCAAACATGGTACCTATTTAAAACACAATAACACAAGCTAAAACATTCTTTTCTTTGTTTCCTGAAAAGCCAAATAAATATGAGTTTGCCATATTAATATCATTTCAGTTTATAAAACTATTTAGAAGTTATAACATCTAGAAAATTAAATCCTTGCTTTATAAAAGTTTGAGGGGCCCTATGCTGCAGCCTATACAAGCCTAAAAGATAATCTTACCCTAGTGGCAAATGGTCTAGCAGAAGAAAAACTCTGATTTCAAAACCTCCAACTATGCATAAATTGTGGGGCAATCTGGGCTCTGTATCCTTGGTTGGCAACCAGTTTAGGAGAAGGACAACTCTGAATTCAAAACCATATATAGCCCTGGTGAAGCACATACTATGCAGCTAATGGAAAGTTTTGTGGAATTCACATTGACTTGATGATCTTGATTACGGTCAACCTCCTCCTCCTCCTATATGCATATATAAAAGTAGTGTTACTTGCGGTTGCTCTCAAAAAACAGTAATACTCACTATTCTTTATTATGTTTAGAGTTGGAAAAAATGATATTTTATAGGGTGTAGATAATTTTTATGTGGTTTAGTATTAAATTGAATTTTGATCAATTATACATTTTTTTAAAATGTAAGAATTATTTACAATACTGTCAATAATTAGACAAATAGCCTTTCTGTAATATTTAAAATGTAAACAGTTATAGCAAGAAATAGCCACTGTTATAAAGATTGATTATTTTATTCATATAAATGGAATAACTAATGTAACCAATTTTTAAAGTTAAGAAAGAGAAAGAAGAGTTCTCATCAGAACTGATTTATTTTTTATGCCTTATCAACCCTTTCTGTGGATTATTTAAAGCTGAAACATATTTTGGATTGTAACAATAATTCTGTTTATTTTTTTTGTGAGCAAAATTTTGCATTAACAATTTTGTTGAGAATAATGATTTTTCCATATACACAACCTACTATTTTATCCATAGCTGGGAGAAGAAGATGGATTCATACTTTTCCTAAGAGCATTTGTGCATAAGTAAATGCAATGAACCCAACTCAGTTCTCTGATTTCCCATTCCAAGCCACTATCCATTAATTCATTAGACCAGTTGCACATATATGTTCACATAAGAATGAACAAAAAAGTATTCATTAGAATTTGACTTGTTTTCCAATAAATTCAAGGAAAGCTATCTGCTACTCTTGAGTTTTGGTTCATAGGGACTATGACATTTACATTTGAAAATATGATGAGTTTGTGGCAGAAAGTTTCAAGTTTCTTTTAAACTAGTATCCATTTTAGTAATTATCAAAAGCAACATCAGAATAATTACAAATATCCAACATGGCAGCCAAATTGAAGAGAAATGTTTTTTTTAATTATATATATATATATATATATATATATATATATATATATATAATTTAGGCTTGACTTTATAATAATTATAATTTAGGCTCTACTTTTGTATTGAGCACTTTTTTAAAAATAAAAAAAAAATACTAAAGAACTTTGGATTATTTACCTAACGTGTTCTTTCCTATTTTTCTATGTATTTGCACACACACACACACACACACACACATATATATGTTTGAACAAATTGATTTCATTTTTAAAAAAATTTGGTCTGAAGAGATGAATATTTGAATATATTCATGAAATAAATTCTAAGGAAAATGGATTTTTAAGGATAGTTTTTACTTATTATTATTATATTGCTTTGTTACTTACACTGAGCTCTCTTTGGATTAATGTCTAACTTGGAATTATCCCTACTAATTACCAATTGATATTATATATATATATATATATATATATATATATATATATATATATATATATATATATTCATACACACACACACACGAGCTGAGCTGTCACACTATTTGGAGGATTAAAGCTTGCATCCAAATTAGGTTACAGTAATCTCTACTGGTATATCAGTGATAACACTAAGTAATGAAACAAGGCACAAGAAAATTGAAGTTCATGCCTTTTTCAATACCGAATGACAGAAATATTAGGCAATCAGATTTAGTAGTAATTTTGCCAGTCCCTTTTTCATATCACCTTCAAATGAAAATGCTATTATTGTTTAAATTATACTTACCAAATCATATTCATTAAACATTTGAACTAAAGATTGTGGAATATATTCATGGAAGCCAGAGAGAAAGCTGTCAATTTGGCGCTGGATAGCTTTGGTCATTCGTAATTCAGTGACCAGCTGGACATATTCATGCTGAAAAATAATATTAATGGTCTAAATATGTAGGTACAATATATTTAGAGTCTAATGATGAAAAAAAAACAAAACATTTTACATAAATTATTTATCAACATTCATCTTCCTTGTTAATGCACTTAATCCATCACTTCTTCATTGACCACATATTATATAGTTAAAATTCCAGATAAAAATTCAGCTAATAACTGTGTCAGACAACAAACCTATTTATCCATCTATTGACATTCAATATCTTTATGTGCATACATATTGTATAATAAAACAAATAAGGACACTATCAGAACAGTGTTTGATGTATAATAAAAATATATAAACAGAGCTGATATCTAAACATACATTTTTTTTTATATTTCTTAAATATATATGTGAGCACACCTATCTGCTAGGCTGGTTAGCCAATCATGTTACAGACACCTATTCAGGTACATTTGTTCTTGTTCAACTCCCACAGAGCCCACCTGTGCTTTATATTGCAATCATGATGCTGAGTTACAGTTTCTGGGAGAGAGTGCATACTCTGGCACAATCAATAAGGCCAGTATGCTCAAAACATTGGTTTTCATTTATCTCTTACCAGAACTCTATTAAGTTCTGAAAAATGTGTACAGGGAATAAAATAGAAAAAAAATGTTATACATATTAAATCATCAAAGGCTGATGATATTCAGACCTAAAAGTTTTTGCCTACAAAGGGAGTGCTGGATGGTCTTAATATATATAATTTCTAAGAACATCTAAATATGTCTTACTCAGTATCAAGAACATCTTGGCTATAAGACCAGAAATCCTCAGTTATAATGCACCTATGTAAATTATTGCAACTTTCTTTCCAAATATTGGCTGGTACATGTTGCTTTATTCTTAATTCCAACCTCTGATCTGTTTGTTCCACACCTTTAAATGTCACACTGACATTTAAAATGGTAAATTACAGATCTAATAATGTGAAGTGAGAGAGAATTTTTACAGACTAATGTTAACATTGGTTGAACAGTGGAGACAAGTGACAGAAAAATAATAATTTTTTACACTAGAAGAATTTTACTTAGCAGACCTCATACTAGCATCAATCCATGGTATATGCAATTAGACAGAACACTTTTGGGGACTGATAAATTTGAGTTTCTCAAATCGATGTATTTTTACTTATAGCCTCATTAAAAATTTTATGACAAATCAATCTGAATATATTGTCTTCAACAAATATATTTGGATCTTGAACAGAAAGTGAGGTAGGATTTAGAAAACAGATGCAAATAGATTTTTGTTTCATTTTTCATCTCATTTTTCCATTATATTTCTGAATTCAGTTCCATTTTACAAAAGATTTCTGCAAAAATATTTCAATAAATTGTTAACAGTGATTTCAAAAGCTTGTGTAAATATTATTTAAAGGTAGAATATTCACAGGCAAAATAAGTCTCCTTGTTTGTTACTCACATTACACTTCCTATGAATTTTTGGCTGGCGCACTGATTAGCATTCTGTGTTCAAATGTAAGAGGAAAGTTGCTTACCTTGTTACTGTTTGTCACTATCAGCTTACTGCCCCCTGGTTTGAGATCTATTTCCTGCAGTACACCAAACACATCTGTCTCTACAGAGAATGTCAGGTCCAGTCCCAGGTTGTTGATATCATGGTCAAGGAGCCACTAGCAGAAAGAAATAGAAGAAAAATAGGAAATCATTCAAAACAATAATCCAATAAGTCAATATGAAAAGGAATATATATATATATATTTCGCAAGCCGAAATGAGTCACTGTCGGTCACTGGGCGTGTTTCCAAAAATAAATACGCTAAAAATCCACCTTCATCCCGACCGTGCGCCGACAGCTTAGTGGTAGAATATCCGCCTGATACCAATTCAGTCGGGTTTCGATCCTAGCTAGAGGCAACCGGATGTCTAGCCGCACTGATGAGCTGTGATACAGCGAAACAGTGTCTGTGGATGACATTATATTAGCTCCTGAATTAAATTTAATTCCAGTTGAGCACTCTCGGGCTGAGGTATGGGTTTGTAAACAGTGACTATTATAGCTATATAGCAAGACTCTTCGCAAGCCGAATTGAGTCACTGTCGGTCACTGGGCGTGTTTCCAAAAATAAATAGGCTAAAAATCCACCTTCATCCCGACCGTGCGCCGACAGCTTAGTGGTAGAATATCCGCCTGATACCAATTCAGTCGGGTTTCGATCCTAGCTAGAGGCAACTGGATGTCTAGCCGCACTGATGAGCTGTGATACAGCGAAACAGTCTGTCTGTGGATGACATTATATATATATATGTATATATATATATATATATATGTATATATATATATATATATATATATATATGTATATATGTATATATATATATATATATATATATATATATATATATATATATATATATATGTGTGTATATATATATATGTGTGTGTGTGTATATATATATATGTGTATATATATATATATATATATATATATGTGTGTATATATATATATATGTGTATATATATATATATATATGTGTGTATATATATATATATGTGTGTATATATATATATATGTGTGTATATGTGTATATATATATATATATATATATATATATATATATATATATATATAAACACACACACACAGAGGGTGCGATGGATAAATTGTCATCTAAATTATACAAAAATGAAAATAAATCTGACATCTCATTTTAACAGATATAGTTACCAAAATTACACAAAAATATCTTTAAATATGAAAGAGTAAATTTATTCAATAAAATCACAATTGCTTTCAACCATGCTCCCTAGACAAGAGAAAGCACCAACTGATCAAGCAAGTTTCTATTTGCCTTAATTGCACATTCACTTGTTCGGATTTTCTCAAATGCCATATCTGCTCAATTTTGTAGCTGAAACATAAACAGAGCAATTTCTAAACAATTAATAGATTTTATTTTTTTAATCTGACACTTTTATGACTTCAAACATTATTTTTAGTAGATAACCATATTTGTGCAGATGTTCTGGATCAGATGGCTGTTTCTCAAAGTGAGACAAAGGTTTGAATCCTGCTGGAGTGTACATTTTCATTATTAAGTTTTCTCAAGTGTGCAGACTGGTGGTGTAAATAAACACTGTTTAAAAAGTATGGAGTGTCTATATAAATACGGATATCCATTAAAAATAACATTTGAAGTAATCTGATGATCACAAACAAACTTGTATCCATACAACTGAATACATTATGTATAAAAACATTATAAAGAAATTTAGAGGTACCTTGACATGGTTAAAAATAATAGTCTGGTTGACTATTACTACTGAGATGTGAGTTTGATCCTCACTGGGTGACCCATATTAATTCAATGTTAAGTAACCCAACAAGGGTTGACATGTCATAAAATCAACCAGCCTAATATAAATTTGTGTGTGTGTCCGTGTGTGTATATATATATATATATATATATATATATTTAAACAAAACAGACGTCATGTTATACCTTAGGTACCTTTTGACAAACACTTTCCCGAAGGTATATGTTTGCAAATTGGAAAACAATCAAAGACACAATCAATATAATGAATGAAGAGGGGAAAGTTGGAACGCGATTAAAAAGAGATAAATTTTAATTACAAATAATTAAAATTATATATATATTATTGAGTTAGTAGCCATGGTCGAAATAAATAACAGAAATGTCTAACAAACAGAATTAACAAAGTTTGTAACAAAGAAAAAGGCCAAAAATTAAATATCAAACAAGCAAGTAAGCAATATATGCAGGTAAGAAGGTAAAAATTTCACAAACTATAAATTCACATCTATGCATAAAAGCAAGGTCAGACAAGTGAATGCAGCGGCCTGTCTTCTAGATAAAGCAGATCTGGACTGAGTCATTTTATTTTTTTTTTAATAATCTGTGTTTCGTGTTCAGGCAGTATGTGATCTATATAACTATCATTTTAAATGTTGGTAGTGCCTGAAATTTACCTGTAAATTCTTGGCATATTCAGGATCTATAGATGCCACATCTTTATATGTGACTGGAATTCCTGAAAAAAAAGAAAAAGTGTTATATATAAAAAAGGAATGTTTGTCTTCCAAAAGTAAAAGTTATTCTATAAAAAGGAAACAGACATTTTGCTAGATGACAAATGAAATTAAATCCTCATAGATTTTACAGTTACCATAGATTAGAATTACTGAGAGTTAAACTTCTTTGTGTCCATTTGTCAAAAACAAATGGACACAATTTTTACAGACAGAATTGTTGAATTTTTTTTTTTGATAGCTACTGATGTTGGGAAATTTTATAGAAACATTCAGCAAAAAGAAATTTTAACACAACTTTCCTAAATTCTGTCTGTGCTTTTGAAGTTCTGTTAAATTAAACTGAAACATATTTCCATAAAATTTTCACCTTCCAAAATTATAGTTTATGACTAAAGTTTAGATATATGGAAAAAGAAGGTGTCATTTTAAAATGATAAACTAAATCAGTAAAAAGATGTCATTGACATGAAAAATAAGTATTTACAATAGTCCTTTTTTATTCATTTAATAATTGTTTTATTATTTAAAAAATGTCATGAAATTACACTTTAATTCAAAATGATGATGATAGAAAAAGATAATGTTAGCAATCTCTTGTTACTCACCAAGAATGTGTTTGTAAAAAGAACGCGTGAAGTAAACATTAAGAAGCTGCCTGTGATAAAGAGCAAGGCCAAGCATTTGGCCAGCAAAATGAAAATAGTTCAAGTGGTCAGGATTGATGGAGGAATTACTGTTCGGCTGGAATGTACAACCTGAAAAAAATATTTCATTGTAAAAGAGTTTGCTTATTTGTTAACTTCAACTTAAATTATTGTTATCATTAAAAAAATTTTTTTTTTTTTTTTTCAAACTTCAAATATTACTCAATGAAAGTGCTTACAATATTAAGGATAATAATTTGCTTTACAGTACAATCTGGCTCAGACCAAGTCACCAAAATCTGATCCAGTTAATCTAAATGCACAATAATTAAAAAAAGAAAAGTTGCCATGATGTGGACATCCATATTCTACGGAAAGAATTAAAAACATGGCTAACAGAAATAATTTACTAATTTGCATTTTGGTCTTGTGGCATTAAAGAATATCATAGATTTTCATCTCTACATAATCAAGCTATCTCTGATATATAATATATATTAAACAAGTAGACTATGAACATTAACTACTTAAGTATGTTTGTGGACATATTCATTATTTATGTAAATGAACAGCACTGAAACAATTATAGCTGATGGAAATAATTGCATGTGACAAACACTGTATGATATTCTTCATTTAACACTATGAAGTCTAATTATATAACAGGCTAGAATTTTGTTTTAAATTTCCACTGAATTTTCAAAATGTGAGAAATAAGAATAGAACCATTTATCATTATTATTATTATTATTATATTTATCCTTGGACCATGAAAAAGTGCAAGATGATTACATTTTTATGAAATCTTTGGTAAACAAGGCAATTTCCTGATATACCATATTTGCCAGTGTCAAGGATACAATTTTTTCCTGAAGTCTTGGAAATTTGCATAACATACAGGAATTCAGTTTATCATCTGGCATCGATAACCTTTCTCTGGAGTTAGCATAGTCCCACGAAAACCTTAACCTTTACATAGCAAATTTTTGAGACTTAGTTCAGGAAAAAATCTGTGTCCTTGACACAAGCAAATACAGTAACTAAATTGATGGAACAAAATCCACAAAATATTCTTATCCATATTAGGAAAGTTAAAAAAGAAACAATATAAATGAAATATTGTCTTAAGTGGATGACATTTCCATTTCTCCACTGACCTGCATTTGGATGAGACTGTGGATGTCTGTGTGAGATTACATAGAATTCTTCCTCCAAACAATTAGTATGTCAAGAAGTTTTTATCCCTAAGTGTGAGTGTATGTCAAGAAGTTTTTATCCCTAAGTGTGAGTGTATGTCAAGAAGTTTTTATCCCTAAATGTGAGTGTATGCCAAGAAGTTTTTATCCCTAAGTGTGAGTGTATGTTAAGAAGTTTTTATCCCTAAAAGTGAGTGTATGTCAAGAAGTTTTTATCCCTAAATGTGAGTGTATGCCAAGAAGTTTTTATCCCTAAGTGTGAAGGATGCATGTGAAAGAAGAAAACATGTAAGAAGGGAAGTTGTGGAGTCTTGATTAAATGCTGATACACTGTAGAGCATGACCAATTGAAACCCTGATTTTTAGTTACATTCTGGCCAAAAATTGCCACTTCTTTCTCTTATCAGATTTTTAACCAGAAAAATAAATATGAATTAAATATTATTTTGTCATCCTGTCCTTGTATTCTATCTACATTGTTTTTAGCCTACAAGATCTACTAAACAAAGATATTTATGAAGATATGACTAAGAGAGATGAGAAAACCCAAATCCTGAAGACAACAGCTGCTTGATAAATATTCACTGAAGCTGTAATGTTACATAGGTTGACAATCTTATAGCAATTTTTCACACAACAAACACTACAGACTAGCACATAGCTGCATATAATAAGAGTAATGATGACATCATAACTAATAAAAGATGAATATTGTCTGTTAAACTACTGAAAATCAGTGATGATGATGTCATTGGTACCGTGATACAGGACATTAATAAAGGTACAGCAACAAATGGATCCATCTGTTTGTGATGATGTAGTCATGGATCAGAACAGATATCATGGTCTATTTGGCCTTACAAAGAAGTTAAAATGTTATTAGATGTAGCTCAATGACTACATTTTGTAACTAGTGGTGACTGGCATGTAGTTGGTTTTGCCATAACCAAACTATCTTATTAACATATATGACATGCAGTGAGTGTATGTGTGTGTATATGATAAAAATATAGTTTTAAGATAAGCTATATATTTATGGGTAAAAGTGCTCAATATCAGAGATAGAGCATGTGTAAATCTAAGAGTGCTGACAGTTTGTTTCATGCATGAACACATGGCCTGAAAATTGTGTTCAAGCATGAAACAGGCTGTTGCCACTCAGTATTGACCTCATGTCCACTCTTTTATATATATATCTATGTGTGTGTGTGTGTCTGTGTGTATAACACTTCACAGGATGCACAAATACTACAATTTTCCCAGGCAGAGAGCAACCTTTTCATTTTATCCAAATTGCCCAGATAATCTGATCCTCAGCTGAAGTGTGAATACATACATAAATAATCCTGACATTTGTGATAATTAGATTATGATTTCTCTGTATGTGTATATCCTCAATTTAAGAATGATCCTGAAATCTAAACTTTTAATTTTTAAAAATATATTTACCATCTGCTGATTGTGTAAAGAGGCCATAATCTGGATTGAGAATTTCCTTGGACAGAATATCAAACCATTCTCTAACAACTCCAAGACCCTGAAATTTAAATAGGAAATGAAAAATGAACATTTGCATGAGAAAATCTTGATACTTTACTAAAGTCTGAAACTAAAATTACTTCTCGAATGAGCATGAAAAGGAAGAAAACTCTGTTGTTTCTAAAATCATGATGTGCAAAACAAAAAAGAAGAGATTTTTTTATGAGATGAAAACCAACATCTGATGACAGTCGCACCACTAAGAATTTTAAACATATCAAAATAAAAATATCTTCAAAAACTTTGTTTAACTTATATTTTTGTAATTGAACTTTTTCTCATAAAAGTTCAACAACAAATTCAATGAAAACTGAAAATTGTTTTTTAATGAGCAATGCTGAACAAAATACAAGAATGCATGCAGATGGTGTCTTCCTAGAAATAAAATCAATTATGGTATATTTTACTTTTTTAAATGATATAATGAAATATAAAAAGACAAAATAATAAAAGTTATTAAAAAATTTTTAAAAGCAGAAATTAATTTCATATTTCTCAAAAGAGAAAAAATTCTTATTTTTTTTGTATGATTAAAACTTTTTCTCTTGTTTTAATCACATTTAATATGCTGATTAAGGTTGTTACTGAAATTCTGTAATATTCAGTTCAAATGAAAGTTTCCAGCATTTTTTATTGAAAAAATCTTTTTTAAAAATAGCAACAAACAGTTCCATATTATGTATTCAGTTTTTAGTTTTCAATGAAATGATGCTGGGAACTTTTGCACATAAATAATAGTTTCACAATTTTCTTTATCTGATTTCATTTCAAGTTCATTTTCATTTGTGTAATTGATTTTATATATGCTTCCTATTTTAAAATGTTGATCTGAGTTCATAAAGCACAAAAGAGAAATAACAAATATGACAAAATAAATGAAAATCAGGAAATCAAGAAAACTCTCACCATTCCTTCTTCTCCTTCAAATTTGATGGAGATATTCTTTTTCAACTTGCTAGGACTTGCTTTGTTTAATTCCTCACAACTGCTATCAAATAAACGATCTGCAATAAGGAAAGTGCACACATTCCAAAATTAGGACTGCTCGTTAAAATCAATTGTTTACTTACAATAAACTCACTGACAATTATTGTTAGATATGTATAGAGCATTTTTATAATTCAAAAGTCAGTTATCATACAAGAATCATGTCTAGGTTTCCAGAGCAGTAGATCACTCACAAATTCTTCTTTTGCTTGCCAGCAGTGTCCTGCAGAGTGCATTCTATGTTATGAGTATTACAAATTGAATTGTACTAAGCTTTTCCACTTATGATTAGTAAATTTAACTTAAAAAAATGAAAACAACTGTAAAAATTCATTATGCATTGAAAAATTTTTTTCTTAAGACAATAGTGTCAATAATGTATCTTCTTCATAAAAGCAAGTAAAAGCTTTTCTAATTAAATAGTCTCTTAGTTTCATTGCATTTTTTATTTTATGATTTAGAGATTTTTTGTAAATGGTGTTCCTGTTTTATAAAAAAAAGTAGTTGATTAGAATTATGCAATGAGTTGTGCATTTAACTAATATAAACTTTAAGTGGTACAAAATTTAATTTCTCAAAATTTCATAAATCGAATAATTTCAAACATTCTGAAAAGGATGAAAAAATATAATTTAATAATCAAAAAGTCTTCTGGTCTATCCTCTTAATAATAACAAAGATTTTAACAATAAAACTTTGGGGCATTTTTTTCATCATGTTATGCTAATTTTTTAGCAAATCAGTGGTGGTACCTACATAAAAGATTCATTTGCTTGAATTGGGAAAATGACAAAGAACTACATTTTTGAATAATAAGATTATAAAATGTAACAAAATAAAACTTTGAAAAGATTTCCTCCCATGGACTAAATAAATATTAGCTGAAGTAACCATCTACTGCTTATCCCTATTAAACCTTTTTATAAGTTTACATTAAGTCAAATAAAAAACTACTATAAAAAGAATAAAAAAACTACTATAAAAGAATGTATAAACATATACATTCAAATTCATTACATGTATCCATATAAAGTACTGGTAATAAAACTGAATTAACACTTACTTCTATCAATAACCAAAGACTCCTGAGATGTTGGTGAGTGAAACATGTCGTTGTCATAATCTTCCGGATGAAGGTTCTCATAGAACCATTCCTGTCGAGCTGAAAATGGCTGAGAGGTGAAAAGAAATAATAGAGAGAGAATGAAGAAAAAGGATTTTGTAGCAGCTGGATAATTTCTTTAATATTTTTGATTATAAATTTTCTTCAAATAATATTGTCAGTTATACATAGGGAAAAAAGGGAATTGTAATGAGATAATATATATTGAGTTATCCAAACAAATCAGTTTATTAAGTAAAAATAATTAAAAAAAAAAACATTTTTTTAAAAAATTATATTAACTTTATTGAACAACAAATTTAGCATTTTATTCCACTATATTTTGCCATCTTTCAAGCAATGTCGTAATTCTACTGTCCCAGAATATTTTATCTCTAAATACTTTTTGTAGTCTTCTAGAGAAATTTCTTTTCATTAAGAGAATTCTACATTAACTTAATCGAAATTCAAAGGTGCAATATCTTGTGAATACAATGGACAAGTAACAACTTGCTTGCTAAAATGTCAGCATTTTTGCTTGGTCATAAAAAAAAAAGTTGTCTAGTTTTATATCCTGACAGGATATTATTTGATTATCTTATCCAATTCCAGAAGTTTTTCCTCAATTACTACATTCATTAAGTCTAATTGAGGGCAATATTTGTTTGAATCAATCAATTGGTTCTTTGGAAGGAGATCATGGTAGTGAACTCATTTCCACTCTTATAATATACACAGAATCACCATTACCCTCTTTGGATGAAGAACGGTCTCTGGTATGAAATTAGTGGTGGTTCATTTTGCTTGTCCCATGAAGAAACTTTTTCATTGTATATTGTTGTAAAGTACCCACTTTTCATCACCCAAGCTAATTTGTTTAAAAAATATGGTCTAGTAGGATTTTTTTTTATGTGGAAATCACACATGAAAGTGACTAACATAATCAAGTTGATGAAAATGATTTTCATTGCTTGATTTGGATATTTTGTGTATGATGGCTATCTCCTGCATCGGTAAGTTATGTCTTAATTTGATCAGTATCAAATGGTTGACCTAAATATAATGCACTGGTCAATGAAAAATTTTCTTCATGAAATTTCAAAAATTACTTTTGATATTTTGTATCCTTTACTGCACCTTCTCTATAAACTACACAAACCTTTTTTTGCATCTGAGTTCTTTTTTACCTTTCTTAAAAAACAAACAAAAAAAAAACAATATTCAAAAACTTTTACTTATACTTTTTATTTTTAAAGTTAGTATCTATATAAATATTCAAACAGCCAAAAAAAAATCAAAAAATGAGTACATTTTTTGGGGACACCCTCTATATATGAACAACAAGATGCTTAGATATTTATACAGGCTGATAGTAACAAAATATTTGCAATGGTTTACCTGAGATTTGATGATATGCAGGAATTGGGACATCAGTTCAGGACATTCCAATAAAAAATGAAAATGATCAAAAATAACTTTTGGATTTCTGAAATAAAGAAAACAAATAATTCAATAAAACAATTTAGAAAATTGTAGACAAAGATTTTTATAATTTTTTTAAGTAACTTATTTAATAAAATATGATATACTACCTATAATGTTTATGCTAAACGAAAGCAGAAATTATTAACTATTTTTTTTATTAAAAGACATCAATGAGTAGAGTTATTGCAACATGCAAATTAAAATTATGAGCTTATATGCATATAAAGACAAGAGAAACAGTGAGACAAAAAATACCTCAGGATTTATAACTTACCTGGCGACCAAAGATTTTAAAACGTTATTGTGTTGACTAACAAACTCTATGAAGCGTGGTGATGTGATACTGTAATAAGAAAAGAAAAATAAATAAATGCAGATGATACATTTTGAAATATAGCAGCCTTAGAGTCAGTAAATCTGACATAATAAAATATCATCATTTACCTTCTCTTTCTTAATAGAGAAATTATCCAGTTATGACTTAAAAAATAGTTTTCCAAATAATTGATCAATCAAGATACTTAAATTTAGGATGACTCACCAGGCAATGGTCTTTTCCAAATCTAAATAAGATACTTTTTTTTCTTCAAGATGTAGACATAATCCAATTTTTGTCTTTTTTAATTCATGTTTGATAATCACTTATATATATATATATATATATGTCAAGACTGTTCTCTAATTAAGTAATTGTTTTGATGAGCTTTCCTCTTTTGTACTTTGATTTTATTAATTTAAGCACAGTACTATATTGTCAACCACATTCCATCATTTTATAGTTGGAATTGCTAGATGAAGCCATAAGTTTTATGCTAACAGTTTTTTCTTTGGCATTTCTCCTTTGTGGGACTCTCTTCCAGCTTCTTACTTTCCAGTCAACTTTGATCTTCCAAAATTTAAATGTAATATCAATCATCATCTTTTGTATTCTTAATTCCTGTTCTGTTATTGTTCTCTCTCCTTAATAATGATTTTCTTTTCATCATATTCCTTCACACCCCTCAATAAACACTTGCACCATAATCTTAGTGGCTTTATAGTATTGCTTGTGGTGAAAATGATAATAAAATAAATAAAAATCTATTTTAAGAACAAAATTAAAATCAAATATCTTCCATGCCTATCCATACAAAGAAATAATTGAAATATGGGAAATAGATCCATTGGAGTTTATCCTGACCACTCATTTACCGATACTGAAATTCTGTAGGACATCTGATTCTCATGCATGCAGTATAAAAATATTATGAAACAAATTAATAAAAGTAAGAATTCTTTACCAATTGTTCTATAAAGAAAAGTTTTATATTGTTGAAACATCTGTGAATATGCGGGATTTGCAGAAAGTGAAAGTACATTTCATTATAAAGCTTTCCAGTTTATTATTAGGACATGTTTTCAACACAAATTACATAAAACAATTACAGAAACCAAAGAAATTAAAGCATAAAAAAGAAATATTCTAGTTTAAAGTCCACAAAAACAGTTGTTATAAAGATCTAATAAAATAGGAATTAGAAGCAAATTTATGGAAAATGTGTAAATAGCAAACAATTCAAGACAAAATCAGCATTTGAATTGTAATGTAACACATATGTTCTAACATTTCATGTATATGTAACAGATCTATATTCTTTAATGTTCCTTAAGGCAAATATTATTAAAGACAACAGACATTTTATGGAGATTAATTTTGCTGATCAACTTTTCCAAATTACAAATGATTGTTCTTAGAGAAAGAGAAAATTCTGTCAAAAATTGTCCAAAGTTAATTTTGGAAGAAATATGGTACAATCTTTTGTTGTGGATTAAATAAGACACCCCAGGTAACACAATAAACTGGGCAAGACACTTTAAATAAAAAAACTCAAAGTGAGTCAGAAAAGTTCTGTTGAAGTCAGTCCATACATATTATAACCAATGGGAGTGAGTTATAACAGCTTTTGACTTTCTTAAGTCATCATCAGGGTAAATAAAGACTTAAGAAAGTTGAAAGCTTGGACCATATTTTTTCCAAAATTAACTTTGGACAATTTCTGATGGAATTTCCTCCTTGTCTGAAAAAGATAATTTGTAATTTGAAAAAGTTGATCAGTAAAATTAAACAACGCAGAATATATGTTGTCTTAAAGAGAAGGCCATACTATACAATGGCTTTCTTAAAGAACATTTGCTGCCTTTTAATTCTGTGTATTTACACAAATTTTTTTAAATGTATATAAGAAATGCACATATTTAACCCTAGATTATTTTTTCCATTTAATCATTTTGTATTTGATGATATTAATAATCTACTCACTACTTCTTCAGGACTTTGTTGATCATGGCTCTCCACAAATTCCTGCCCTTTGTAGTCCTTAGTAAAGTTTATCTTTTTGCTATATCTCCTAATCCCTCTTCTACCAACTACTTACAGAAGCTAGCTAGGTAGGTTATTCGTTATTTTCCTTTGTCCTTTTTGCCTTCAATATGTCCAGTGAGTATCAAATTTTCCAAGCCCTCTTTCCTCATTACATGGTCTAGAAATTTCAACTCTTTCTGATGCTACATCTAAATGTTCTTTTTGTTTCCATTTTCTCTAAAACTTTGTTGTTCTTTGCATGTTCAGCTCATGGCATTTTCAGCATCCTTCTGTAGAACCACATTTCTGATGCCTCAAGTTTCCTCCCCATTTGTGTCAAGATGGTCAGCATTTTCTGTCATATAGGAGTGCTGATATTACATAACAGTTCAGTATTTTTTCCTTTGTTTCCAGTGAAATTTTTCTTTATAGTGTGCTTAACTTTTGGAAAACATCTTTTGCTACTTGATTGCACCTCTGGATTTTAGTGTCACCTTTTCCATCCTCTGTTAAAAAATACTTCCTCATAAAACAATTTAATACATCAGTTGATAATAAATAAGAGAAATTGTTTTTTCATAATTATCCTTATGTTATCGTTGTTGCAGTTTTTTGTGTATATATACCGTAACTAGTGAGTTAGTTCAAATGCCTTGACTCACTTTATAGTCTACCAATAGAAGGTTAACCAATCAGAAGCCGCCGAACATTCTATCCGTCGTGTATAAAGGCGGCCATTTTTGTTTACCCTACCCGAATGACCAGTGCCAACTTGTCAGGCGAAGAAGACAGAAGGAAGTACTACGCTCTGCTACTTTGCGGCGATATCCACTGCTAACCTGAACTACACTTTCCTACTGTCTCTGAAATATCCACTGCTAACCCCTGGATTCTATACTCGAAGACGACCGTCATAAAATGTCTAACAATCGTAACTTCTGCAAACCTTCTCAAATAAAACTTAAGTTCCTTTGGCACTGATCCTTGCAAATAGACATTTTCTAATGCTTTTGATAAGGCTTTCACATCTCTCAATGTATTTTCAACCATTATTCTACAGAGAAACATTCTAAATCATTCACATTCATTGGCTTCCATTTATAAACAATGATTTGCATTGTCAATGCCCCAAATGTTCAACTTGTGTCATATCTTTTTTTAAATCTTCAGGCCCCAAAGTCATATCATAAACTGCATCAACAACAGACAATTTTCTTTCTCTTTTATCTCATTTTATTTTATGAGGGACAGTAGTCATTGTATCATTTCTAGGAAAGAGGGAGAAAATTGAGAGGACACATGTTAACCGGTTAGCCAAAATCTAATTGCTATGTGCTGCCTTGTCTCACTAAGGAATCTGAGTGTGTCAAGCCACCCTAACACTTTCTAATTCTTGCAGCTGTCTCAGTGTCATCACACATTTTGATCTTATATCAACACTTAAACAAATGCAACCCACCATTGTCAGAATTCCATGCTGACAGGGTTTTCTGGGTAGTAGTTTGCCAATTCTGGTCCAATTCTGTAACAAACTGGATTTAGGTCAGATAGATGAATAGACCATTTCATTACTTATTTTTTTGAAACCATTCTGAGATAATGTTTTTAAATAGGTTTTGGGGTTGTCACCTTGGAAGATGAATCAACTAAGCTGTATAGCAAAAGGCAAAAGAAAGAATCAACTTATATTACAGTGGGGTGAAATGCTTAAAAAAAAAAAAAAAAAAAAAAGAATCCATTTATTACACTTTCTTGATAGATGTTATTCTTCCCATTTTATCTTATATTTCTTTCTGCATCCTTGTGCATGAAGATTACAGCTGTTAATGACATTATTTATAGTTTCTATGATATTTGGTAAACAGTTATTGTTTGGTAAGACCTCCATCCTTATCTTTATAGCTTCTGCTGTGTCAACAACATACAGTTGTCCATAATGCCTCTGTTCATTCTTTCTGAAGTAAGAATTGTTGGCTAGTGATATGTATGATTCGACATTCTGTAACAATTGATATTCCTTCCAGGAGATATGGGAATGTTTGCTTGAAATGACATGAACATGAACGTGATAACTTTGGATATTGTCACTGAAATTAATGTGTTTAATTCAAGAAATGTACAAAGAGTTTGTAAGTACAGTTGCAGATGGAATGTCCAGTTTACCATTTTGGCAACTATTCCATGATTCACCTCTGAAGTAAAGTGCACTACAGTGAGAGCAAATATTAAATCTATTATTTACATTTGTATTATTTTGAACAAATCTATATTTTCTTTATTTATATTCCCATGTCTATGGATATCACTCATTTTGTTCTTATTTAGTACTGCTCAGTTATTGCTTGCTCCATTTCCACTGAATCCAAGTACACATTGCCCAACCCAGGGATTGAACTTACAATTATTATATTACCAAATTCATGAACAACACTTTAATCTATTAGGCTATTGTCCTGTGTGACAATAAGAACTAGATGTATTAGTACTAGTATTTTTGAAACTGAAGAAAATCCTTCTCTTCCTTCATCCTGACGCCAATCTAAAATATCCCAAACAGTAAAAGTCTATTTCCCTCTTTCACTATTTTGCCACCCTCTTATTAAACATGCCAAACCTTACTTGCATTATTTACATTATTCGGATTGTTATCCTCATCTTCATTGCCATATTCACAATGTTTCAGCCGTTGTACACTCCAGCCTTCTTCAGGTGATTGGAATTTCAAACTAAAGACTATTTTGTCCACTGGGTTAGATTGTTCTAGATCCACGTGCCATGCCTCTTCCGGATGTCTCAGTTATTTCCCTTTAACACAATTCTCCAAGTTTTTGGTTCACCACTGCTGTGGCCTGGTATTGAACTCACAACTCTTTGGGTCTAGTCACTGGATCTAACCAACGTCTTTATCCACTGCTCATAATGTAAATAATGCAAGTAATCATAATGCCTCATCTCAGAGATATAGACAGCTACTAAACCTTGTTCAGCTGTTATATTTCACAAAAGGACCCAACAAAAAATATTGTTTGAAGTGATTGATTTGCTTTTTTATGGTTTATCAACCCGTTGTAGGTTATTTAAAGCTGAAACATATTTTGGATTGTAATAATTATATTTTTTTTCTGAGTGAATATTGCATTAACAATTTTTTGAGAATAACAATGTTTTTCTAGATACAAGTTTTACTATTTAACCCATAGCTGGGGATTATTGCTTGAAAACACATTTCATATTGCAACATAATTAAATGGGCTGCAGTTGTTAAGGCAAAACTATGTGTAGATATCCAACTTGCCCTGATGATGATCTCAAAAAAAGATGGAAAGTACTTAGGAAATAAAAGTGATTCTCACTGTTACGGTGCATTTCTTGCCTTATTTAATTGTAATATACAGAAAAATATTTGTGAATATTAAAGTATTATGATAAAAATAAGCAGACATAATGTTTGAAATTTATTCAATCTGCTGCCTAAATACACACACACACACACATATATATATATATATATATATAAACATAGGAAGAGTATATTTGCTATACATGGTCAATGTAGAGTCCACTAATTTGGTATGGATTCTTGTGTATGTATACTAGGGTTATGACTTTTTTGTAACCTTATGTTCATGTGTCATAAATTGATGAACTTTTGTTCGAAAGTAATGAAAAAGTCATTAATTTGTTTTAGGTCTTGAAAAAGGCCACCAACAAACTGAAAATTTGATTTTACCATACACACAATAAGGGTAAAAAATCAAAATATTTCTGAAGGTTTATTTTTCAATTTGTCAAGAATGTAATTGGATAGTACTTTTTTAATGCATTTAACAGTTTATATCTATAGCATAATATACAACCTTACAAATAAACAAAAATTACAATCTTGTAGAAACTTTATTTTTCAATTTGTTAATGTAATTGGATTGTACTAATAATGCATTTAATAGTTTATATCTATATAGCCTAACATAAAAACTTACAAATAAACAAAAATTGCAAACTTGCATATATAATTAGAAACTTACATTTACAAGTAAGAATAGCTATATAAAGAAAAAGAAATATGGAATATTTAGCATAATATCCAATTATTGTTTTGTTAGACAAAATAAATGTAAGCTGAAATTTCTACTTTTTACATACATCATAAAGATCTTGAAGTTACTTGATTGCCCGTTCTGCACATTGATTTTTTCTGGGAATTAACAGTCTTAATGGTTCTGGATTATAATACTACAATACTTATATATGATTTTAGAAATTTCATGTTGGGTGTGACTTTTTTAAAAAATAAACTGAATTAAATCCTTCTTCATTATTTTTTAAAAGTTCATTGAATTATGATAGAGGAAATCAATTATTTTACAAAAAGTCATAACTTCTATATATATATATTTTAAGGCATTTTTTATGTTTATACGTTCTTTTTATAGATACAAATATTTAAGTAAATGCTCTGTTTATAATAAACAGTATTAATGACATTTACTGGCCTGAATGTCCAAGAAATTTTCATAGAAAATATGCATCCTCCAACAGGAATCAAACCGGTATCCTATACAGAACTGTCATATAGCCTGATGTGCTTTTACCGATTTCGCACCCACAACTACATTTGATTATTCGAGATGAGACTGCCAGGTTCAACAAAATCAAACCTGCTTCAGTGGGTAAATGTCCGGTCTATCTTCGTTTACCATGGTTGGGTAGGATTAGTGAATCCTTCGCCAAGCGTATTTCATGTAGTTCACGTGAGTGTTATTTTGCAGCCAACGTTCATGTTGTCTTTCAAACTAAGTCCGTACTTTCATCTATGTGTAAAGATGTTCTACCCACCCACCATATTAATTCTGTTATTTACCATTTCAAATGTAGTTATGGATGCGATTACATAGGTAGAACGACACAGCGGTTGGACGTTAGAATTAAACAACACGTACCTGCTATAATACTGAATAAAAATTTTTCTTTGGGCGATATCATTTGTAACACGTATGGGTCTTCGATTGCGGATCACTTTATAAAGAATCCCACTTGTGCGATGGATTTCAGTGTGAACTAGTTTTCCGTTTTGGCCAGTTTGTACTCATTATTTCATCTTAAGGTGTCGGAGATGCTTTACATCAGGTCCAGGCAACCTACTCTTTGCAAAGAAAGAGATTGTTTGCTTGGACTTGCTGTGCTGCCTTTCTAGCATCTTTGTTGGTATAATTTTTATAATTTTTTATAATAATTTATTTCTCCCTGTAATCCATAACAGACTTTTTCTTTTTCTTTTCCTCATAATTTTAGTTTCCCGTTAACAGTTCTGATGAGAGGGGACGAAACCAGTCGACTAGTGTGTGTTTTGTTTTAAATCTATCATGGCCTACAATATAAAATTTCTTGTTTTTAATGCCTTAATACGCTTCTGTACTGTTTCAAATATATTTATATATATATATATATATATATATATATATATATATATATATATATATACACACACACACACACATAAGAATATATACAGACACAAGGAACCTTGAAAACAATAAAAACAAAATACAAAAGGTACCAGGTCTAAGCTGGCAGAGAAAAAGGGAAAATAATAACCACTGGAGAATTCAGGAAGATACAAAATGCTCAATAATCTACAAATTTTCAGTGAGTGAATTGACTTAGAATAGAACTAGAATTCAATCTAAAAGTGTCAGGCCACCAAAACTAAGTTTCACACGATGAAGTGATCCTCAGTCTTGTGTCTCTAACGTTTTTTTGTGTGCATATGTGTGTATTGAAACTTGTCTGTTGATTTTGGCAATGTAAGTCAGATTAATAAGGTGAGATGGAAACTTACGGCTGTGGTGTGAAGCATGTACAACACTGGTAGAAGGCTTGTATGACTGCACAAATACGTGGCACGGTTGCTGTGATGATCTCCTGCCCTGTGCCCTGGAGGCCATCCCAAGAATGCACGCCTAGTTTTTTAGTCTCAACATTTTGACTCTTTGTCTGTCCCTTGTTCTCAACTGTGGCACGTGCTGATGTCTGATCTCCTGGCAAATTGGATGGCAGGGTCATTTTACTTTCCATCTCCCATACACTGGAAACATCTGCACTTTTGTTTTTCTCTGATTGTTCTGTGTTGACTGTCAAGAAAGGATTTGGCTCTAACATGTGCTGAGGTTCAGGATTGATTTCACTTGCATGAATTGCTTCCATATTGGTTATCTTTCCATTCTCAGAGTTGTTGAAGTTTTTGAATTCTTCTTCTAATAAATTCAGCCAGTCATCCAAGAGTTTCCATAAAACTTCCAAAGGCTAAAAAAGGAAAGTAATATCGAAAGATTCAATATTGCACGTCTTTTTTTTCTATTTAATTTTACTTACATTTGTTATAATGATGTCAATATGAACATGAAGACAAAATAACCACCTATAAAATCAATTCTAAATCTTATTTAGATTTTTATAAACTAGCCTAAAACTTCACTTACAATAGAACTGCTGTCTGAATTAATTTAAAAATACAAAAATCTTGAATGCTTTCTCAGCCTTCTTCCACCATATAAGTGGCAAGTATTATTCTTAGTTCACGTCTAAATTCATACAAGTTTACCAAAAACTGATTTATAGCTACATTCCTATTTTGTTTTGTCATGGGAACCCTCTAAGTTTTTGTGTCAGTATAAAATCTTAATAGAATAAAACTAACTGATATTAAGCCCTGTTAAGAGTTTTGATAATAGTACAAAACATTTATCAACATATTGAATAGACAACAATAATAATGACAATCTTCATCTGAAAAATAGTGTTTTGTGTAAATATCAAATTTTAAGCTTAAGAATGACAGAGTAACAATCATTTACTATACCTTTATATGAACAATGAAAGATATTCCTTACCTGGAATATTTTGCAGGCTTTAGCTGGAATAGGCGAGACATTATTCAGGGCACTGGAAGTATTCACCTTGGTTTTCAGGCTGTACACTTGTCGATACAACTTACACAAAAAGGTCACACAACGTAGTAAGCAGTGAACTTCAGGCTCTAAAGAACTGGACACACTGGAAAATAATCCCACATACAAAGAAATTGTTAAATTTGAATAGCATTGGTACATAATAGACAAGAAAATATAATTAAAGGTAAAACACTAATTGCAGAAATGTATATTTTTAAATGTATTAATTTTAAGAGTTTTAAAACTGACTGTTAATTTTTTTCCCCTCGAGAATTCATTGAGTTTTACTGACTATATTGGGGTCAATTAAATGTTGAAATTATGCTTTAGCTATTTTAAATTTTCTTAAAACACATTTACTAAAGTCAAATTAAAGCAATATACTAAGTAATATCTAAAATATCTGAAAACATTTTTTGCATATTTGTGAAAACTCTATGGCAACTTCTTTGTCACTGCTGAAAACTAACTTCACAGGAAAAACCAACAAACACTCTTGATAATTAACAATGGGTCTAGTGAAAGGAAATTGAAGAATTTGAAAGGAGATAAGAAATGAAGACTAATTTTTATATGTAGCCTGGTTGATCGTTTTTCAGAAGGAAAATTACTGTAGTAGTAATGTGTTGTAAATGAAGGACCCTAGGCTCTGGCACTGTATTCTTGTCTATCTGGCCTTGTGATAGTGGGTTTGTTAGTGGCAGAAGCAGTAGCAGCAAGAGGAGGCAATGGTTTATGAATGGATCTTGTTATCTTCTTGTCGCCTCTCTGTGTATAAATATTTGTGGCCTAATAATATTTTGTATAAATATAGCAAGAATGCTTCCTTGGGAAATTTCAGAAGGCCATAAACCTTTGTCATATTGCCCCCAAGGCAACTGAATAGGTTGAAGACGATCTACTCTTACTAAATCTTAACAAATTCTACTTGTTTATTTTAGGATTGAATCTTCATAGAACTTACTCCAAACTCATTTTATGGCTTCTAATTATTTTTAATCTGTTCACTGTTTATTCTTCTTGACATTTAATTAGTGTCCCTGAGTTTTTTCACTGTTTATTCTTAATTATTTCCTGTTTCAAACTGTCATTAGATAATCTGATGCAGTAAAATGTTAAACTAGTGTTGCCACCCTGTTATATCCAATCATGCAGTAAAATGTTGAACCAGGGTTACTACCCTGTTATAGCTTTGCTATGCATAACACAATAAGAGAACAGGACAAAAGATATGCTCATCAACAGGATGCATACAATTCAAGGAAGAAACACTGGTAATAGTGGAGGAGGAAATACTTCAGAGATGAAACAAATACATTGGTGAACTCTTCCAAAATGAAAGCGGGAAGCACACAATAAACACAAATATCAAAAACCCAAACATCTAAGGTGAAATTGGCACTGACCAAGTTGAAGAGGAGCAATGGAGTGAGACCAGATGGAATTGTAATAGAGATGCTGGCAGCTTTATATAATTTCAGTATTGACAAAATTACAGATATAATAAATGAAATATATGACACCAGTGATATACTGGAAAACTGAAGTAGATTGATTTTCATAGTACTACCGAAGAACCCAGAAGCAAACAAATAGGAACTTCATCAGACAATCAACCTAATGACCCACATAAAATAGTTTATCATTCGAGCTCTTATGAATAAAGCACATAAAAGAATAAGACCAGCAATAAGACAAGAAAAGTGCAGTTTTGTTAAAGATACTGGAACAAGAAATGTAATGTTTATTCTCAGAATGGTATCAGAAAGAGCAATACAAATGCAAATGGAAGTATACCTATGTTTTATAGATTATGCAAAAGCACTTGATAAAGTATATCACAAAGAACTGTTTGAACTGCTAGGTAAACTTAATTTATTTGGGAAGGATATTAGAATAATCCAGAACTTATACTGGAAACAAAACACCTGCATACAGATACAAACTGAATTCAGTAAATACACAAAAATAGAAATCAACATAAGACAAAGATGTGTCTCCTCACCAAAATTTTTCAAGCTTTACAGTGCAGAAATCCTGAGAGAATTTGAAGTCCTACTAGATGAAGAAGAGAGTTGAGGCGACAAAACTTTGGTTCTACAGAAGGATGCTGAGAATAACATGGACTGGACATGTGAGCAATGACAAAATTTTAGGGAAAATAGAAACAAAAAGACACTTAGAATCAGAAAGATAGAGTTGAAATTTCTAGGGCATATAATGAGGAATGAGGGTTTGGAAAATTTGATTGAAGGCAAGAGGCACAGAGGAAAGCAAGAGCATAACCAACTTAACGAGTTTGTGTAAATGGTTGGCAGTACAAGGATTAGGAGAGGATAGGAAAAAATATAAAAAGCTGCAGAGGACAGGAAATTGTGAAGAGCCATGATCATCCACATTCTGAAGGAACACAGCCCGTAGATGTTGTTAGCTATATTTGAGGATAAATTAGAAGAATTTTATTTTGAAGAACTTATAAAATAAATTAATTTTGGCAACATACAAAAATGTTTGAAATTTACACATGACTATTCCAAATAAAAAAAGAAATTCAAGAAAAATTGATTTAGAAATTTAGATTTAAAATAATTTTTTTATATTTTCTTAATCCAAAATTTAATCAGATATTTAAAGAGGTTTGTCCAACTTTACATCGCTTGATGTCATTCTGTGTTGTTAATTTTGCCTATAGATATTACCAGGCAAACCAAACAGAAAGAAGTAACTTGAAGAGGATAAAGTAAATGTTTGAACCCTTCCTTATTTATTAGTGATCTGTCATGGGGGTTAGATCAGTGACACATTTACACACAAAAAATATCTGTAATAGCAAAAACTCAAAGATTTAAATTTACAGCACCACAGAAAATGAAGTTGATGAAATTCATTGCCTAGTAATTCATTACTAAGCTCAAATTCCAGGCTAATATTAGGTTGGTGCAAAAACAATGTCGGTTTTTGACGTAAATTTAACATCAAAAACCTACATTATTTTTGCACCAACCTAATATATTGTGTGTAATTTTGCACTAATGCCCATGGGAAAGGTATAAACCAGTCTCTTATTCATCACCCCCTCTATGGGTTAAATCTGTGGCTCTCTAGCCTTGGGTAGTAATAAGTCTGAATTTCAAACCATGGAGAAGGCAACAGGAAACCACTCCACTATCTTCACCAAGAATGCATGGTAAGTCACATATAATAAAGAAGAAAAGAATTTGTGGAGAGTCATGATCACCTACATCTTGAAGGCACTGGCATTAAAAAAATTATGAACAATATAGACAAAAGCATTAAAATTCAAACTGGAGATTAAATTTTGGCCCAATGATTAGAACAGAAGAATGATGAAGCTCTGACCACTGACATAATTTGATGAAGTTGTCAGTTTGATACACTTGAAAATAGATCATTATAATATATAACATTTATTTAAATTACAGGAGAATAGAAAACATAGATTTACTCAGTTTTGTCATATTACCTGAGTAGTTTCTGCCCAATACTAAAGGCTTGTTCAGCCAAACCAATCAACAATCTGTCTGATTTCTCCTCACTCTGATTTTGGCAAAGGTGAGACAGCACACGAAATAACTGAAATAAACAATATCGCAATAAATCTATTACATATAAAACATTATAAAAGACATAAAACAAACAATATCGCAATAAATCTATTACATATAAAACATTATAAAAGACATAAAACAAACAATATCGCAATAAATCTATTACATATAAAACATTATAAAAGACATAAAACACACTTAATTTTAATACATTGTGTCACTCATTATTTTCCATTTATTTCTATATATTTAAAATATTTGCAAATCATGTCATACTGAACAAAAATAAATACCAATCAAAAAGTATTTTACAAATATAAAACACTCAAAATATTCTTAAAATGCTATAGAATTTCCAATGCAATGTAAATATAAAATCCACTCAATGCAGACTGACAGACTGTGAATAAATGTAATAGATATTAGTTTGAGTTAATTATTGCAGTGTATCTTCAATTTATTAATTTCATAATATGATTGATACAATTATTACCATTATAATTATTAATTGCTTTTTAAAGCAATCATCAGAGGATTTTAATTTTTCTTATTTTCAAAGGAAAACAAAGAGGCTCAATATAATTTGTTTGTTGTGATAGATTGGCAATTCTTGTTAGCTCCAATTTCAGCTAATCCCAAATAAAACTTTCCTTATATACATGTATTTATGAGTAGATGCAGCTCTACGTGTGAAAAAACACTTTATATTCAGGCAAAAGTACTTTTATGAAAGCATATCAACATCTACATTATCAAATTGCTTTTGTTATTATACCAATTCAATTAAGATATTCCATTTTTGACTTGTTATTTAAATTTTCCTAAAAGATTAATAATCACAACAAGCATTTGTTTCTGTATGTTAAATCACTTTAGACCATAAGAATAAGTACCGTTTAACATATCAGATTACAAAACCAGACAAAGTTAATAAAATATTTTAATGAAATTTAAACAAAAGTAAAAATATCAGGAGTCATTCTTAGACTATTTTACCAATATTTGATGGAGTAACCAAAAACTGTTTTACATAGATTTAATGCATATGCAATATATATATATATATAATTCTGTGACTTCTGTTAGCCTGTCACACCCTCGAAAATAGTCATACATACAGACTGAAACCAAATTTTGTGGAGAAGTGCGAACAGATTAAGTGGGTACAAAGTACAGTTGGTTTTATTAGGGTGCATAGTTTAGTACAATAAATTTTCATTTATTTTTTGGGAAAAATTAAGTTTTATTATTTAACATACAAAATATTCCCACTATTTAAAAATAATGATTAAAATAACAAATACTTATTTAATAAAAATGAAATATTGTTTTTTTGCATATTTTTTCTTTTTAAGTTTTTATATTGATTACATTCTAGTAATATTTTAATAAAAAGTAGTAGCATTGTAAATATAAGCACAGTAGGGAGAGTAGAGTTTGTAAATCTCAACCAAAAATGTTAGTGATAATTTCAACAATGTTAAATACTGTGTGGATTTCAACACGTGTCAGCATGTTGCAAAAACAAAAATTCTAGTATGATAAGTGCCACAAAAAAAGAAGTACCATTTTTTCTTTGACGTCTTCTCGTTGTGCCATCATAATTAGAGAATCAAAGAGTCGTGGGATGGAAGAGAGAAGTAGGACACATGTTTCAGCATAGCCACCCTGAAAGAGAACAAATAACATTAATCATTAATTGCATGGCATGTAAACAAAAAGAAAAAAGACAAATGTAAATATAAAATTCCTTGAAAATACAAATTTTGAATCCAAGATTTAGTGCAGTTAAATTATTATTTTAAAATTGCTGCATTTGTGTCTTAAGTTTTGGATTGCTAGAAATAAAGTAAAAGATTTGATTTGCTATTTTTAGTCATCAATTGTTATTTAAAATAAAATGGATTTCTGAACTGATGTAACATATCAGTCAAAACTACATGCTAGTTAGTAAACTGTATTGTGTTATGGGACACTGTTAAGTATTAATAAATTATTATACTTTCTTTTTTACATATAATCTTATAAATCAAAAGTTTTCAAGATGATTTTCTGTTAAATCTGTCAATGTCATGTATCAAGTATAATTCTGATTTTCAAATAATTAATTTTTTGATTGGTCATGGTAATATCAAAATTAGTAAAGAATAATTTTTTGTAACCAAAATTCTTTAATTTTTTTTACAAAACTTATGAATTAAATAAATGTATTTAATTTAAACATTTAACCAATACAAACACAAGTAGATAAAACCTATTGAATTTTCATCAAAATATCATCAATTTTTACTAGCATTTAATTGCTACTTACTTCCACTGAAACATCAAGTGGTGTCTTCCCATTTTTATCACTCATGAATTTGGCTCCTCGTTGAAGCAGTATGGCAGCTGTGTCTCTCTGGCCATGACTGAAAACCAATATAAAAGCATTTAAATAATATAAAAGCATTGAAATTTGGTATTACTTTGCAAAGCTAGATAAAAAAAATATTTTTAAGGAATTAATGGATCTTTAATCTGTTATATAGGAATAAAGTGTTGCTGCCGACACTTGAGTTTGAACATAGATCGCCAGTGAGCAAACACAGGCAATCCCATTATTGAATTAAGTGAATCACGTGATCATGGGAGAAATGCATAAGTAGTATGACGTCTAAACTATCAGCATTTCTAGTCTATCTTCTATTACTATTCAGATCTCCATTTCTACTCTATCCTCTTTTACTATACAGGCCACTATTCTGTACTCTATTCACTATACTTTTTCTCTATTCAGATCACTATACAGATTACTATTTGAGCAAGTATTATCAAGCAAGTACTATTAGTATGAGTGTTATTTGAAGGCATCTGACACCAGTATTGTTCAACAGTGTACTATAGTTGTATCTGCAAATACAAAGTCTCTACTACAACAAGCATTTCAAAAGTGACAATGAGTATTTGTTGACATCACAAAAATGGCAACGAGTGTTTGTTGACATCACAAAATAATCCAACATTATTTTTATTGCTACAAACTTATTTAGAGGATTCATATATGTGGGTAGAGATACAGGATTTTTCTTCTTTTTTTTTAACTGTAATAAATGTCTACTGGCTTGTGAAATTAAAAGTCTTAAAAAAGAAAATGTATCTCTTAGCAGGGACTGAAAACACACATCCGCCTTACATTAGGAAAACTACCTTTCTACTAGGTGTGCTTTTAAAAAATAGTGGGTGGTGGCTCTTCTCAAACATATGGATCCACTAAACATAATGTTTATATCAATAAGAAATATTCTAAACATTAAAAATGAATATTGAAAAATTTCATTTTATAAGTATTGCTTACTCGTTTCATTTTATAAGTATTGCTTACTCGTTTCATTTTATAAGTATTGCTTACTCGTTTCATTTTATAAGTATTGCTTACTCGTTTCATTTTATAAGTATTGCTTACTCGTTTCATTTTATAAGTATTGTTTACTAGTTTCATTTTATAAGCGTTGCTTACTCGTTTCATTTTATAAGTATTGCTTACTTGTTTTCAAATTCAACTTGTTTTGTCAACTTTTGTTAATTCTTTTGAAAAATATTTTCCTGAAACATTGATTTAAGAGAAAGATTTTATAAATTTCAAGAGAAATGGATTGAAAATTTCAGGGCCATAGATTCAATGCTTAAAAGAAAAAGACCTTGAAGCACTCAAACTTCCAGATGACAGAAACCTTTAGAAATGCTCTACAGCAGTGTATGGTGAATAGAGGCCACCATTTGGAGGATGTCATTTTTAAAACCAAATAAATAAAAAATGTAACCCTTTGTTTAAACAACAGTTTAAACAACAGTGAAATAAATTTTTTTAATAGCAGCTACCTTGATCTTTTTGTCAACTTTTACAGTATAGGAAGTATTTCTGCTGCACCCTATATATATATAAGTAAAAGGTTTTGTTACTTAGCTGATTGAGGTTACCTTCAGAGATTTGATGGACCTGACATCCACTAAGTCAGTGGGTATCAGCAATTGACTCCATATACTTCTCGAATTTTTTTTTTTATATTCACTTATCATTGGTGTAAACTTTTTTCATAGTGCATGTGTGCGTGTGCATGGTGCATGTGTGCATATGCGCCCATCTGTGCGGATGGGTATACATATAGGCTGTTATGATTATTTATCCTTTTTGTTGTTTTTTTCTTTGTTTTTAAAGACAAGTTAAATTTTTCATTAATCTAATTAATGCAATTTGAGATAATTTTCTCATTACAGAATACATTATGCATATTAGTGTGGATCTAATTAAGGTATTAAATTAAACCTTACCTGCAGGCAAAATGGAGAGGTGTAGAACCATAATGATTTGGTCTGTTGATATCAGCACCATTGTCCAGTAGACATACCACTGTCTGATGAAAATGACAAAAGAAAAAGAAAATCATATCCATTTTTGACCACCAAAAGATGAATCGGTCAAAAATATGAAACTTAGATTAAATGAAGGAGAAATATAATGGCTAATATATAGCATTATTTTTACCTAATTTATATTATAATGATTTGATTTTCATATGTTGTAGAAAAAATGGCACTTCATTCCAAAATTTCTATTAGTATAATACTGTTAAACTGCTCAAACTTGAAGAATAAAACAATTTCCAGTCTATTTGGACCACTGGTTTATTAGTAATTTTTTATTGAAATATAAAATGACACAAAAAGAAAGGCTTTCCAAAGAGTTAACTACAAGTTGATTAACTGCTAATTACAGAGTACTTTTCCTTGATCTGTTTGCACTTCCTCCATGCTATATCAATGATAATACTTTATTAATAATAAATAATCTTAATGATAATTAGCTATTACAAATAATCATCATAAAAAATTTATAAGCATGAAGTGACTTGACACTGAATGGAAGATGCTAAAAATGGCATTTAAGAAAGTGATAAAAATGTGTTTTAATATATTTTTAGGTTTTACACTTTATTTATCTTAAAATGAAAATAAGATTGTTATTGAATCCATATGTAATTCAATGATAAACTATTTGTTATTAAAGTGTGATTTTTGGTGCGATTTTTAATAAAATCCCTTTCGAATCCTTCCGTGTTACAAGTAGGTTGTAATGAGAGGCAAAAAGTTATCTCCTTTTGACCCAAAACAAAAATAATAAAAATTAATTATAAATATTCACTTGAATAAAAAACAGTCACATGACCTGATGAAACCTGCACGAAACATCATTAGGCGGGAAAGTCAATCTTCCTCTTTCTGCTCCATGAAGTTACAGTAATAAGACATACCAATTTCAGGCTTGTGATAACCAACCAGATAAAGAAAAAATTTATCTTGTTTTTGGTACCTAGTCTATTTTGCAAGTAGATATATACAAAATTTGTATCAAGAATTTAGAATATATATATACATACATATATATATATATATATATTGTCGTTTGGGGATCTTGTGGCACGTAGTGCACCAGTTCTCTGTATTCGGCCCTTCAAAAAGTGTGAATGGTCCTGCACAAAACCTTCACCACTATAATCAAATCTCATGTGCTGTTGTCGGGCTGTCGGTTTCCTAGGAACTGATCAGCTTGACCCTCATATGTCAAATTCAATGGGAAAGTCGAGAGTATATGTATATACACACACAAGTTTTTTTTATCCAAAGACTTTTGTGTTTTGTTTGAACTTTTCATATATCTATGCTGTTGTATGTTTCATATAGCTTAAATGAGGTCTATGCTTCATATCCCCACATAACATGTTTGGTGATCACAATAAAAAAACCAAAAAAAACCCCACAATTTAATAACCATATATTTGGTGACTTCTATGAAAAACAGAATTTGATAACCACATATTTGGTAAATTCCAATATATATTACACACATAACAAAAAAAAACAAAAAACAAAATGGATCAAGAGCCCCATGAGCCAATTGTCCAACAAATAACAATTAAAACACTTCATGCAAACTAACATTACTTGATGGTCCACAATTATTGAATCTCAATTCTATCTGAGAAACATAACTTCACAAATCACCAAATCTTATAATGTTACTGCATCTCTACCTCCAGAAAGAGTGGTGAAAATACTTAGCAACATTTTGGATACTCACAACTATGATGAGTTAAAAAAGACTTTAAATGAAACACATGAACAAATAAAACCAGAACTGCTAGATAAATTAATGTCCACCTTCATTATTACAGGTCAACCATTAATTTATCTTCAGGAAATGACGTTAATTGAAAAAGATTGGACATAGTGTTACACAAGTTTTTACAAGCATTACCATCTTCCATCACCCTTGTGTTAGCAACACAAAATGATTTAAACCTAACCAGACTGGGACAATAGGCAGATGAATTAATGTTTTTAATACAAGGCACTGCTAAATTAAGCATGTGTAACCAAATTCAGACAAAAGAAGTGTCAACTAAAACCTCAGCAATAACCTACAGTCTCATACCTTTCCAAAAGGGACAATTACAAAAAAATATCTAGAGCATACATTTATTATGTAAATGTGGCATGTTCATGTAAACCATGGTGCAAATGACCAAACAAAAAAAGAGACTTGATACAACAGCCAAGTTTGCATCCATTTTCACCAGCACCAAACGAAGCAGAAAACTAATTGGATGGACAACAACATCCCCAGCCAAGTTTGCTATTATCACAGATACCAGTAATGTTGGGGACAGAAATGTTTTCATTCATAATAGATACCAGTGCCAGCTTATCTATCATTTCACATGGCTACATCAACAGTTCATCAATGCCACCAACACCAGTTTCTCTAACCACAGCTACAAGCTCAGACATATGCTGCTACAGGCAAATTAAAGCTGTGATAAGTCTACTGACCCTTTGACGATCTTTTCTGTCAACATTTGTATTAGTGGACATTCAGCACCCCTTACTAGGATTCAACTGCTTAAACAATTTCAGTTTATTAAGAGATTGTCAACAGAGAATGATCATTGATTCCACAACATTGTTTTCAAAGAAACTATAAACATTCTATAACTATCAACCCAGTCGTGAATAATAATATGCCTGATTTCATTAAAGATTTTACAAAAATATATCCCTACATACCAACCCAGCAAGCATATATTCAGGAGTATATCATAGAATTGATACAGGCAATTATGCTCCTACTTTTGCCAAGGCAAGACATCTATCAGAGGAGAAAACGCAGGTAGTAAAGATAGAATTTTTGAAATTACAAAACAATGGTGTCATTACAGCTTCTGATAGTGAATGAGCCATCCCCACCTCTACATGTAAAAAAAAGCCAGATGGCAATTTCAGATGCTACAATGATTACCTTGCATTAAACAGTATTACAAAATGTGATAAATACCCCTTCCCGGACATTAATTTAATTGCTGATAAACTAGCCAGCAAAACATGATTTATCAAAATTGAGCTGGTATCAGCAAACCATCAAATCAAAATGCATTCAGATGATATAAAAAATCTGCATTTATTTCTTCTCTCAGATTGAATGAATAGAAATACATGCTGTTTAAAGAATTCAGTATCCATTTTTCAAAGATACGCAGACAAGACCTTTCAACATGTTGACTGTGTATTTATATACATTGACAATATTCCTATTTTCAATGATGATTCTTCAGCACACATAAAAGATTTTGAAACTGTTATAAAAATCCTATATAATAATAATCTAAAAATATCAATAACAAAGTCAACATTAGCTCTGACAGTATTAGACCTAAACAAAATAATGATAGTGCATTACAAAATTTCACCCCCCTCTCCTAAGTAAAGTAAGAATCTTCATCATTTCTTAGGCATGGTAAATTTTTATAGAAAATTAAACCCAATCTTTGCAGACATAGTCATGCCATTAACAGAAAAAATATGTATATGTAGTAATACTGCGTTTACATTAAATGATTTGGAATTGCAATCATTTAACAATATTAAAAGCAGAATCAGTGAATTTCCGTCTCTAGCTTACCAATGGTTTGACTGTACTGAATATCAGTTGATTACTGGCAGCAGTAATTATGCAATTAGTGCATCCCTACATCAAATAGCAGAAGGAGCCCCAATTCCAATAGGCTTCTTCTTTAAAAAGTTAATTCAAACAAGGTATTCAACTTGCGATAAGGAACATATTCAGCTACGTTATATTTGAAACATATTATTGAAGAAAAACATTTTAATAATTGACCATAAGCCTTTGTAGAGTGCATTCCATAGTCTAAACCCTACTAAGTCAGATAGATTATAAATATTCATCAGAATAAAGAAAACAGTCACATGACCTGACAAGACCCATATAAGACATTGTTAAGCAGGAAAGTCAATCTTCCTCTTTCTGCTCTATGAAGTTACGGTAACAAGATCTACCAATTTCAGGCTTGTGACAACCAACCACATAAGTACAAAACTTGTATTGTTTTTGGTACCAAGTGTTTTTATACAAAGACTTTTGTGTTTTGTTTGAACTTTTCATATACTTATGTTGTCATGTTTCATATACTTTAAATGAGGTATATGTTTTATATCCCCACACAAGGTTTTACAATCTACCAGGTAAAGAATTAAATAAACAAATAATTTTTTAATTTATGTTACATAGGAGTAAAGTGTTGCTGCTGACACTTGAGTTTGAACATAGATCACCAGTGAACAAACATAGGCTATTCCATTATTGAATTAAAGTAAATCATGTAACCATAGAGGAAACGCATTTATAGGAAGTCACGTGAAGTCTAGATTGATCATTATTTCTACTCTATCACTATATGGAATATCATTTCTATTTTGTCCTCTATTACTATACAGACCGCTATTCTCTACTCTATTCACTATACTATTTCTCTAATCAGATCACTATTCAAGCGAGTATTATTGAGCAAGTACTATTAGTGTGAGTGATATTCGAAAGCATCTGACACCAGTATTGTTCAGTGGCATACTATAGTGGTATCTGCAATTATAAAGTCTCTGCTACAATGAGCATTACGAAAGTGACAACGAATATACATTGACATCACAAAAGTGACAATGAGTATTCACAAAAAATTATAAATATAAAAAAAATTAACTACATTTTTTTCATCATGGTGTTCCTTTATTACTTAAATTGGGTTTTAAATTTAGAAGCTGATCAATATATGTTATATGCTATTAGAACAGAAATTACACTGATTTTTAAAATAATAGAAATAAAAATGTTTCACTTTTCTTTTTGTCTAATTTTTGTTTGAATTTCTGAGATAAGGAATTATCATTATTTACATCATTTACATATGGATAAGGTTACCTGGATTGACATACAACTTATTCAGGTAACCTTACTGCCTTGCCTGTGGGTACAATGGACAAAACATTGTGATAATAACAACAAAGATGAAGATAACAATCCACATGTAAATAATTCATTTTCTCTATATCTTTTATACTGTCCGCAATTATTTTCTTAAATTTAATAAATATTAATTGAATTTTACTTTGTAGTTACTGATATTAAATTTGAATACTAAATATGCATAATCTCTTTAAAGATATTCATAAAAAGCTATGAAACTCCTCAATTAATTTTCGTATAAATCAATTAACTTTTAGCTCATTAACTTTTAAGTTACCAATTTTTAGGGATAGATTTCCACAGTATTCAGTTATTCCATCTTTTTACCAGAAACCTGAAAGAGCCAATTATAGCTTCTTAAATCAGCAAATTGAAATGCTGAAAGATATTTAGTAGTAAGTCAATAAAATTATTTGAAATATATTTGTAAATATTATCAGCTTTAAATAACCTAATCTTTGGCTTGGTACCAACTTCTATATACATTGTCAAAAAAAATCAATAACTGGTTATTTTTTGTTAAAGCATAAATATATAAGATATAAATGTAAATTTATTCAAATTTTGTTAGCAAAGTAAAAAAACATTTTCTACTTACAGATTTGTGTCCATTTTGGCAAGCAACATGGATGGCAGTTTGTCCTTGGCTATCCTGCAAACAAACATGTCTATAATTCATTGAGGTCTTTAGGATATATAATTATGGGAATCAGCTTTTCTTTTTACTTAATAAATGGTTTGGAACAAGATTTTAACTTGCAAAAATACATTTAAGATACAAAATACATTTTTTATAATTCAATTATATGAAACTGCTTCAAAGTATAAATCAATTAAGATTAATTTTTATTGTGAGGGCAGCGTAACTTTTAAATGACCATATGCAATCTGTTTCCTTTAAGTAGATCAGAAAATCTACTTTAGAAAGGACTTAAATGATAATTTCATTTTTTTTTTCAAACTATGGCCTTTCAATTATGATAAGAAAACTATTTACATGTTTATTTATAAGAGTTTTCATTTGAATCATATCTAATATCTTTAGATAGGTTCCTTTTAATGGCAAATTTTAATTAGAATCTTTAAAACGTTTATGGACCAAGATTAACAAAGACTGTCCAAAAGCTATGCAGAAAACTGACTGGAGACATTCAGCTTCACATAAGGCATTTTTTTTATGGCAATAGATTGAATGATTTTTCTCTCAACTGGATCAATTATTGTTCAGTGAAGTAATTATTTTCTGAAACAAAAATTTTCTCCTGTGAATTTCTTACCTCAATGTCAACATCATTAACATGCAGCAGCAGATCATGTAAAAGCTCTGTCCTCCCATTTACAGCTAACCAATGGATCTGGAAAGATAGAGACACACAAAATGGATAAATAAAGTTAGTAAAGATTAAGATTATATTCTTAGGCAAATATGTTTAGCAGCAATGAGTTTTAAGAATTTAGTAAAAATAAACATAATCAGATATACGATAGATGAAATGTAAAAAAAAACAAGGAAGGGAGAGAATTCTTACTGCATTTGTATTTCCCAATACATCGTTATATTTAATATAAACATGAACCACGCAGAGAAAAGCCTTAAACAAATTCTAGGACAAAACAGGGAAAGTATAAAATATAGTTTTGCTTAGTTTGAACTGAATCTACAATATCAAAATGACTGATACATATTTGAACTTAAGATTGGTTGGTTAATACTAACATTATTGTGAAAACAATGACTTGCATTATATAATCAGTTATAGTGTACAATTAGTATCTTTTATTAATCAAAAATGTAAATGACATCTCTAGGAAAATACAGATAAAATCAAATTTTGTTTTATTATATTAAAAAAAAAAAATTGAAAAAGCCATAAGATATTATAAAAAACAACTTACTGTGGTTAGTCCCTCATTGTTTCGGATGTTAACATCTGCTTTGTACTCAAGAAGTTTGTTCAGACATTTTCTTTTTCTGGAAAACATATGCAAGAAAAAGAGAGGCTGAGTTAAAAAAACAATATCAAAAGTTTTTTGTGGCGGTTGAAAATAAAAAATATTAAGTGTATATAAAAGTGAATCACTAAGTAAGGGGTAAAAAAAAATGGATATAAAAATAAAAGCATTTATTTACTGAAAATTTAAGAATGAAGAATTGAGTTTATTTTTATGATTTTATTGTGATTCCAAAATTTGGGCTAAAAATGTAACAATAATTGTGAGAGTATTTACTTAACTATTAAAACTTTAAAACTTTTGGAAAGAGAAATCCAAACACATTTTTATATTTTCACATGTTTAATATACATTTATTGCCTAAGTTGCATACATTAAAAACTGAACATGATGTTATAATGGTTATTGTTTGTGATTAAATGAAAAACAAAGATTAAAATATACGAATTTCTGATTCTCAATTCAAAAAACTTGTTTAAAGTTCAGAAACTATGAAGTTATTTTTCATTTCTTCATAATGAAACACTTGTTTTATTAAAAATATAAAATTCAAACTGAAAGATTTTTTGTCAGAATTTTAAACTGATTTGTTTGGATTTGTGTCCCCAACTTGGTTGCTATTGTCACAACATTTTGGCTGTTGTATCTGCCAACTTTTTCAAGTGTCTGTGGTAATTGGTAAGCTTCCAAGAATTTTAAAGCAAACCCTTTATTCAATCTACAGGATTAAGATTGTTCTCTTTCCACACTGTTCATCAATTTTTCTTTCTAGTTAATTTCTTATTGTGATATTGTTTGTCTCTTCCACTGTACATTGAACTCATGGCTACTCAATAACTTAATCTGCTTAATCAGTGCTTTTATATTTATACTGTAGGGCAATTTGGATAGTGGAAACATTACTTCACTTGAATGAGAATATATAACATTACACTGACATGTAGTGGAATTTTTGAGTTTTAGGCGTAATGTTCTTTTTTAAAGGCACCCATATGGTGTTCATTTCTATGCTAGGTCTAGTGAGAAGGTTATTAAATCTTATTATATACACTGATACTTTCAACTGGTTTATTTTCTAGTGCTGTTTTCTATTATTTTGATAATTTGACAGTGATTGGTGATCTCTCTTCCTTTCCTTTCTCATGGGATTCGTCTGAACTCAAAGCTGGAAAGTGAGGACTGGACAGCACCAGCCCAAATATGGCAGCAGCACCCCATTTTTGGTCTGATTTGGCTCTTGTAAAGATAGAGCATAGTAGGAGAGGTAAGGTACTTTTTTTTTGCAGTAGTATAAGAAGCTAACCATTTTTGCAGTATCTTTAACAATGGTGAAACTGAGTCCCAATAGGTGATCAAGGTCCTTGACATAGCAACCATTCATCATGATAGGTAATATAAGCTAAATCATGCCTCAGGTTAAAATGAGCATGTTTCTCTGTTCATTAAGAGAATAGCAACAAATATTAAACTTTAATATTTAGTAAGGAAAAAAAATATTGGTACTATACTGTTAAAAATAACAGATAGTCAACATAATTTCTGATAACTTGTTATTAAATCTTTTCTTATTTTTATTTAATCATTTAAAGATATAATAGACAAATAAAATTAGCCAAAAATTAATGATGATCTAAAAGGTTATTTTAACCACAGAAAGACAGTTTAACCTTAGCAGTCCAACAAATGTCTAATCTGAACTCTTCTTGAACTGACGTATTTCTATACAATGTCTATAATTCATTGAACAGTGTCTATCAATTAAGGTAATCTCATTTACATTTAGTTCAATTACTAAGGAATTTAGACAAGCAGTAACAGTTTTGAAATTAAAACAGAGAAAAAGTTGTGTAATTTTCTTGTCAATTTATTAATTTGAAAATCATGAAACTTTAAGGTGGTCCTCAATTCTCCTCATAGAAAACATGGATAGAATAAGGACTTACCCATTGCGTGCAGCTAGGTGTAGAGGAGTGCATCCAGAGACATCTTGAGCATTAACAGCAGCTCCTTTTTTTACAAGTAAGCTCAGGCACTCATAGCTCCCACAGCTGAAGAGAAGAGAATTTAAGAATTATGAATATTTAAAATTAATTCCAATATAAACAGAAGCTGAATAGAATGTAAGAAAAAAAGTTCATCATTGAAGCTTCAAATATTATCATATGTTTAGACCAATATGTGTGTGTAACAAAATTTTTGTTTACATTATACATAAACAAGACTGAATATGCCATTAAGGAATAGATGCAATTACAAGAGATAAACCTGCTTGGTGGACCCAATACATTAGTTTAATAGTTTGTAAATATTTAATATTCATGAGTGAAAATGTCAGTTTGGTGAATGACTTTAAATACAGGGTCCTGGTGCAAGCATTCACAGTTGAAAGAAAAAGCATTATTTCCTTTATGCTCAACTGTGAAAATACAGAAGACAGATTTTTTTTTAAAATTATTTTGCAAACAATGTTTTGCCTCTTGCAGAAAAATCTCTGTCTGAAAATGTTTGGAAAACCTTAAGGAAATGATTTTATGCAAATCTTAAGAGTTTGATTTGCAATATGGTTGGACACCCACATGGAAGAGGATAGTATGATTTTATCCCATCTCAAGTGTGTCTGTTTTATAGCTAGAGGATGACTTTTTTGAGCGAATGGAAATGGAAGAGTAAATGAGTGGATAGGGCTTTTGAGAGAATGTGACAACAAAACTGAACACAGAGCATATCTATATTTACAGTTACAATTGGGATTGAGGGATTCAGTTCTGGTCTTCCCTTGGTGAAGAACACTCTCTCTCGCATAGCTCCAGTGTCACCTGTTATTATTGCCAGCCACATGTTGTTGTTCCATTGTCGCTTGTTTTTATTGCCAGCAACAAGTTCTAGTTCCATTGTTGCCCATTTGTATTGCCAACCATAAGTCCTAGTTCCAATGTTGCCTGTTCACATTTCAAGCCACATGTCATAGTTACAATGTCATCTGTTTGTATTGCCAGCCACAAGTCTTAGTTCCAATGTTGCCTATTCATATTGCTAGCACATGTCACAGTTGCATTGTCACTTATTTGTATTGCCAGCAACAATTCCTAGTTCCATTATCACCTGTTTGTATTGCCAGCCATAAGTCCTAGTTCTGATGTCATTCGTTTATATTGCCAGCCATAAGTCGTAGTTCTAATGTCACACAGTCATATTGCCAGCCAAGATAAATAAGTGATAATGCATTTGATTTTCACTTTTCTACAGTTGTAGTGTCATGTACCTCTGATCCATATACATAAATAGTTGCGGAAAAATCCAACATTTGTGCCCTGACAATTGCGTCTCGCATGAAACAGCCTGTCGCCTCTGAGTGTTGACTTCAATGTTCACTTTTATATTTATATAGGCTCTATCTCTGATATTGATCACTTTACCCCATAAATATAGCACACCATAAAACTATATTTATATATATATATATATATATATATATATATATATATATATTACGAAATGGACAAAGTCCGACAATTCATTTATTAAAGACATTTTATGTTTAACGTTCTTTTTATAGATGCATTTACTTAAATACTTGTATCTATAAAAAGAACGTTAAACATAAAAATGTCTTTAATAAATATATATATATATATATATATATATATATATATATATATATAGGTAAAGTCTTGTTCTGTGTTATTATAGTCTTTATCCTCATTGTAAGCTTCATTTTGATTTTAGCCACTGTGTTTTGGCTGATATTCCTGTCACATTTAGTATTCCTCCAGGTGCACCTCTCAGTAACTAATAGAAAATGCAAAACATAAGCACTATAGCATAGCATAAAGTGTATATATATATATATATATATATATATATATATATATATATATATATATATATATATATACATACACACACACTTTATTTCATGCCAGTGGATATATATAAGGTAACCAAAAAAGTCCTTGATTTTTTTACGTCATATTGAAAGAAGTGATCACTGATATACAATTAGTGTGTCACATGCCTGGAAAGCAGCTCATATGGGGTTGTCTATGACTTTAAGGTGGGCTTGTCCACAGCTGCATAAAGTCACTGAAGACATCAGATTGTCATTTTAAAAATAAATACATTAATAAAATGCTTTGTTTATGTTTCAGATATAAAATTAAACACTTATGGGCTTTAAAGAAAAATCTGAACAAGGAAATGTGCTTTCCTTAAAAAGGGAAATAGAATGTTGCTGGGCTGTTCTCTCTCAAACATGTCGAGTCAAATGATGGTTTCTCCTACAAAGGGGGACACATGTTCAAACCCTAAGATTTTTTGAGTATGCAGGCTGATATATGTAATTCACACTGTTTAAAATAAAAAAAGTTTCATCTATTTCAAATACAGGTAAGCACTAAAAAAATGCCAGATTAAAAATAAATACTGGGTTCTTTATCCATGGAATCACTTGATATGGTTATGGGTAATGTCAGCATTGGGACACTTGGGATATCCTTGCTGATACTTCTATCATGACCTACTAATGGACCAGATCTTTGGCCAGGAAGAACTCCTCCTGTGTCTGATTCTACACATCTCTTTTCTGTCATTTTAACTACCCACATCTCTGGTCACTCTCTTCTACTACTCCTTTGCCCATCTCTACATCATAAGCTTGTCATTACTCAAGCAAGAATGTATCCTGACTTAATCTCTTCCAGCTGAGTGGCACTTGATCCTGAAAGTTTTTATTTCTTTTTTCTCCAGTTGTCAACAGTCGGTGGTTGCTTTGGAGATCTCACACCTAGATTTTATTGTTGTCATAAAACACCAGTTGCTTCAGGCTCAGATAAAATCATTTACAGCTGACTTGAATATTGGATGTTCTTAACCAATTGATCAGTGATCCAGTGTGTCACAATAGTGTATTAGGACACCATTTTTATTCAGAAGTAAAAAAATTCATAATCTAGACAGAATGCTTTTCTGTAATTGAGTTAATTGAGTGAAACGAGGCATAATTAAACTGCAGAGGAGATATAAATCATTTTTACTTGGGTTCTTTGTATTATTCAAAACACAAAACATCTGAATATTGACACTTGAGCAAGATAGAGATTTGTCAGTTTTATATTTTAATTCCAAAGGTGGCTAATATCTAAAAATTGGACAATTCAATCTTTGCATGAATACTGAACTGGTTAATAATGAAAATGCATTTCTCAGTCTTTTATGAGTTTTTTTCAAAATGAAAAGTTTTAATTTATAAATGCTGTCATGGTAATTTTACTGAAGGCTACTGTTAACATTGCTTAAATGATTTTCAACTACACACTGGCCACATGGCTGATTAGAGTATTGACTATTGGCATTGCATTTTCAATATTAACAGTTAATTAACAGTGTATTAAGTTTATTGGCCATTTTATGAGTTCTACTTTAAGTGTAGTGATAGCAGAAGGATTGCACCTACTTTGCTGCAATATGAAGGAGGTTCCGCTGGGTACGGCCACATGTGTAGTTGACATCAAACTTGGAATTCTGCAACAAGTCGGTGACAGACCTACAAGAGACAAAAATATATGAAATTATATTACAGAGAAGTGAATACAAATAAATCTTGCAATATATATATATATATATATATATATATATATATATATATATAGAGAGAGAGAGAGAGAGAGAGAGAGATGAATAGAAAGTTTAAGCAAGTTTTTTCTTCAGATAATCTTTTGATTGATTAATGGTTTTTTTTATAGCTTATCA
>OZ010588.1:14617470-14857470 GCA_963932145.1 Acanthosepion lycidas
ACATCACCTTTTTTTAAGAGCCCTTTTCAATTTTAAATCTTCAACCCTTTTGATTTCAAAACAATTGCAACCATCAAATTCTAACTTTCTCCAACAAGAATTATTCTCTGTCTCTTTTTCCTAGTCTTAGACACTAATTTCAATATATATTTTTATTAAGTTTTCAATTTTCTTAAACAACATAGAATTTGTCACAACTACATTTAAAACAGTCAAAGACTTAATAATAAACAAAATAACAAATCAAAACTTAAAGGAGGAATTTAATCTATCAACTGCAGGAATTGCCAGAAAGAATACATTGGAGAAACCTCAAGAATTTTAAACAAAAGACTATATGAACACAAAAGAGACATTTTAAAAAACAACACACAAACTGCATTGGTTGTTTACCATAAAAAATCTGACCACAATTTTGACAGGTGGGATGCTACTTTGATTAAAAGAGAAAATAATCCACTGAAACAAAAATGTCTGGAAAGTGCCTTGATCACTAGTTCAGCTATGGTAAATTTGTGTGCAGACTCTTACAATATATCACCATTCTTGGTAGATTTTCTGTTGTCACAATGTGGGATAGTCAGGGAAAAAGGTGATGAAGAGAAAAAAAATACAGGTGAATTTAGCTAGATTAAAAAAATATTCTTTCAAATATTTTGAAACTACCAGCGTCTCTCGTTTTGTGAGCATGTGTAGATGTGGCAACATCAACAAAGCCTTGTCAGATGAAATCCTAATGGATGAAACATGTCACAAAAACTTTTTTACAATTTGTCATACTATTTTTCTAAATACTGTTTGTTGATATATAAAATTATATAGCAATATAACACACACACACACACACATATATATATATATATATATATATATATATATATATATATATATATTAAACATTGTATGAATCTAATGAAAAACTGTCAATTTATAAAACAAGAATATGTATTTTTTGAGAAGTAATGTTTTCATAGCATTATGCCTTGTTTACTTGGATCAAATAATAAGTTAAGCCAAATCAAGTATACACAGGTGAGCAATACTTACTTGTGTTGATTTGCCACTACCATCGTCATGAGCATGTAAAAGGCCGAACGGTCATCTACAAAGAAAAAAATACATATTCAAATCTAATACTTGTTAGAAAAGCAATGTCAGTATTATTTGAAAGTTAGAATGTAACCTTTTACCTTTCATTTGCATAACTTTTTATATTTTCAAAGCAGTCAAGAACAAAACAGAAGTTGAACCATTTTGTTAAATCCTTATTTTAATATTTTTTAGGTTGTGTGTGTATGAGAGAGAGAGAACTAAATGTTCTTACATAGTTACAAAGAACTTGGAAGTATTAATCTCTAAGTGTCGATTTTTTTTTGCTTACAGTATGTTGATATTTAAGAGAAAAAAATGGTGCATACTTTAGTTTAAATATTTAAATAGTTTCATGGTGATGTCATGGTTTCCAATAGCAACACCAGTTATAAAAAAGGGGAATTAATTTATTTTTTTTTAAATTAGACTAATTGTGTAGTTGAGCATATTCCTCATATAGGCAATTACAAAAGTAATAATATTCAATGTTTGATCTTTTATTTAAATACATTTTACACAACCACTTATTTTTTTTGCATTTTCTTTTAAAATATCTGTTGTAATGAGGCACAGTGTTCTTTACAGGAAACTAAGAAATAAGATGTAGAGATTAATTTCCAATTTTTTTATAACACATTTATGTAATCAACTAGTAAAAACAAAAAAAACAAGTCGTAATAAACTTAACATATCTGAAGTTCACAGATAAAATATTTTTCATAATTAATTTTGTTACTAGTTTTCATTCATCTTATTGTTTTTTTATACTGCATACTTTAATAGGATAGGTAGGTGGTGTCACAGTTATTGGCACAGAGAATGCAATTCACAATCCAAGTTCAAATTCTGGCCAAAGCTACTGTGTTTACTTTGCACTAATACTTTTGGAAATGGCATGAACCAATCTTTCCACCCACTAGTTATAGGTAAGATAGCAGAATAGGTAGAATAACCAATATGAAGGTGGACAATTCTGAATCCTAAATCAGAGAAAGCAATAGAAAATCACTCCACTACCTTTTCCAAGAACAGTTATGGCAATTTGCAGACATTAAAGAAATTGAAACTGTGACAATCTATGACTGCCTTCATCTTGGCGACATATGAAATTAAAAAACTCTTTAATGGTTAATAACATAGTTTAATAACCTAGAATATTATGATAAAAACACAACAGTAAGATGAAAAAAAAAAACAATTAAGGTGTTATTTACATTTGAACTATTGTTATCATCTTTGTAGTTATTATCCCAATCAACCATTAAGCCCTCTGTCTTTCATCAGATGCTTTCAAATTTGAAACCATTGAAATTTCAAATTTGAAACAATTATTTAATCAATGAGGGTAGATAGTTCTCATTCTGCTGTCCATGTCTAGGGATATCTTGTCTTGTTCTTATTTAGTAATGCTCAGTTACTGTTTATCCTGTTTCCATTGAGTCTAAGTCTGCATTGCCTGGCTCAGGATTGAACTTAACAATTACTGTGTCACCAAATTCATGAGGTGACACTTTAATCCACTAGGCTTGAAGCTAGAACTTGCATTCTTAAACTTACTCTGTTGCTAACACTGCTGTTACTTGTCACACTTGACTATATTCATGAAAACTCATTGCTTACTGCTGCTGCTGAAGCCTTGCTGTCATTCACTTTATCTATAAACAGTTCCTGTGAAATTTCTCATAACAAAAACATATATCTTGTCCTTTTGTTTTATAGAATGAATCATAGTCATTCCAAGAAATATGCATATGATCATTGATTTTGCCCCATCCCATTTTACAATATTCTGAAACCATTTTTAATCAATGTATACATGATAAAAATTATTCATAATTTTTTGAGAATTAATCCCAAATATATCAATACCAGTAGCAGTTAGAAGTGCTAGATGCTAAAATTCATTACATGACCTAAGAGTTGTAGTTCATGAGACTGGTTACAGGTAATATAAACTTTGGATGCTCATCTCATTCTTTAGGTATACATGAGAAAAAAAAAGTTTCAATAGTTAAAAAGTTTTATAAAATGTTATTTTGCAATGTTACTGGCCCTGTCCTGGGATCTCAGCTTCAGTCTCTTTCTCACTGCCATAACATAACTTCTCTGTGCCTTTTCTATTAATAATTTCATGGTAATTGTTCTATCCTCTATCATATCTAGACTTTATGAATTTAAGTGTAGTACAAGATTAGTATCAAGTTTTCATCATTATTACAGCTGAAATAGCTAGATGTAACCTTAAGTTCTATGCTAATAGTTTCTTCTCTCATATTCTCAATTGTGGAACACTTCCAGTTTCTTGGTTCCCAGTCAACAAAAGTTTAAATGCAATGTCAATCATTATCTTCTGTCTTCTTAATTCCTGTTCTTTTATTATTCCCTTTCCTTAATAATGTTTTTTTCTCATATCCTCTCACACTCAGTAACCCCTTTTGTGTTAATGGCTTTATTCCCTTGCTTGGAGAAAAATGATTAAAAAAAAATAAATGCATTTCTAACATACATGCTTCAATGCTACATAACAGATGATATTCATTGTCTGAAAATAAAACAAATAGAGCTTATTAAGAGAACTAACAAAGAGTGATAGATTTCTGCATTGTACATCTGGTCAGTAACAGTAATACTGAGATAAGAACATTACTGAAATTGTTCATAAGAACACTCAGTTCAATTGATGTGAGAGACATAATAATCGGTTATAAAATATATACTATATATTATTGAGAAACAGAAACTTGTATAAGTTTTTGGTAATAAGCTTATTTCATGGTGAAGTAGTGGATAGTGGTTTGGATTGAGGAATCAGAGAGCCGAGTTCAAATTCCAATCAAATCCATTACATTCACTTACATGCTAATACCCTTAGGAAATTTTGAATACTCCCCCCCCCCCCAGCTATGGGTAAATAGCAGGACAGACCAGCTTCACCTTGCATGGCAAATGGTCTACTGCAGAAAGAAATGGCAACCTACTGTGGGGAAAAATCTGCCTCATCAGTCATGTATTGAAAGATACATGATCACCTAAGCATGTATCACGTATGGCACATAACTTCTATTTTTTTATTTCATGGACAATACAAAAAAAAATCAGTCATATTTAATTCTGCTGGTCATCACATTTTTCAAGATAATTTTGTTGTTGAATTTTATTCTTGCTTTCTATGAGATTTTATTTTATTTTACCTGTGTGACTGCATATTTAGGAATTTTAAAATCTATACTTTCCCCAAGGTATAAATAATTCTAATGTCAAACATTCAAGATTGAAAATTTGTTAACTTTATTGATGTTTTATCCAGTAAGTTACATTTTTCCATTTAAACAAGCTTGCATTAATATATATTTTAAAGTAAATTAAAAAATGCATAAGACAAGGTGCTCAGGTGGCATTTATGGCAAAAAGAAATTAGGCATTAGGACAACAAAAGTAAATGTTAAAGCACTAATTAGACTATCACTAATTTTAGTTTTTCTGATTTTTGCATTCTGACATAATTATTGAAAGTAGAGGTACCTGGCATTGTCTGGAGATAACAATACAGAAAAGTGTATGTTTTTTAATATATTTCTTCTTACATAAGAAATGAAGTAAGACTATTTACACATTTATTTAAAAAGTAGCTGTTACTGAAAAAATATTGTTGCCCAAAACAAAACCTTTTACAGGCTTTTCAGGTACAAACAGTTGCCAATATGAAAAACTTATCTGATGATCCAATGCAAGAACAACGAACATAGAGCTGGCTATGAGAAAAGTCAAATTAAGGTCAGTGATCATAAGAGATTGATCTTATGGCTTATAAATGATTATAGTAAAGCTGAACCTCATTGTGAATTGAAGTCATTTGAATTCAAAATGTATGTTGAAGTTATACAGTTCTTAATAATGAATACATCTTTTTAGCTTATCCTAGTTTGAATAGTTGCCTCAATGACATATAGGACAGGTTGCTTGACAGCTCCATTGCACAATATTTCAGGCACAAGGTTTTCGAGAAGCATGATAAGCTTCTGAGCTTTTAGCTGAAGCTTATGCTGAGGAACACCAAGTGAGCTGAAGAACTCAATTGGGTTCTCAGCAGCCTTCCAAGTGCATGGAACTGTGACAGTTGACTTGTGCAGTTGAAATTTCTCAAGAATCTGTTGCAACAGTTTTGAGTTTATTTCTTTGATTGTATCATTTTTTGTAACAAGAAGGTCTAGCTCATTGAACCATCAATCATTCATATGTTAATGGCCATTTCTACATTTTAAATAACTGAAAAAAAAACAAGTTTAGAATTTTTGTCTGAAAATCTTTTGCAATGTTGTGAAATGTTTTACAAATAACACAGAAAATAACATCTTTTAACCTTTTAATTTAGTTCATTCATTTGGCACAGAGAAAAGTTATTTTGATCTGAAATTGAACTCTGGTGACCTCTAATGACCTTGCAGTTAGCACCAACTCATCTTTTTCTGCCAAAACTACCTACAGATAAAAATCTACCTCCAATAATTTAATTGTTTAACTGTAATACAGATTATAAAGGTCACCAACTAATTTGACCTCCAATGATTTCAGAGGTTGAATTAGATCTTATCCGCTCTACCATTTGTAAAAAAAGCATTTTTGTATGTCATATCTCGCTATATTTGACTATAAAATGATATTTCATATTTTGCTATATTTGACTATAAAATGATTTGGTGATCTTGATTAATCTCCACAGTCAACCTTACATAGACTTTATTATTATTTATGGTCTTGTGATTGCCCTTGCAAAAAAATAAAAAAATAAAACCTAGGTTCCTGGGATTTTCTGTTTTAACATATACAAACTTTGGCATATATTAATATTAATTTCACTTTTGTGAAAAACAATGTATATAAAACATGAGATTTTTTTTTATTTTGACAATATTATGCATATTATCACAAATTGTATTTTGTTTTTTGAAATTATAAATAATAATTCTCAATGCATTTAAAACTTTTCAAGTTTAGAGCTATAACTATTTTTTACAGAATATCTGATAAGGAACCCTATTCATGTAATTATCAGCAAGATATGAAAGGCATTAAGGTTAAAAGAAAAGGAACATATGCTATTTATTTCCACAGGATAATGATGGTTGCCTTCATAAAAGAACAGCATGTGTATAAGTAGATTTTTAAGTTTTTAGGTGTGTAAAGAGTAAGGCTCAGACCCACCCTCTTGACATCCCCTCCAAAATTCAGTGGGGGCCAAAAATATCTGCTGGAAGATCAGCTTCAGTGAATGGCCAGACAAAACTTCAATACAGTGAATGCCCTTCTTGCACTTCATCACATTGGTTTGAATTCAGAGCTTTCCTTTTCCTAAAATGGCTGTCACCCAAAGCAACAGAGCCCAGTCTGCCCTGTTATTTAATCCATAACTGGAGGAAGATAGATTCATACCTTTTCCAAAGGTATTAGTGCTAAATAAATGTAAAAGACTCAATAAAAATTTGAACTGACATGCTCATTCCACTTTTCATACTGATAACCTTTACACTACCTGCACATCCAGTATTAGGGTTAGCAAAAGGTTTAATACCAATAAATATTTTAAAATTATTCTTTTTTATGATGTAATGTCTGTTGAATAAAGTGAAACATTTTTTTTTTTGTAAAATGTGTTTATTTTATATTTAAATTAATGTTTTAGGGGAAATAAAAATTAAAAAAAAAAGATCATCTAAAACCTAACTTGAAGTTTTACCAATTGCTAAACATCCAACCAAGAGAGTGTAGAACACAAATTAACAATATCATTGCCTTTCTATTAGTTTTAAAAATAATGGGGAGCAGATTAACATGACAGATTTGGGGCAGACAGTGAATTAGATAACATTTCAGCCAACCAGGATGTTTATTGATGATACCATAAAATGCCACACAAACATGGCTTTTGAGAGCATCAATGTATGCCCTTAGTGCTGTGATTGCTTGTTATTGAGAATAGATGTGATGTGGTTGGATGAATTAAAAGGAAAATAGGACTTTGCAGGAAGGCTGCCATGTACAGACTAGCAGGCAATACTAGTTGATTAATGGAATAAAAAACAAATAGGTTTCCAATAAAATAAGATGAAACAAGTCTTTTTTTTTATGTTTTCTCTGTATTTTTCACTTGACCTTTCTCATTTTTCTGACCATTTTTCTAGTTCAATTTTTTTAAGCTTTTTTTCCCCCTTCTCATTGCTATCACTATTTCTTTCCCAATCTCTTCACTTGCTTTACATTCTGTCTTTTTATTTTTTCATTATCATCTCCCTCTCTCATTCTTATTATTTTGTAAACACTTTTTGTACTTAACAATTTTTGTTTTTCTCTTTTAGTAAAGTTGATTCTGGTTATTCTTTTCCATTTTGTTTTTCTTTTCACTTTCTTTTCCCTCTTTTTCTCATTTCCTCTCTTCATTTTCTTTTTTCTTTCTGTCTCCAGTTTTCTTTTTTCCTTTTTATTACTATTTCTCTCTCCATCTTTCCCTTTTCTATCTGTAGTCTTTTCACCCATCTCTCGTCTCATTCTTTTTCCCTCTTTCACCCTTCCTTTCGATATTTTTCCTATCAAAAAATGAAGGATGAGCAACCTTTAAGCAGAACTAAAGCTAAAAAGAAGAAACAAAATTGTAAATCTGTTTGTTAATCAATATCCACACATTTAATCCTACTTTCCTTGACTTTATTTTTTTCTCTTTTCTTTGCATTTGTTCGTCTATTTTGTTGCTGCCATTGTGTTTGGCTATTTGTTGTTACCACTCAAATGAAGGACTTCATTAATTCACTCAGCCAGAAGCCAAGAAAAAAGTTGGAAAACAACCAGGAGCAAATAAGAATTTTTTCTTTTTTTTTTTTTTTTAAACAAAAATCAATATTTAATTTAATTTAATCTTTTATTGTTTTCATCATGCAACACAAACATATCTGCATGTGGGTGTTAATAACATTTCTTAATAACTTATTTTGTTTATGACAGCAAATAAAATAAAAGTTTGTTCTTAACTTTTTATATTAAGTCTTTTCAACTTCCAATAATGTGACTCTAAAAGAACATACAGCTTTCAATTTACAAATCTTATAAATGATTAACCAAGAAATGGATTTTATTTGATTGAAAAAGATAAAGATAGACGCAACCGAATCTGGTTTTATATAGAAATTTTAAGAAAGAATGATCTCAGGATCTTCAACAGCAAAAAGTATAGTTGGTATTTTACTACAATATAATCATTTAATACTGAAACTAACCACTAGAAATTGTTTTATTAATCGATTCATTTTCTACCGCTTATCAACCCTTTTCAGGTTATTTAAAGCCAGAAAATATTTTTACATTGTAAGAATTTTTTGGGGGGATATAATAATGGTTCAACTGATATAATTCTTAGCTGGGGGAGATATGATGTAGATTCATTAAGTATTTATGTGTAAGTAAATACAATGAACCCAACATGAATTGGGACTCTGCTCTGATTAACAATTCCAAGCCATTACCCATTAAACCACCAGCACATCAAACTAAACAACACCTGGTATTCCCAACCAGTCACCCAGATCAACACTGCTTAATTTTGGTGATCGTACAGGAATCTGTGTTTCAACATGATGTGGCTGTGTAAATTGTGGAAACATTGATGTTTTAAACCTTTCTGGAAACAATGAGATAAAATGTAAAATAACATGTTGTAGAAAATCTGGACAAACTTTTTCAAAACAGGGTACCCTTAAACTTTTGCATTTTGCATTATTCTCAGGTATTTACACCCAGTGTAAATGGCAGACCCTCACTTGCTGTGGCTTTATTCTCAATTTCAGTTAAGGACAATTTTTTGCTATTGTCATAGCAGGACATGACAACACAACAGTAAATTTCAAACACTCAGAATTACCAATTATTTTCAAACACTCAGAATTACCAATTATTTTCAAACACTCAGAATTACCAATTATTTTCAAACACTCAGAATTACCAATTATTTTCAAACACTCAGAATTACCAATTATTTTCAAACACTCAGAATTACCAATTATTTTCAAACACTCAGAATTACCAATTATTTTCAAACACTCAGAATTACCAATTATTTTCAAACACTCAGAATTACCAATTATTTTCAAACACTCAGAATTACCAATTATTTTCAAGCACTCAGAATTACCAATTATTTTCAAGCAATCAGAATTACCAATTATTTTCAAGCAATCAGAATTACCTGTAGTGGCATGACAACTGGCGAAATGATAACAATAAAAGTGATTGAAATATCTAAAACATTGTTCTTTCTAAAATTTGGCCTTTTCATAGCCTCCAAGGCATTTTCAATCTTTTCTACATTTTAATATGAAAACATGACTCTTCAGAACTTTAGAAACAATTCATTCATAATGCAAAATTTTAAGATTTTTGCAATGACCTTAGTTAAACATTGATCCTTGATGATTATAGTTATACAATAGCATTCAGATAATATCAAAAAATTGATATAGTGGAAAATGTTCACAATTACAATATTTCTTTTAGCAATTCTTCAATTTTTTATCGGATTATGAAATGTAAACCCATAACTGTAACTGCACAGATATTCAATACTATCCATTATATTACCATAGAATGAAGTTCCAGATTCAATAATTACATTTCTCGTGCTATGGAGATGATGTTTCACTTAGAAAACTAGCCAAACTGAAAGTTTTTATAAGTGAGAGGTTCTTATAAAATTTGAAATATTTTTCAGTTCACTGCCTTAATCTGATATCACAAGCATGCAGGATAAAAACAATAGCACTAGCAGTCAAAAATGAAAAAAAAAAAAATCTGCCAAGCTCAAATATAAGCCAATAGAAAACCTCCCAGCCACAATAAAACAAAACAGCTTGACATGTCATATTTGGACTGATATATTTGTATGGATAAAATGATGATTTTAATCAATTACTGATTTATTGTAATTAATATGAGAATAAATTAATTTTCTGAAACTATAACCAATAATAAAATAATCTGAAATATTTAGTTCAGCTCATTATATAATAAATTTTCATAGCTACAACCTCTGAAGAGTTATGCACCAAAAGTTGAAGTCTATTCAGTATTTACATAAAAAGCAAAAATGAATAATCAATTTAGGTGACTGAGTGACTGTTACCTAAAAATGTCAACATTTTTCTTTTCTTTTTTTTTTGCACAAAAAAAAAACAAAGAAAATAAGGACAGCAAAATTAAAGTTAATAATAAAAATTACATCTAAATTCCAAAAAGGTACTAAAATATAATCTAACACATATTTTTAACTAAAGCAATGCAAAGAATCAAGTATTCAGATTTATTGTTATAAACTAAACTTATTGTTCATGCAGTATGATTTTGTTTCCAGTAAACAACTTTCTTTTAATATGGACAGATATTTGTGTATAATTAATTTACATTTGTTTTCTATGCAATCCAAATCCTAAGATCATCCTAAAAGGACTGATATGAAACAGCAAAACACAAAATAACTGTGTAGTTTGATGAATGAAAAGTTTATTCTGAGGTTTATGAAGAACGTCTGACAGATTAATGTTTCTTTGTATAATTTCATTATCACTTGGACAGTTAAGTATGGAACTTGTTAGCCACCCTTTTGAAAATTACAAAAGATTGTGAAGATTCTCAAAAAGAGAAAATTAATATATTTTCTAAACATTCACTTTGCATACATTGCTGTCAGAATCAGCTCTATCAATAGTCTAAATAGGCAGTTACCTAGAGAGCACACCCCTGCTGAAAATTTAGGGGTAAGGAAACAAAATGCAGGAGTGGAGGAGCAAAGTACTAATCTTTAAGGATAAGTTTTATAAAATTAGTGGTTTCAAAAACCACAACATAAACATATTTATGTTCATAGTAGAATTTTTGTGATTATGAATTTTTTTTTTTTTGAAGCATTCAGTTCACAATAATAGGATTGCTAAAATATTATTTTAAACAAAAGATCAACAAAAACTGAGATTACTTTTTCAATAAATTTGAAAAAAATCTAGCAGTTCCAAGTTTTGTGTTTTATTTTTTTTACAAAACATTTGTTTTTAAAAAATAATATTAACAATTTGGGGAGGGGTGCATATAGTATAGAAAAAACTCTGAAGCCAGACTTGGATACTAGCAATGTATGGACTGTTAGCAATTTTTCTTTTTAGAAAAATTAGAAAACAATAAACTTAGTCAATAGGAATTATCCTCAATCTGTGTATGTAGATGTCATTTGAAAAATTCAAACAATGTCAGGTTTTTAAATGTTTAAATTTGCTCATAATTTTAATTGAAGAAGATGCTCACTATAGAGTTTTTAAAGTTTTAAAATTTTCCTTTTATGGAGTTGAATATATGAGTTAAGTTTAAATAAATGTTTACCCATTTCAAGATGAAGATAATGAATAAAATTTTTATGGCATAGGAAATTGTATATAACTGTCAAGTAATGGCAAACATTATTTTTGTTTAATTATACTCTCATAATCTTTGATTATAATTATGAGCTTTTTATTTGCATATCTAAGGGTTTGAATTTTTGTAAACTGTTTATATGAAGGTAATCAATATTATATCTTGCCCAAAGGTGACCTCTATAAAGTAAGAACACTAATATCCTCAATGTATCCCCTGTATCTTCAGAAAAATCAAAAAAAGAATAACTATTACACTTTCATTCTACAATGGAGAAATACATTTATTTTGTACTTTATATATTATATATATATATATTTTGGCAGCATATTTTCATTTAAACATGTCTGATTAAACAGTTCAGACATTGTTTTTGTTTATTTTCAATAATATCCTTTTGTAATCATGTATAAGCTTTGTTGTTTCATGATTAAAGAGAGCAAAGAAGGTACCATGGTTGTATTTAGTCATTTTTATTTTTCCCAGTACTTTCGATATATTGCAATATCATCTTCAAGGTTATATGGCTAAGATAAATAATTGTCTTTGTCCAAAGTAAATATCCCTGAAGGTGATTTGGAATATATCAAAAGTACTGGGAAAAATAAAAATGAATAAATATGACCATGGTACCTTCTTTGCTCTCTTTAATCATGAAACAACAAAGCCTATTCATGATTTTGTAAGGATATTACTGAAAATAAACAAACAATAAGTTGTTTAATCAGACATGTTCATATATATATATATATATATATATATATATATATATATATATATATATTTGCATTTAAGTAACTGATAAATATGGCTCTGATAAAATAAAATTATTCAGACGAGGTTAGTGATGAGCGAAAAAGGTGTAATATATTTTAACTAGTGCCTACATTGCAATGTATATGCACAAATTTATAGATAAACATTGGTTCATATAAGTACCCATCTCACTATAGTTGATCTTAAAGACATTAGTGGATGAATATTTTATAATTGGGATCAGGTAACAGTTTAAGTTAGCTGTTGTTTATATCCACTCTATACCTCTCTATTTCACATGTGTGTGTGTGAGTGAATGCATGTAAAGAGAGAATATGCAAAATAAAGAAAAAGTAAATCTCTATGTGAGCTAAAAAAACAAAATAACTGAGAAAGCAATACTGATAATATTAATCATTTAAGTTCCATAATTTGACCAGTTATCAACAGGCTTTGATAATGTTCCTAATTATGAAAACATTTCCTGTTTTCATCAGCCCACCAAGCCCATCCTTTTGGTCATATTCTCATCAGGCAAGTATGCAGATTTTCTATAATGCCAGGCCCATAAATTTATTTTTGGAGGCATTTGGTTCCCAAAATATTCCTCATATGTACTAAGTGCCATAGATTTTGCAAGACTGACTTTTACAAGAAAGAGCTTGTACAACTATTATTAATGGAAAGCATTCTTTGTCCTATTTCGATGTAAAAAATTCTCCTTCTTCCAAGTGTCACTACTCTAACATAGTAGGTATTAAATTTAAAATGATGTTTCACACTTATTATTCCTAGTCCAATAAATAAATATTCTTAAAAAGGACATTACTCAACTCTTTCAACTTATCTACACTATTTATATTGTTTGGACTAATGTCCTCATCTTTATTGTCATATTCACAATGTTTCAGCCATTGCTCCAGCCTTCTTCAGGTGATATACATTGGAACTTTGAACCAAACTCTTTATTTCGTCCACTAAGGTAGATTGTTCTAGTTCCACATGCCATGTCTTTTCTGGATATCTCAGTTTCCATTATTTTTCACCTGTGACCAGGTATTGAACTCACAATTTTTTGGGTCAAATGACTGGGTTACTTCAACCAATGCTCTTATCCACTGTGCTATGTGACACATGGCCAAGTGAATAAAAATGAATTTATCCACATGGCCTAGAGGATAAAAGTTGAAGTAATCCAGTGACTTGACCCAGAAGTTCAATACCTGGCCATAGCAGAAGTGAAAAAAAAAACTTGAAGAGTTGAGTTACTAAAGGGAAATAACTGAAACTGTGATATACAGAAAAGGCATGGCATGTGGAACTAGAACAATCTATCCCAGTGGATGAAATAAAGGGTCTGGTTCAAAATTACAACATATAACACCTGAAGAAGGCCAGCATGTACAATGACTGAAACATTGTGAATATGACAATAAAAATGAGAACAATGTAAATAGTTACAATATCTCATGTCAGAAATATAGAAAAACATATCAACTTAATTATAAAAAAATTAGGCAAGCTTATTTAGTTATAATATTTGTCACAAACTGAGCCTTACTTAACACTTTCAGTCACTATTTTTTTATTCTTAACAGGTAAAGTAATAAAAACTATAAAAGATATAAATAACTAATGAAAAGGCTAGTACAATAGACAGTAAATAATATATATATATATAAGACCGAATGGGTAAATATACGTAGGTATATGAGCAAGTGATCATATACAAATACATATAAATACTCTATAGTGTAAGAAAAGAACAGTGCTCAAGGTAAAGTAACAGAGCTATTTAATATATATATATATATATATATATATATATATATATATATATATATATATAATAGTAATAATCTTATAAATATAAGAAATTATACGCGTCCGGAAAACCTTGGGTGCCTTGATATGTAAATAAACAGACCAATACCCAAGGGGAAAAAAAGGTACAAAAAAAGAAAAAACAGAGAACATGTATGTCAGCTGAAGACAATCGTCTAGCATCCAAGTTCAGAGTCCCAAAAAAAAGAAAACCCCGATACGAGTAAGTAAAATAACTAAGTAAAGTGCTCAATACGCTAAGTAGAGCAAAGCTAATTAAACCTAAAGAGCCAGATAAACTTACCAAAGTTTCACCTACACGGATCATCATGGAATTCCCTGACGATCCGCGTAGGTGAAACCTTGGTAGGTTTATCTGGCTCTTTAAGTGTAATTATATATATATATATATATATATAAAGCAATATACATAATATCTTACATTAATTGCACAACTCGGAGTTTCATGCCAAAGCAAATTTCAAGTGCTGGAATTATAACATTTATTTTTATTCCTATTTATACTTTGGCTCAACACCCAACATACATAGAAATAAATATATAAATAAAAATAAAATTAAATATTATAATTAGCTACTATATTTCCATAATATTCACTCCCCTCTAACTCTTCAACTGTCAAATGTATAACTAATTCTGATTTCTATATTCCCTCCTTCTATAACCTCTTTACCTACATTAGTTATAATTTAACTTTCTGCTGCTATAAGATCTCCCCAACTCTCTTTCCATTAGTTCCTTACATCCTTTAATGTATATATTTTAAAGTTATTTTAAACCCCTTTTTATTCCTCTTTTAATTTTAAATTAATATTTCATTCTTCATATAACCCCAAATTAATGTCATAAGGTTAATATTCAGGTTTAATTTTATAAAACTTCTTCTAAAGGAAATACTTTCTACCCTCCTCTGACCCCAGTCTTATGCCTTTTGTCTGACTGAAACATTGAAATGGATAAATTCTGTATTAGTTATTCGACTGACTTTATTTTTTTAGCTTTCTCAGTTAAATTTCTATTTTTGACATGAACTCAGCCCACAAAAGCATTGATAATACAGATGAATGGTATATTCATCTGCCGAAATAGGCTATTCCCCATATGAGGTGATTTTGGATTTTATTGTTTATTATTGTTTGCTCTGTAATAATAAATATATTGAGCTCTTTTCGTGGATCAGTTTTAATATTTTACTAGGATCCATTTGGATTATATACCAATGGATTTGCTACCTTTACTCGCTCTCTCTCTCTCTCTTATATATATATATATATATATATATATATATATAAAACTCTACTTGCCAGTAAATTACCCTATAAATATATAGAGATGTAAATTAAACTGTCCTATTAAAGCTCACTTTTGATTGGTTGTCACAAAAACTTAAGATAAAAAATTCTGTTTCATTGGCTATGTGCTCAAATTCTCAATTTTCATTGTTTTCACATTTAGTGGTTACCTATAGTTAAAATTCATAACAGTTGATGACTAATCATCATTGGTTACATTAGTTCCACTATTTTTTCAAATAACTTTCATATTTCTTTCTTGAATTCCTTTAAAATTGGGCAGTTTGCTCTTAAAAGTATGTCAATTTCATATATGAAAATAATCAAGTAGAGTAATTGTCCGTGGTTAAGTGTAACTGGCAAAAATACCCAACAAATGGAATTGACTAAATTTCCAATAAACAATAACAAAAGAAAGAACAGAGCAAAATAAAACTCAGCAAATTATATATATATATATATATATATATATATATATATATATATATACATACATACATACATAGATATATACAGGGTGTATCTAAAATACTTTTACAAACTTTGGAGGCGAGTTTCTCACAAAAGCAAGGACAAAGTTTCATATGAACATATGTCCACAAATCCTTTGTTTTTGAGTTATTAAGTTTAAAGTTTACAGTAGACACTGTTAAATGAACAATCCAAGATACAATATAAAAATAATTTCATGAACTTTGTAGTCAGGTTCCTGACACCAAAACAGGGTAAAATGGCCATATAAACATATGTCTAAAAGGCGATCATAGTAACCCAACAGAGCAACTTATAACAAATGTTCAAAATGTCCTCCACTTGCTCCTGCACACGTATGCACTCGGATCATTGACTGTCAGACCTTTTCAAATACTCCCACATGGTGTTAAATGGTTTTGCAGGCACCCATAACAAGTTGATGAAGTGTCAATTGTTTTAGGTGGCCCCACAGATAAAAATCCAAGGGATTGATTTTGGAAGAATGTACAGATCATGGAACCGGTCCTCCTTTACCTATCCATCTTTCATGGCCAGCCAGTGCATCGCAAACAATGTGACTAAAATGGGCTGGAACCCAATCATGCATGAAGCACATGGATCTTTGTATTAGCAGGGGTACATCCTCTAGCAAGTTAGAAAGTGTGTTCCAAACAAAGTCCCTGTAGACACCTCCTGTAAGACATGCTGGGAGAACATAAGGCCCCACCAGAATTACAATTCTAGCCCACACATTAATCATAAACTGATGCTGGTGTCTAGCCTGTATCGTACCATGAGGATTCTGATCAGCCCACAAATGTTGGTTGTGTAAATTTGTTATTCCATCTCTTCCAAATGATGTCTCATCAATAAACAAGACTGAAGAGACAAACAACGAATCAGCAGTTTGTGCAATAAATCATTGGTGAAAGTTCTCCTGTGGTGAGTGATCAGAGGGTGAAAACCGTGCACACTTAGCAAATGATATGGATACAGGAGCTGCTCTTGAAGTACCCTCATGTGGTACTATGAGATATACGACATGCTGAGGCCACTTGATGTGTACCAATACCTAAATCATCTCTGACATCATATAGAATATGCTTTTCATGGTCAGGCATATGAGTAAATCTCAGTCTTCTTTGATCCATAGTTTGTGGTGCCACAGATCCTGTCTCAGCAACACAACAATAAACAACAACAAAGGTTGGATGACTTGGCTGACTTTGGTCTGGAAATGCAATCTGATAAATCCATTAGCATTTGTGTGTGGCCATATGTATAAATCATATCTGCCTACTCACAATATTAATATTCTGCTATTGTTATACTGAACACTTGTTACTTAACTCATTGCTACACATGTTAAATGTTGAAGACAGACTAGCTCCAAACATATACAAATGACAAATATAACCTAGTCTGCATAACAACACACTGCCATTTACCATAAACTTAATAACTCAGAAATGAAGGATTTGTGGACATATGTTTATATGACTTTTATCCTTGTTTTGATGTGAGGAACCTGCTCTCAAAGTTTGTAAAAGTCTTTTTGATACACCCTATATATATATATATATATATATATATATATATATATATATAATACCAAATCAGCTATGCAATGGTAATCATCAGTTCAGAAGTTCTGCCTGATGATTTCTATTGCATGAAACTCCAAGTAGCAGATTTGGTATTATATTTAGGCTCTGTCAATTCTGGCATTGAGCCCTCAGTTAATTTTATATTTTAAGCTTCAGCTTTTATTCCTACTGTGTGTGTGTGTGTGTGTGTGTGTGTGTGTGTGTGTATATATATATATATATATATATGTTATATCTGTAACAACAGGTTAATTTTTGTTTGTTTTTTAAAATTATTTTTATATATACTTTAGAACTATCTTAAAGGGGCATATAGTATGATTAAATCATTAGTATATAATTATGAACCTAAAATACAATACTTATTTTATTCAATGGCAAATTAAAAAAATCAAGGAATTAAATCAATACTACATGTATGATTATCTATTATAAAAAAATGGATATACAATTGTAATACATAGAATTTTTTTATGGAAAATCCATTAACTATATTTTAATGTAAAAATTATGTATGTCTACATAGCTTATTACGCTGATTTAATAGATGTTTATTTTTAGGAAACTTAATACTATATATATTTTTTCATGTAGGCACAGGGGGCATGGTTCATTTAAAGACTTACAAATTCTCTTTTTTTTTTTTTTATATATATATTTTCCCTTTTACTTTGGAGTTTTTATTGATTTCTTTTGAATACCAAAAATGCTCTTTGTTATATTGAGCACTCTTTTAAAAAAGTAAATTCTAAAGAACTGTGGATTCTAAATCTAATTGTTATTTCTCTTTATATATATATTACACCAAAACTAGACAAAGCAACAGTAATAATTCATTTTGGAAGATTATTCTACCCAAACTTGTTCTCAGTGTATGGGATAAGAAAATGATCCAAGACATCTTGATAGACTGCAGCATTAACCAACCTTTTCAAGAAATAGATCTTTCCAACACTAACAGATCTACAACTCCCTACTATCACAGATTGAGGGAATTCTACACATTTTTTCATGCATTTTGCATCATATCCCTAATGTGACTTTCTTTACCAAATGAAATAAATCATTTTGATTCATCACTGAAAACAGACCAACTTTGATTGTTTCTAACCCAGATTAAATACCGTTTCTGCTTGAAAATTAGTAATAACTTCAAAATCAGTATCTTGCTGTCATATCTGAACTGATGAAGCCTCCAGAGTGTTGTAGATAGCAAAACAGTTGCACCAGCATCATTCCAGGCTTTAGAAATTTCCTCACAATTGGCAAATTGATTGAAGATAATGATCTTACTCAGCTGATGTTCATCTCTAGCTGTTGTCTTTACTTTGGAACTGCAGTTGGACTGTTTTGAACAAGTTTGTCTTGTTATCTTCAAGATCTTCAAGACAGTAGATGTAAATTATCCCAAATTTGACAGCTATCACCTTATGAGTCTTGACAGCTTCCCTCAATGCATTTTTGTGTTCCCAATATATCCTTAATTCTTGCAATTTATGATACTGGGTGACACTAAGCTGAACATCAAGGATTCCACTCTTTTTTATACCAATACTTTAACACTGAGAATACTCATGAAACAACCTCAAATGTAAAATGATTAAATAAATTTCAATTCTCAGGAAGGAAATAATGGATTATTTATATATATTGAATTCATATACTGTTAAGAGTAAACTATCCAATTTTAAACAAATTCAAGAGAGAAATATATGTTATTTGCAAAAAATAGAATATTTCATTTTTCTAGATCATTGTTGTTTTTTCATAGTAAAGGATTTTTAAAAAAAAATAGGGTTTTTTTTCATATCTTTTTGGTGAAAGAAAGAAGAAAGATCTAACTACAGATTAATAAGAAACCTTTGAGTGATTATAATTAAAGAAAATTAATTTATAGACAAATTGTATACAGTTTACTGGACAAAAACTAAATGAGATGAATGTTGAATTGAGATTTGATTATCAACTGTCACATGAAAGTACTTTATTATATTGAGAGAGAAAGAGATTGGGGGGGGGATCTTCCAAATTTGTTAATATATCAATAGCATTAATGCATGAAACAGCAATCAGCATCTGAAAATATGGATATTTTTCAATTTATTTATATATTGAAAACATTTATTAACACAATGCAAATTATTTTAATAAAAAAATGTTACTACAAAAAAAATATCATTAATGATTCAAATACAATATCAGTGACTATGGGTACAAATTCACTTTTGAATAGTGATTGGTAACATTTATATTAAATGGTCTTTACAAAATATAGAATATGTATGGGTGTGGTAAATTAATGTCTACAGGATCCTGAAGATATTGACATCTGTTCTTACTAGAGATCATTTTGAAGAGTTCAAATAAGAATTTAAAAATGTCCTTTCTGGTCTAATTTGGAATATAGCAATTACAAGATGTGTTTATATATAACAAATAAAGTGTTTAATACAGAAAATATTTCATGGTACTACATTGTATATTAATATAGCTATTATCATAAGACAAATGTGCACTCCAATCATTAATGCACATAGTTCATGAAGTAAAGGTGCTATTTATATATTTTTAGAAATTTTTGTAAGTCATGTGATACTTATATATATGACCATTTTGTAATGATTCATTATTTTATCGGAAAATTATCAGAAAACATCTGTTGGCATAAACACAACTGACAGCTCACCTAAATGAAACACTATATTATATATGATATGATATGATATTAGTATCATTTTAACATCTTTGCTCTATGAAACACGTAATGAAATAAAAACGACAAGTATAGGAAAACCACACCTCTTCTAATCTCCCAATGGATTAGTGCCAAACTACAAATATCTTTTCTATAAGTAATTATTTTAGAGCCAAGCTTGGGTTTTAGTTGACTTCTGAATTACTGCAATGCAAATATTTCCCCAATTCTGTTGGAGATTATTTATATTTCATAACTCAAAAAAAAAAAGAGTTAGTATGATCATATAACACAGTAGAAGATAGTATTATTTAGTAGATGACATTCAATCAATATGTACATTATGTATTTAAACTATATAGCATAACAAAAAGAAGTCAGAAAATATGTGAGAAATGTTTTCAAAGCTAAAAGTAATTTCCCCAAAGTACTTTGTCATCTCAATGTATTACAAGAAACAATGGTTTTAATTTCCAGGCTTATCAATATCTATTTACAAAGACAATTTTCTTTTAATTAGGTAGTTAAAAAGGTAGAGTACTAAAGGCAACAACAGGTATGTACATTTAATATTGTCAGATGAATGAGTGAAGATTGTTAACCATAACTCATTTGGAAGAAATTCAGTTTTCATAATTTTTAGTTTAGTTGAAAATGAATTCAAGTTACTGATTGGTACTCTAATTTTTATATCATTTGGAAAATGGTTAGTAAAGTTAATAAATTCATCCAGGTATCAGACTGGTGACATTCCTCAAGTAGCACAACTAGATCTTAATTCGAGAATCAACACCATTGAAGTGGTATGAAAACTCAGAGGCTCAAATGAAAATTTTGTACAAAAATTCAAATTGAAGTATCAGGTCTTTAATACTTTATCTATTTATAAACTTATTTATTTAATTTATTCAATAGAAAGGGAAAATTGAAGGAGTGTAGGCAAATAATTTTAATGGTACATTTTGTGGTTACAAAATCAGATATTCTTGCAGTATTATAATAAATTTACATTATTCGGACTATTGTCCTCATCTTTGTCACCATATTTATTGCAACGTTTCGGCCGTTGTACGCTCCGGCCTTCTTCAGGTGGTTGGAATGTCAAACCGAACCCTTTATTTCACTCACTGGGGTAGACTGTTCTAGTTCCACGTGCCATGTTTTAATGGATGTCAGTTATCAGTTCGACATTCCAACCACCTGAAGAAGGCCGGAGCGTACAATGGCCAAAACGTTGTAATAAATATAGCGACAAAGATGAGGACAATAGTCCAAATAATGTAAATAATGTACATAATACCTCATCTCAGAAATATAGACTAATATAAATTTATCAAATGTTATCCACTCAGAGTTAGGACATTTGGATTCAAGAGCAATGAGGTAAATATATCTAACACTAAGTCTAATGTTTGTGATCTCTGAGATCACCAAAAAATATATAATAAAACGATTTAAAACCAAAGAAAGAAAATGATCTTCCCCAAATTCCAACAGTTTTCTATCTTTAGTTAAGTGCGATGGGTAAATTGTCGCCACTTTATATTTTTAATTTCACACATGTATATTATTTGTTTTTGATTTTGTCAACTGCACAATATAGTAGGGTCAGTTGGGCACTGTCTGTAAGAAAAAGAGCACGATGATACAATTCACTTTGCCAGAAATTTGGAAACAGCATGCTGTAGTGCTTGACATTCACTCCAGAAGCTTCAATACAAACATTTCAGAGTGTTTGGGTAGCAATCTGAAGAGAGTGCAGAGGATTCAGAAAGAGTTGGATGAGTCTAATGGTGATTACAAAACTACGGCAACTTGGAAACCTCAATCTAATCATTCTGATAAGAAAAGAACTCCCAAATTTGTTGGTGAGGGCCACAGACTCAACATGGACGCCTACATTAAGTGTCTTGAGGAGGTAATGCTGCCCTGGGTCAAGAGGGTGGCTTCTGGAAAAACCTATGTCTGACAACAGGACTCTGCATCATGCCACACAAGAAGGAGAACCCAGGCATGGCTGTCAGACAATTTCCTTGACCACATCACCCTTTACATCTGGCTACCTAAACTCCTCAATTATTATGTGTGGGGTGCAGTTGAGAAAGAGACCAACAAAACTCCTTGGAACACCAAAGATAAACTGAAAGCAAGGATTATGGCAGAATTCACCAACTTAAACAAGGAGACTACCCAGAAAAGTTGCAGGAGATTCCGAAGTCATCTGGAGGCCATGGTTGAAGCCAATAACGATTTTATTGAATAAATTTACTCTTTGGTATTTCAAGATATCTTTGTGTAATTTTGGTAAATATATCTGTTAAAATGAGATGTCAGTGTTATTTTCATTTTTGTGTAATTTAGACAACAATTTATCCATCGCTCCCTGTATATCTGTTAAAATGAGATGTCAGTGTTATTTTCATTTTTGTGTAATTTAGATGACAATTTATCCATTGCACTCTATATAATGGCACTTTTAAATCTCTTTCAAAAGAAGAAATAGGAAATAAGAAAACAATTTTTCATCACTCATGTATGAAGTTAAAGAAAATATTACTTCCTATAATTGAATATTACAGAATTATAATATTGAATATTATTATAGGAAGTGATATAAAAATCCACAATAATTTATGATTATAATATTTTTAAATTTAGTCACATAATATTAACCACATATCTACATGTACACAATATAGGAGTTTAATTTTTTCATGCCACAATAACACAAAGAAAACTGCTGACAGAAGTGTCAGCCAATTTAGATTTCTGCTATCAGTATAACAATGAAAAATTGAAATCAAAACTTTCATTAGAAGGCGATGATCAAATTTGATAAAAAATTTTGCTGGTTTTGTAAATACTAGTTTAAATCTTATCAACTAATTAAACGAAGAGTTTTTTACAATTAAGTTAAACTTGAGAAACATTACTTTCTCTCAATTCAGTGCATCAATTTAAGCTGGAAATGATTGTGTGAACACAAGTTATACAGAAATCATTACTGACCTTTAATAAAACAGTAAATATCAGGCAGAGCACAATTTGCAAAAGAAATATTAAAGAATCTTCCTGCTCTTAGGCTTCTTCTTACATGAATACTTAACATTTAAAACGGCCGATTGCCCAACATTTTTTTTCCTAAAACATCAAGTACTTATGATTAACAAGTATTTAGAAATTTCAGAGTAAATGTGCCAACAATATTTTTTTTTTTTTTTTAAATGACATGCCCTTTCAGGATGTAAGCATTCATGACTTTCCATAGGTTCCTTTTTCTTTAAGCTCTGTGAATTGCTATAACTTCTTGAGGAAGATAGCAGAGTGGTTTACCATTGCTTTTTCCACAATTATTGTTCTCTTATACTAGCTGTCAGCCCTGCTATTTAACCCATATATTGGGGGAGACAACAATGATATATTTAGCACTTAAATGATTCTCTACAAGATGGAAAAATATTTTCATTTTTATTGTTTGAAGTTTTATAAAAAGCATCAAAAGAATTTATTTGCTAAAAGTACTTTATTGCCTTCATAATTATCTTTATGATCTTTTTTCATTGAAGAACAGGAAGAAACAGGCTTGAGTTTCTACTGCAAGGTATTGGACACAAATCTACCTAATTGCTCTTGATTCCTTAAGTCAAAGAGATAATGCCATGGTATATCCGAATACATATGTTGTATGACAGGAACAAAATCTGTTTGTAATAAAACTCATTAAATATGAACATTTTTTTTTTTAAAGCATTTCACCCCAAGCAAGACAGGAGTTCTACTAGCACGCAAGTGGTTACAAAGAGTGAGACAAGAGTAAAGAGGGGTGTTTGAGGAAAGGATATAGAGAAGGACGGGGATCAGGATCAAAGCATCAGATGTCCATTGATATTAGATTTGAATATCAGGGAAGCAAGTAGGAGGAAGAGAGTTCCACTGGCGGGAAGTGTGAAAGAAGAAGCTTTTAGAGCAGAAGAGGTGGTTACATTTAACTGTTTTGACAGTGAAAGGGTGGACCGAGATGCCAAACTAGTAGCACACTTAAATTAATACAGATGGGGCACCAATGAAAGTAGCTCGTCAGAGCAGTTGCCATTGTAGAAAAGACAGAGGGAAGCCACAGGATGTCTGTAAGAAAGTAAACGAGATGCAAGATCAGGACCTATCACACTGCATATCTATCTCTATATTTTGTCAAGGATATCAAGATGAACAGTGGGAGCACCAGACCATATATGGCAACAGTATTCAACGCAAGGACAAATGGTAGATTTGTAGATTTGAAGGCAAGAAAAACCTTCTGGTGCAACACAGAGAACCAACTTTCTTAATGATAGAAGAAGCTATTGATTCAATGTAGTTGTTCCACTTCAGGTCAGTGGAAAATATGAAACCAAGAAGGTACAGTGAGATGCTCTTATGGAGTTGAGCATGAGGAGGCAGGGAAGGTTCTCTATGGTGGGTAAATGAGAGCAGTTTTATTTTGGAGAATGTTGATGCAAGACAAAGATTATAATTCATTATTTTTCTATTAGAGAAAAACATCTCTCTGGTTACTGGCGATTGAGTATTGAAACATTTAAGTGTAAGTTACTTCATTTAAATCAGAGCACAAATTTCAACACTACAAAAACAGAAAAATACTTTCTGATTAATTAAAAAAATGAAAACCATTTTTCAATTCCTCTTTACTGTAATACAGGGTGTTTCAAAAAGAATACGCCAAAATCATCACGTGATGTGTCAAAAACGAAAAAAATTACAAACCTCTAGCATGAACACATGTGTTGTATATACATTCAAGTTTCATTTCATGTTTTATAAGTGCTCAACATGGCCACCACCGGCAGCGTGGACAACATCAAGCCGATATGAGAATTCCTCCCAAACGAGCCTCAGCATGTCACGGTCCACCGTGTCGATTGCAGCTGTTATTCGATCTTTCAAGTCATCGATACTTGCTGGAAGTGCTGGAACATAAACTTGGTCTTTAACATACCCCCACAAGAAAAAGTCACACACAGTGAGGTCCAGGGATCTGACAGGCCAAGCACAGAGAGAAAGGTCTTTAGTACCTCTCCTCACAATCCATCTCTGAGGCACGTTTTCATTCAGATAAGCTCTAACCTCGAGATGCCAGTGGGGTGGTGCTCCATCTTGCTGAAAAATGCAGTCATTCGAATCTGCTTGCAGTAAAGTGAATAGCCAGTTTTGAAGCATTTCGAGAGAGGTTTGTCCTGTAACAGTCTTTCCTTCAAAGAAAAAGGGACCATAGACCTTGTCTTGAGACACAGCACAGAAGACGTTCACTTTAGGGGAATCTCCTTCATGCTCAACAGTTTCATGTGGGTGCTCTGTTCCCAAATGCGTGCAATGTGACGATTGACTGTGTCTCTCAAATGGAAATTTGCTTTGTCACTAAAAACTAAACATGAAAAGAGAGTTTCATCACTTTCCTCCATCTCCAGTATTGACTCACAGAATGTCCTCCGCATCACCTTGTCATCATTAGTAAGTGCCTGGACGAGACTTAGTTTGTATGGTTTCATGTGTAATCGTCTCTTTAACACATGCCAGACAGTGGTATGAGGGATGGCAAGCTGAAGACTTGCTCGACATACAGACTTACGTGGGCTGCTCTCAAATGCATCATGAATCCTCTCCACTTGCTCTGTAACATGTGGTCTTCCAGGACTTTGCACAGGCACCTACTCTCTTTAAACTGTCTAACCCACCGTCGAATGCTCTCACGATGGGGTTGATCAATGCCAAATTCTGTTCTGAAAGCACGCTGCACCGTGACAATGGCGCTTGTTTTCACGAACTCAAGCACGCAAAACGCCTTCTGCTGAGGAGTCGCCATTTTGATTGATCTTTCCACAATTCAGCTGCACCGGAAGTTATACTAACGACAGCGGTGAAACTGACACCCAATCAAACTTTGATAACTACTCTATCAAATAACCACTGATTCAGTCCACTTCAATGCTATAGACCTGAAAAAACAGCGTAATGATTTTGGCATATTCTTTTTGAAACACCCTGTATTATGAATAGGCAATTTTGAGAGAATAGTGTTAAAATTGGATATTCTGGCTTCAATAAATGTTTGATACAAAATGAAATTATATATAATAATATGAAATGGACAATATCCGACAATTATTTTAAGACATTTTTATGTTTAAACATTTTTTTTATTATAGATACAAATATGTAAGTAAATGCTCTGCTTGTAATAAACAGTATTAAATAACATTTACCAGCCTGAATGTCCGAGAAATTTTCATAGAAAATATTCGTCCTCCGACAGGAATTGAACCTGTATCCTATATGGAACTGTGATATAGCCTGATGTGCCTTTAACCAATTTGGCTACAGAGGAGCATTCAGTTAGCAAGGTCGATTTTACTGTCTTTAAACTACAATCTTCCATGATTCTCTCACGTACGTTATAGGATAATATAGGATACAGGTTCGATTCCTGTCGGAGGACGAATATTTTCTATGAAAATTTCTCAGACATTCAGGCCGGTAAATGTTGTTTAAAACTGTTTATTATAAACAGAGCATTTACTTAAATATTTGTATCTATAAAAAGAATGTATAAACATAAAAATGTCTTAATATAATAATATATTTATTATGAATTTACTTTAACAATCAGTCCCTGTTCAAAATTAATTTTAGTGTATACATCTAGTTTCTATTAAGCAAAAAGATAATACAGTGCACACATCAAGTTTAACACTTTCTTCACTACTAAATTTTCAATAATTGTTGAGAGCCTTTATTTTTCAGGAGGTAAGACTGTCAGTTGGAACAAAAAAATTTAAGTCATTGCTTTTGAAACTAAATTAAGGAGGATATTTAGAATAATTTCAAATTGATCTTATTGCTTTGTATGAACTGTTATTAAATTATTCTATCATGCTATGTCAATTCATTTTTCTTGCCAATCTTTCAAAGTCTATAGAGATAAGGGATTAAATCAGAGCTAAAGCTATTTTTCAGTAAGTAATATTATCTACTGTTTTGTCCCATCCTATAAACAACAACTATAGATGTAGTAATGTCATCAATATATGTTCTTTAAACAGGTCAAATGACAGTAAAAGCCACCTTATGAATATAAGGGAGAGGACATCAAATATTTTGTACTACTTCATTATTCAAAGGGACACTTAATGGACACGAACGTTGTCCAGTAGGAGATTTGCATCTTTTATTTTAAAGTGCATCTCTTACTTAAAATTTTCTCTCTAATTTCCATGATTAACATCTGTAGATTATCAATGAAAAGAGAGAAATATTCAATATGTGCTAACTCTACCAACTGTGATTTAAAAAAAGATTTTTCTGACCCAATGAAAATTAGAAGAAATGAAATCAAATATTCATGGTAAAACAAAATATCATATTTTCAATAGATTTTAGTGTAATATCACAGATTAAAAAAAAAAAAAAGTCTTAAAATTGAACAGCAACTTAAACTATGTATGGTTTATGATGCAGCATCTTCTGGATATTTTTATCACAAGGTTAAAAATAGAATTAGATCAAATCTACCAGTGATAAAAATAAGAGCTGTTCAACGCCAAAGCTCAAAAAGCAGCAACTGCCAAATGAATAGTAAAATGTGTATGATGAATATTCAAATAAAGATTATATGGCAATAGGCTCATCAACAATCTCATGTACAAAGCAGACAAATTTACTTACTAACCAACTTTGTACAAAGGCTTACAAATATAATTAATTATGTACTTTGTGACTATTAAGCCTTTTGTTTGTTTTTTCTTAATTCATTTTCTCCATTTGTTCATCTATTCAAACAAAATCTTCATTGCAATTTGTGTGCAACAACCTAGAAATACTTTTACTGGTAATCCATTATTATTGTCTGAACTATAAAAATAAAAGTATTTCTAAACATGCAAAAGAATAAATGATTGAATGAACTTGCTTTTTCAAAAGTCAAAGTATCTGAGGTTTTTCATAATATCTAATTAAAGAAAATAAATGTTGTACCCTTAGTAAGCAAGATATTGTTTCCACTAGTTAGTTCAGAAATTCAGGGTCTATCCCTAAAAAAGACCATTAACTGAGCAAGGAGAGAAAAGAAAACTAGCTTTCAAGCAAGAACAAAAAAAGTCTCTTCTTTTCTAGTCTAGTTGCAATAAGTTATGTGCAAATTAGCAAATATCTATTATTAACCACAGATCATAACCTCTTATGATAAAAAAAAATGTGTACATAATTTAAATACAGGTGTAAGTCAGTAGTAGGATTCTGGAATTAACTCAGAAGTTTAAAGTTTCATTTTACACAAGGTCAATATTTTTTTTTCTAACAGCGAGGTTCACCCTTTACAAGGCCCGAGAGCCACTAGAGACATAGGGTGTTACGTTTATTTGAAGGCCATGTGCGTGTATGTGAGTGGAAGATAACGGTTAATCGTTAACAACCTTAGTCTTAAACAGGTAGATTAATGATCAGAGAAACATCTTTTTGGGAGTCGGTTCCACAGGGCAGTGGTTCGCAGGAAGAAGTAGTTCGAATGGAACTGGCTTCTCACCGATGGAATACAAAGGGAATGTGGGTGGTTTGCTAAATGGCATGGTGTGTTTCTACTGTGAAGGCTTGCCTCGGTTGGACCAGGGAATATTGTTCGTTCGAGCACTTTCCGTGGAATTCGCGGTAGAGCACTGAGAGGCTGAAAGAAAAAAGGTTTTTAAAACTAATTTCACACCTGGGCACCATCTCCCAGTTTGTATTATCTTTCATTACCTCCCAATTAAAAATATTTAAATAAAATTAGAAGTAGGATTGTTTTTTAAAGTTAGCCAACTATTTCACAAACGACGGCAGTTTACACCTTCATATAAAAAATACCTGAAGTATTTAAAAAAAAAATGTTTTATCACCCACCTCATAACTTTCAGTCACTGATGCCACAGTTGGAATAAAAACATTTTTACTACAATTAAGTTTAAATTTTCAAAAACAACGTATTTCAATAATTTCTTAGATACATTTTAAAAGGGAAAATAAAATTTAATGTTTTCCTTCCTTTAAAAACGTTTTTAGTTATTAAATATTATTTTAATATTTGAAAACTGAAGATCAATATTGAAGAAGATTGAAGAATTAATTTAATTTAAATAATAATGTTATGATTTTTTGTGAACGAATATTTGTTTTAAAAAAAATCTATGATATTGGGACTATTGGGAGCATTTATTAGCCAAGAAATAATTCAGACAAAATTCAAGTGAATGAAAATTAGTTTAAAAAAAAATGCATTAAAAGAAAAAAAAAAAGCAACAACTTCATCGTTTTTTGTTGTTGTTTTTTTGTTTTTGTTTGTTGGAACTTGATGCATTGCAGTGTTTTAATGATAATGAAGATTTTTCCTGACAGTTAATGTAAAAAAACAAAAAAATACGTATATTTTTGTCAAAAAAAAAAGAAAAATGTTTTTCAATTAATAATGTCAAACATAGTCGATTAATTAGATCCAACCTATTTTTAAAAATCACTGATTGACAATAGGAAAACAATAAGTAAAACGAAAAGTAAAACCCAACGAACGGAGTCAATATTGTTATTTTAAAAACATTAAACTAAAAAGCTTGTCTTAAGCCCTAAAGGATAAACAAAACGTTTAACTTCCAAACTATATGGCTAAAAAAAAAAAAATGAAGACATATTCATCACTGCAGTGATTACATATCACTTTAAAAATGTTTTCATTTCACTTTTTTATGATCTATTCTTTCAAGGTCCATAATGGACTAACTAACGAAATAGTGTTTCAGTCTTAAAAATAAAAGGCACACAAACAACTCCTACTACACTAAAAGAATTGTGCTCTTCTTTGGCTAAAAATAGAAATTAAATTTCTTTTTTTATTTTTAATAAACATGCGAGTTAAGAGAATTTAATTATGAGTAGAAACAGTGGGTGTGATGAAGGGTGTTTTTGTTTTTATTTAACTTATTGTTTAATTAATTAGAGATCAAATTTGACTTCCCTAGGCGTTTTTGGCAAGTAAACACAATTTAATCACTTTTCTCCATCCGTAGCAGAGCAATAGTAAAAAACACAATCATACAAATAACAAATGTAGTCATGCTTCAGCTTCATGCTTTTCAATCAATTTCCATTATTCGTATAACCGGAAAAAAACAGGGTCATTTCGGTGCGTCATTTAGTTTTTTTTTTTATTAGAACAAACAATTTTTTAATTATAGACTTATCATCCTAAATTTAATTCTTAGGGGGGGGGGAATCATCATTATTATTGACAAAAAAAACAAAACGAAGTACTCTAATCCGTTCGCAGAGAAAATATGAAGATGAGTTTGCTAAAAATAAAAATAAAACAAAAACAAATTTTAAAAAATCGTTGTACAAAAAAAAAAAAAAATGAAAGAAAAACAATTATTTTTAAAAAAAATTCTAAAAACAATCTTTTTCTTTTAAAATAATGGATTAAAATATTTTAAATGCTTCAAAAACAAAAATATTTAAATATCCGAGTGATTTTTTTCTCGATTGTTCAAAGCTTCCCAAAGTAAATATGTTCTGGAAACGATGTCCTTTCATTTCCGTGTTGAACTACCAACAAATAAACAACGACCAACCATATTGACAACGGAATATGTCAATTCTATATACAGCAACTTCTATATATTTATTATTTATTACAGTTTCAATATTTACTTTTAAAAAGGGTAAGTACAAAAACGTCAAGAATTACAAGAATTTGTTGACAACTCGAAATAACTGGCCAATAAAAAATAAACAAAATAGCCTAAAATTCTTGTTGTTTTGGTTACAACTGAATCCATTGAAACATTTAAAAACATTAAAAACAATGATTCCTACTTAAAAACAAAACAAAACATATCAATCACCATATTAAAAACAGGTGATATTTATTACGTGCGCACACACACACACACACATTATATATATATATATATATATATATGAGAGAGAGAGAGAGAGGGGGGGATTTTATTACTTTTTTTTTATTAAAAGAAAGTGAAAGTAATTTACTTACCAGATGGTAATTCGACAGTTCGGGCACTTTTCAGGGAATTTGCCAAATTTTGTAGGAATTCCATTTCTCTCTCTTTTCTCCCCCTTCTCTTAAGACAAGAGCAAATTCTCCTTATTTTGTATTGTTTTTCTTTTACCACAACACCACGTTTACTAGATAAAAATAAAAATGATCATCGTCGTCATCCTCCTCCTCCTTCTTCTTCTTCGTTATTTTTTCTTTTCCCAATCCATAATCATTGTCAAAAGAAGAAATATCCAACATGATAATCTCCGTGCTTTGAAACCAAAGTATTTGGGTTTTCAGTTGTTTCGTCTTGTCGCGTCATTACTGTCTATTTTCGTCTACTTAACCCCTTTTCCTTTTAAAAACGGTACAGTTATTTTTAGCATGTATAACAAACATAAAATTAGACAAACAACATATAGTTTTTCCGTCTTTTTAACAACTTCTGTCAATCCAAATTTTAGTCTTAAAAAACGAATCTGATCATAAGTAACAAGACCAGAAAATAAATTTCAGAAATATCGTTACTTCTCTTCTCAACAACTGAATTCTAGAATTCAGAATAATAATATTCCTAGTCGTTTTTTCACTGACATTTTTTGTTGTTCAAATCAATCACAAAAGTAATTACAGAATTATTGTTACTCCGATGTCTCTTTTCGATATCTCAATCAAAAACCACGGTTTTAGTTACTTCCTTTTTTCCCCAAAACACGATCACAATTATTGATGTTAGTGTTGTTACTGTTCGTTGTTGTTTTCTGTTATGTCATCACACAGGCATGTTAGTTAGTGATGGCAACTCTTCTGTGAACAGGAGGTGCGAAATTACAGAGACGTCACAGACGAGGCGTTTGCCATTTTCATCAGGGCAAATCATAGTTTATCGGGGCAAAATGATTTTACTAATAATATTAGCTATTTAAAAATTAAAATACACAGGAAATTTTTTAAAATGTTTTTTAAAAACCTAATTTAAAATAAGATTTAACCATTTTTTACTAATTAAAAATTTAAGGAAGTTTAAATCTTTTTATGCATTCGCAGTTACACTAAGCGTATATTTTTAAATTGCTCAGAGTAAAATTCATAATTCGAAAAATCCCATAAACGCATACATCATTTTTATGAAAACATAAATTTTATATTTTTCATAAAAACGATTTGTAATTAAAGTAAACTATCATTATTTTTATAAACAGTTATTTCTATTACTGATAAATTATAGATAATTAATCAGTTATATGTGAGTTTTTTTTATTTGTTTAGCTAATTAAAAAAAAAAAGCTATCAAAGTAAAAAAGGTCTCCAAGTTTTCAAATTATCTATCATATGAAGAAAAAATTGCTTCAAAAACAGCACCAGAATGATTAATGTTAGAAGGGAATTAACTCTTTAGCAACAAGAATTACTCCCCTTGATAAAATAATTTTTGTTCTAACTCACTTAAAAATTTATGATGATATAAAAGCAAATTTGAAATGAAAAGTAAAACATTTACTAATTTTATAAATATAGAAATAATCGTCTTATTAAAACAACCAATATATTTGCTAAAATATTTGGAAAATATTTAAGAAATTTTTATTTACTTTTGTCTGTGGTACATCACTAATATTGAATTTGTATTTTGGTGGGTGTGGAATCATTTAGAGTTTGATAAACTAAAATCACTTTTATTTTTAAGGATTCAAAAAGTAAATAAATAAAAAATAAAATTACTGTTTATATAAAATGAAATTAAACAAACAAGTAACAATCAAAATGATTCAAAAAGGCCATGATTAAATAAATACATATGAACAGATATGCATTCAGCTATTATGTGTAGATATAGAAAAGGCCGTATTAATCAATTTAAGGGTTACATAATGAAAAATAATAAAGAAATGGTACTGGGATACTAATAACACCTGTAAGCAACAGTACTACTGCTACCATGAATAATTGATATCCGATTGACACAGTCACTATTTAGTTAAATAAACTAAAACACAACAAATAAAATACTTAGTAAAACTGCTATTAATAGTTTTATGCAAATAGGTAATCTTCAGGTGTTATTTTCTTGTAGAGCAAAGACAAATAAGCACCAAGACAATCAATCATCAAATGACAAAAATAATGGTTTCTGAGATTGAGGATCTGCACATCCTTCTGCTTAATAAATTAATCCTTTAAAAATAAAGATTTAACATTTTTCAACCAACGAGTCACATTCTCACTGACAATAAAAACTTGTTTCATGATCCCTTTGAAGAGTATTTAAGCAAAGCTTCTAGACCCGACAAGCCAGTAAGGAGTAAGGAATGGCAACAGATGGCAACAGTGAACAACATGGCTTCAAAGAGATTCCTTTACTCATCACCCATCTTCCTCACCAAGCTATGTGACATTTTACACTCTTTCTCACCAAGCTATGTGACACTTACACTTTCCTCCTCACTTTCTCCCTTGCCCCTTTTCTCTCACACATACACGCAAATAAATCACATTTCTGTACATCTTAACAAACAACTACAAACAAGGAACTTTAACACTTCAAACCTTTGTCATCCTTTTTCTTTGTTGTGGGTTGATGTCAATCTGCAACACTCTTACCAAGCCCCTCAGAAGATATATATAAAAATGCCATCAAGTAAATAATTTTCTTTAATTAGCTAATAGTTAATCTGGAGGTAAGTATTTTTGTTAACCATTTCACCTCAAGCAAGGTGATAAAGCCTCTAAGACACAAGAGGTTATTGAGAGCAAAAGAGTCTGAGAAAAAAAACATTATTAAAGATAGAGGACAATAAAAAAACAAGATACAAGAAGACAGAAGGTGACAATTGACATTGCATTTAAATTTTTGAAGATCACACATTTCTTTTACAATAATTTTCACATTTTACAAGGCCAAAGAGCCACTCAGAGTAGAGGATTACAGAGTAAGAGGTAAGATGTACAGTTCATGAAGATATGTGGGAAGATAACAGTTAACCCTAGACTTGCTCAGGGAAGCATCCTCTTCTTCAGAGACATTCAAAAGAAATAGTTTCAACAAATGCAATAGAACTTCTATTTTCCAAAAGATATTTCTGGAAAATAACAAAAACAAATGGTTCAATAAAACCTTGTTAGTCTGTCTATATTTCTGAGATGAGGTATTATGTACATTATTTACATTATTTGAACTATTGTCCTCATCTTTTTTGCCATATTTATTACAATGTTTTGGCCATTGTATGCTCCGGCCTTCTTCAGGTGTTTGGAATGTCGAACTGAACCCTTTATTTCGCTCACTGGGGTAGACTGTTCTAGTTCCACGTACCATGTTTGATGGATGTCAGTTATCATTTATCTCCTGTTAATTCCTCTCTTCAAGTTCTCCACTGCCTTACCCGGGTATTGAACTCACACTCTTTGGGTCCTGTCACTGGATCTAACCAACGCCTTTATCCACTGTGACATGTGTCCTTCCACAGCTGCACAGGTTAGCATAAGAAGCCCCATAGAGGAGAACATGACTAAAGACTGTGTGTACGCTATCCCATGCAGCTGTGGAAAGGAATATAAAGGAGAGACAGGCCGCCCTCTCAAGGTAAGTCTTCAAGACCAGAAAGCTGTAACACAAGGGGAAGTGGAAAAATCAGGCATGGCTGACCACATATGCAGAGAGGAGGGAGATCACTGCCCTCTGTGGGATCACGTTGAGATCATAGACAAGGAACACCATTGGAAAATTCGTAAACTTAAGGAATCAGCACATATGCTAGGCCACAAAAATCTCCTGAGCCGACCAAGCATAGAAATAAATACAATATGGGAACCAGTAATAAGGAGTGCCAGAGAAAAGCAATGATAACAACAAAGTTGCAATATGAGCTCTGGTAAAAACATGTAATGATAACAGCAAAAATGCAATATGAGCACTGGTAAAAATGGTTGCTGAAGGCATTAGGTTTATAATACCCAGAAATTTATACCCAAAAATGGTTGCTGAATGGATAAGTGGATAAAGGTGTTGGTTAGATCCAGTGACAGGACCCAAAGAGTGTGAGTTCAATACTCAGTTAAGGCAGTGGAGAACTTGAAGAGGGGAATTAACAGGAGATAAATGATAACTGACATCCATCAAACATGGCACGTGGAACTAGAACAGTCTACTCCAGTGAGCGAAATAAAGGGTCCAGTTTGACATTCCAACCTGAAGAAGGTCAGAGCATACAACGGACGAAACGTTGTAATAAATATAGCGACAAAGATGAGGACAATAGTCCAAATAATGTAAATCCTTGTTGTTGACTAACCCATGCACAGAGAATAATTTGTGCAACATTTATATACAATTTTAAAAATATTTTAGTAAACTGGGACCTTCTTGCCTGCGAAAAATTGGAATGTCAAAAGGATTGTTTTTCCTTTGACACCACTATTATTTTACACTACTTTCACTCCTCAGCAATGTTTATTGTTTTAAAAAGCAATGATTAGAATTTCAATAAAACCTAAAAATATGAAAGTGAATTTATACATTTCCTTTCTTCTTGAGAACTGGCAACAAAAATAATAAACACTATTTATTTATTATATTGTTTATTGAAATGGTTGGCAGAACATCAACTAATTGCCAGTCGATTAGAACTTTATAAAATAGTAAATAATAAGCATTTCCTTCACACATTTTAATAATTTAATAAATGTTTATAAATCTATGAATAAAAAATTGTTTCCATATTTATTTCTTGATAAAGATAAATATCACATTACATTAGTTTTAATTCAAATGTATTAGGATTTAGAATATTTTAAATATAAAATTATAATTGTAAATAAACAATCTAATAAATAAATAGTGTTTTGTGGTTAATTCTCAAAAGAAAATAAATGAATATGAAAATTATAAATTCACTTTTAGCATGTTTAGGTTTTATTACAATTCTAATCATCTCTTTTTAAAACAATAAACAAGGAGTGAACGTAGTTAAAATAATACTGGTGTCAATGGAAAAACATCCTTTAGACACTTTGTTTTGTTGCAAATCTAAGTTTGCCAATATCTCTTCAATCTCCAAAAAGTGGTAACTGACTGTTTTTGACAGCTATTATACTTTTACATCTTTTCTTTGTCAATATCTAATATTAGTGAATAGTTAATAAAATTTTCAAATTTATATATTGTGCACATGGTCTTTCATTTTCACTATTTACATTATTCGGACAATTGTCTTCATCTTTGTCACCATATTTATTGCAACATTTCGGCCGTTGTACACTCCAGCCTTCTTCATGTTGTTGGAATGTCGAACTGAACCCTTTATTTTGCTCACTGGAGTAGACTGTTCTAGTTCTACGTGTCATGTTTAATGAATGTCAGTTATCAATTACCTCCTGTTAATTCCCCTCTTCAAGTTCTCCACTGCCTTAACTGGGTATTGAACTTGAGGACACATGACACAGTGGATAAAGGCATTGGTTAGATCCAGTGACAGGACCCAAAGAGTGTGAGATCAATACCCGGTTAAGGCAAAATAAAGGGTTCAGTTTGACATTTCAACCACCTGAAGAAGGCCGGAGAATACAACGGCCAAAACGTTGTAATAAATATGGCAACAAAGATGAGGACAATAGAAAGAATAATGTAAATAGTCTTTCATTTTGTCTTTTCTTTCCTTTTTTAATATTATCTTTATATTGTGCAAGTCTTCATATTTTGTAATTTAATTTTTATGTTTTGTAGAAATTTTTATGTTTGTTAAATTAATTTTGAATACCATGAATCATACATATACACCCTTTCTATATAACTCTTACCTTGATTCATCAACTCTCATTATATTTTGATATCATAGTTTTGACAAAGTAAGTCACAAAGAACTGTTGGAATTACTAGGTAAACTTGACATATTTGAGAAGGACATTAGAATAATCCAGAACATATACTGCAAGCAAACCACCTGCATATGGATAGAGAATGAATTCAGTGAATATACAAAAATAGAAAGGGTTGTAAGACAACAATGTATCTTCTTTTTGGTTTTATTCAACTATACAATGAAGTGATTCTGAGAGATTTAGAAGTCCGACCAGAATTCCTTATTGGCAGCCACAATCTTAACAACATAAGATATGCAGATGACACAGTGTTGATAGCAGACATAGAAAGGAAACTACAAGAACTCCTACAGAAGGTAGTGAAAGAAAGTGAGTAAAAAGGACTAAATATCAATTCCAAGCAGACAAAATGCATGGTTGTTAGCAAAAGGGACAGCCCAACATGCAAATTACAAATTGGGGATACCAAAATCAAGCAAGTATAACAATTTAAATATCTGGGAAGTGTTTTAACAGAGGACAGAAAGTGTGACACTAATATCCAAAAGATGCCTCCGAAAAAGGTAAGCAAAATATTAAGAAGCAGGAAAATTTCATTAGAATCAAAGAAAAGAGTACTAAAATATTATACAATATCAGCCCTCCTATATGGCAATGAATGCTAGACAATCTCCTCACAGATGAAAAGACTTGAAGCAACAGAAATGTTGTTCTATAGAATGATGTTGAGAATACTATGGACTGAATAAATTTTAGAGAAAATGGAAACAAATAGGAATCTTATACTCATATAATGAGGGAAAAAGGTTTGAAAAATTTGATACACACAGGACAGATTGAAAGCAAGCAGGACGGAAAAAAACAACATATAACCTACCTTAGTGAGCTTGAGTAAATGGATGGCAGAACAAGGTTTAGGAGAGATAACAAAAAGACAGAATTTATTAAGTGCAACAAAGGACAGAAAATTGTGGAGAGCCATGATTGCCAATGTTCTAAAGGGACATGGCACATAGAAGAATAGTTTAATTTGGGTAATGTATTATATTAAAAAAAGACATATTTGCATGCTCCTTCAGTCACCAATATAATGCATATCTAGAATATGTCTACTGCTTACAACAATATACAACAATAACTCATCTTTAGGGAATTTCTTTTAAACAATTTGTGTAACTTGTTATTTATTGAGTAATGCTTCTCAATTAATTCCAAGAATTGGTTTCCTACTTTTACCTTCATTGCCTTATTGAAGAGGGAGTTAAACCAAATCATATCCTTTTTCTATTGTTTTCCTTCAGCTATTAATCAAATAATGTTATATCTTCATTAGCCGGAGCACATGAAACCATTCCAAGAATACCTAAAGGAAAAAGATACTCCTCTGGGTTGACAATCCAGAGTTGAAAAATTGATAAGGAAAGAAAAATAGAAGAGGAAGGAAAATGGAGGGAAGAATACTAAATAATTAACAAAGAAAATAAAAAAAAACTAGTCAACACCCTAAGAAACCAATATCTCCAAAAAATTGGAAACAAAATTAGTAAAGCCAAGCAGCATAGGCTATGTGTTGAAATGTAGAGAAATGTGAAAAATTACAATAACATCATACAATCAAAAGCCACACAGAAATGTCTTGGTTTAAAAAAACACTTGAAATCACATTTCAACTATGACCACACAAAACATATACCAATATACATCCAATTATTACAAAGTTTGTCTTAGAACATAAACAATAATGGATCTACTGATGAGGAAAGTAAGAAAACTATTAAAAAACTAAGAAATAATAATGAATCACATGACATTTAGGCTGAACTTTTGAAAATATCTGACCTTTTCTCTTTAATTTAATAACAAATTTCTCAATTTCATGAAAGAAGTCTGGAATCAAAATTCATCTCCAAAAAATGGGGTTCATCACAAATTAATGTATTATAGAAAGAAAAAGTTAGCCATTAAGGCTCTCACGTATACAGAGGCATATCAATTGGATCCATTATGAACATTGTATTAACTAGGCTCTCATCATTTCATGAAATTCACAATCCACTTTGGTTTTCATTTTAGTCAGGGGTTTAATGATAGCATATATGTGATTAAACAACTCCAGAGATTGCATACCACTCCAAGAGAAAATTTTATACCTGCTGTTGACATCACAGTAGCATATGACCATATCAATAGAGACTTCACCTTCTCATACATTAAAAAAAAGTCTTTCATGTTCTGACTCCACTAAATGCATATTAGAAGAACTATAATGGTTTACAAATTCATATGTGTCTGGTGAGGACCCCAATATGGAAACATTTCTAACCTCATTAGAAATATAACAAGAAAGAAATAGAGCTCCAGTCTATTTAATCTTTTCTTAGATGATGACCTGTACATCTATAAGGTAATCCCTACATATAAATATTTCTTGACTTTTCCATTTTGGTAATTTAAGTTACATAATTTTCACACACCAGACTTTTATAAGAGTAATTTTATTATAACTGACCACTGACTGCAGAGTTTTAATTTTTGTAAAAACCACAGTATTATTATCACATCTACAAGCATACATTTTAGCATTAATTATATCCATACATATATGTGTGTGTGTGTGTGTAAAAATTTCAGATAGAGTATATCTGTAAAAAGACAATATGAATAAAAAAAAGGAAAAACCTTAACCAATGTGTTTCGTCCTCTGAGAGACTTTATTAAAGCAAATGTAAGGATTTTATTTTGTAACAAGTATTTATATACAAGAGCAAAAATGTTATTGGTTTTTCAAAATTTTTAAGTTTAGGAATGCTCATAAATATTCATCAGGATAAATTCAATGAAAGTAAGTGATGTTTTTAAATTTTTTATAATTATTTTAGTTTGGGATTAATTTATGCGTTATATATTTTGAATAACATGAGGATAAGGAGTAAACATTTTCTTTCAATTTTTTTACATTTTTGTTGTCATGTATCTTGGCTTGGGAAAGTAGTAATTCTTTCAGGAATGGAGATATTGGAAAAATTTCAGGGTACAGATTTATATTTTTATAAGATCCAATAGCAGCACTCTTTAGAATTTTCCATCTAAATAAGTTACTTTCTCTTTTAATAAGTGTGACATTCTTTAGATCAAAGTTGTGGTTGAATTTATTTCTATGTATACTTAATATATAACTATTATGGATATGATAAGAATCAAAAACACCCATAACAATAATAATTCTGAAGCAGGTATATATAAAATAAATTGCTAGAACTGTTCTTCACATGACATGTGGGGGAACTTGCAGAAATTTAAAAAACATATCTATGAACACAAAAGGGCTATTACACAATATTTTTCAAATTTGAAAACTTTTAAACAATCTGGCTTGATTAAAATATTTCTGGCAGTTCTTTTAAAGTCAATATTTTATAGACAAATGTAACACATCAAATTTAATTTTTATAAATTGTCTGGCTTTCTTTTAAATACACCTCTCCCCAAAAGTAAGTGTAAAAGACAAAGCTAGACTATTATAATATTTATTTATAATTATCTGCACTTTTTATTAATCATTATTTTTAATTATTTCATATTACTTAGTAATAAAATACTTATGCTTCAAAAGAATTTGTTTGGGTCCTAAAGATTACAATGTGGGGTACTTCACCACATTAATTTAACTTTGATAAGAAAGTAGGACTCACGCAAAAAGAATAACCACAAGACATTGTTGCACATAAAATATATGTATATTAACAAGATGTACAATATCAAACAACAATGTGAAAGAAAACATGCATTTAAGTAAGAAAGGTTTAATTAATCAAGAGTTGCCTCTCTTTGCCTACAATTTAAGAGTTCAGTGAGAGATAATTATTTGGTTTAAAGTTCACTGGATAAATATTCATAAGTGTTTCATGATATGATTGTTCTTGTGATATTACAATTGAAAAGTATTGTTGTGTCAAAAGAAGTTTTTACTGAAGATGTACAAATTATCATCAGCATGTGGGTGTGCGTGTAAGTGAGAAGGTTGGCCCGTGGTTAGAACTGGAGTTCCAACTGGAGTTCCAACTGTCATAGATTCGTTTAGCAGTTGAGGTCTCACTAATTGATATGAGAAAAATCTTGGCTTAAATAAGCGACTATAGGCCCCAAGTTGTTGCACGGGAAAAATTATTCTTCACGTGCAAACAATCCAATTGGTTGGCATGAATCAATCAGCATGCGAGTTTTGGGGAGACTTAAGGAAGCTTCTGTAAGTAGCTTACAGTAGCTTATATATTACTTTCTTCCAAAAGTGCACAAATTTGATTACTTAAAAAATAAAGCGATCCAAAAATTGTTGCATTACTGTGATTTGTAAATTGCCTGTAGAAAATGTATTAGTGATTTATTAGCCAATGATCGTTTTGCATTGTACATGTGATTTTGTGTTTGTATGTATGTATTTGTGCGTAAGTAGGTTCGCACAACAACATACAGATAGGTTTGTTCATTAATCACTTTCACAACAGAAACTTCCCCTAAAAATAACTACTCATTAAAAATAACTACCCACTAAAAATAATTACCCCTAAAAATAATCAAAGAATCTATAAAAAAAAAAGTTTCCTCACATTCTCAAAATAGTCTACTAAAACAAAAAAGATTGTCTATCAATACCCATAGTATTTGATTTTAATTATAATGTAAACAAACTATCTCATTCCTTTCAAAGAAACTTCCTAAATCTTAAACTAGATCCCTTAATTAATAACAAATTCAGTAAACCTCCACTTAGTGCAAGATGATAATTACCCAATTTACAATCACTACTCACATCTTCCAAAGTGAAATGACCAAATGCTCTTCAAGGATGTAATAAACCATGATGCCAAAACTGTAAGCACATTGTCACCAATACAACTTAAATTCTTCCAGGTACAAAATTTAAAGTACACCTGCCATATCTTACTTGTGACAACTTAAACATGGTTTACCTGATTGTTTGCAATGTCTGTGACCGAGGCAAATATGTTGGTGAGACTGGCTCTGAATTTTGTCTCCAATTCAACAATTGTAAAAAGACAATTAATAACAACTTAAATCACTTTGCTATAGCATAACATCACAATTTACCTAATCATTGTATAGACAATATATAAAAATTGTTTATTAGCAGTATAAATTAATTAAAAATAATAATTAATTAAAAAGTGTGAGTAAATAAATATTAAATAGCTTGTGTTTGTTTAATACATTTACTTTTGAAAGAAATGTATTAAAGAAAAGCAAAACAGTTTGTATAAAATTGTTTCATTTTTGTGTAAAAATTGTTTTTATTTAGAATTGGCTCTAAAAAAAAACTGACAGAAATAACTGCCATGGCAGATTGTTGTTGATACATTTTTTTTTTTTCAAATTTGGAAAAATATATTCACCTTGTATTTTTCATCCAATGAGAAGAGTGGCTTCTGCTCTCATAAATTTAAAGTTGAGGTCCGTTTGAGCCTTGTTTGAAATGTCACATGCAAAGGAGGAAAGCAGGCTGGCTGTAAAAGGGTTTTTGGAATCCACATTTGAAAGTTGCCAGCAGTGCAAAAAAACTATGCTGACAAAAAAGAAGACGAGCAAAGAGAATCTTTAAGCCAACCATGTCACTGCTTACCACAAAAAGGAATCTCACAGAAACAAAGAAATTTCAAAAATATTGTTAAAGGCCCTGGTGAACCACATGGTAGCCAAGCAGAAAGAAAATTGAAAGACATTTCAAAATATTATCAAATGTCCCAGAGACACCTCATGGGATATGCCAGAGTAGGTTTATTGTTTATCTATTAGGTGAATGTACCTTTTTCTAAGAGTAATTTCTCCTTTTTTTCAACAGTTTTCATATCTGCTTCTAAAGGTATTTTTTTTTTTTCATGTTCAAAAATTGTATTGTAAATCTTTTTTCAAAGCCAATAATTTTATAATTTTATTATGTTATTTTGCCTTGTTCATAATAAAGCTCCCAAGAGGAAATCATTGAATATGCCTTTTTGTAAAAATTGTATTTTGTTACAGTGTTTCATGTCTGTAAAAAATATTTGTACCTTTCAAATTTCATGTAGTAGTTTTGAGTCTTGTTTCTTATTGTATGTACCTTTTTAATATTTGGGATAAGAGAAGTGATTTTCTCTCTTCTCTCTTTAACTCCCAATGGAAAAAAAATATTTTAAATTTGAGATGTGCCCTTCTAGCCTCTTCCTTTAATTCTCAGAACAGCTGTAGAAAAGCTGAAAGCAATTTCATTATCAAACTTAATACTCATAATTTAGGATTAAATAAAGACCCAGGAATTTTCAATGATTATACTTTTAATAAAATTAACAACTGAAACTATATATGTGTATATATATATATATATATATATATATATATATGACTATATATGTATATGTATATATATATATATATATATATATATATATATATATATGTGAACATTGAAGTCATCACTCAGAGGTGACAGGCTGTTTCATGCTAGACACAATCATCAGGCAGCCTGACAATTGCAACTAGCATGAAACAGCCTGTCGCCTCTGAGTGTTGACTTCAATGTTCACTTTTATATTTACATATGGTCTATCTCTGATATTGAGTACTTTATCCCATAAATATATCACACCTTAATACTATATTTCTTAATTCATATATATATATATATATATATATATATATATATATATATATATATATGCATCCACATAGATGTTTAGCTATTGTATACTTCGGGAAATTTCTGTTTCTCCTTTTCTCTTTTTCATTAATACTTCTACTATTTTTATAGTCATTGAGACAGGTGAGTAGTATTTTGTTTGGATTATTGATTGTTCCGATAACTATTATATGACCATAATGAAGGAAACATTACTGAACACATAAAAAAGCAGGCTCAAATGGTTTGTTTTAATTCAATCAATAAAAGAAGTAAAAACACATTACAGCTTAAAAATTTATATTTTATTTTACAAATAACATCATATTATCTGTCATTTAAATACCAAAAAAAGTGAACTGAAATTCTAAGAATCATAATGTAATTATAAAAAATACATTTATATACATGCAAAGAAAGTGTATTGAGTTTATTGAAGAGACAAAATTCAGGCAAATAAATTTTATACAAGTTGTGATCAGACATTGTTTTGTAAGGAAAATATCCAGTTGTTGTTGCTTGAAGCTATTATTTTTGCCAGTGATAGTACTTGACAATGCATTAATTTGATAATGTTCACTTCACCTTGTGCTTCATACCAACCATGAAAATTTGCAAAACACCTATGTTAAATGAAGACTGCAGGAGGTGTTAGTATCTTACTTTTATTATAATCTTTGACTTCTGTACTTTACAGCGCTTTTACAGTGATTACCTTAGTAATCTAATCATTGCTGAGTGTTTCTGTTCATACATCACAGTTTATTGAAGCCTTGATTTCAGCTTTTATAAAATCTTCCAATCCCAGTTTCATGCAGTGATTTCAGTGGTAACTGTTTGATCTTGACAATGTCCTTTTCATTGTCACACTTACAAACACAAAAGCCAACGCAAAGCATCTTTCATTGTGAATGACTTGATAATTTGCAACATTCCTTTGTCTGTATTGACTTCCCTCATAATTCCCTAACTTAGTAGTTGAAGTACTGAAGTGGTGTTTGGAGTTTGTGGGGAACACTTAATAAATTCATCTGTTGATTGGCTACCTTTCTTACTCTGCATCTGTGCTGTCAGCTAGCAATTGGATATGTTGAGTTCAACATCTGATTGGTTTTGTTTGTTTTGTTTTATGACATATCAACTTCAATGGGTTATTTAATGCCGACAAAATTTTTATTTTTGGTAATATTTTTTCAAAAATCTCTTTCTGGTAATATTTTTTCCTTGACAAAATCTATTTTTTGTAATATTTTTTCTATGATAAATCTATTTCTGATAATTTTTTTTTTTTCAAAAATCTATTTCTGGTAATAATTTTCTTTCAAATATGTATTGCTGGTAATATATTTTTCTTTTTTTTCAAAAAGCTGGTAATTCTTTTTTTTATCCAAAAAAGTATTGCTGGTAATATTTCTGGTATTAAAACTTATTTTTACACTTTCATAGTGTTTTTTTAGCCCAGTTTGGGGGTTAACTATTTGCCCATAGCTGGGACTCTAAACAAGTGCTACCACCCTGGGTCAGGGTGGACCTGAGAACACCAGCAATTAAGAGGTGGTTTTATGCTTCTCAAAACCTCCTGATCAGAGGCCTTGCTGTTGGACGTAGTTTACCGTCTTACCCAGGATGCTGTAAGCGTTCTGAAAGCAAAGGAAGCATTTGTCGCAGATTACTTCCATAACACAAAGAAAAATCACAGTAAGTCCAGACTCAAATATCAGGGGCAGAAAGAAATGCTGAAAACTCGATTCGCCGGTACTATCTCAAATCACAATGCGTGTAACCAGTCAGAAAAATAACTCACTCTCTAACAAACGCCGTAGCCAAAAATGCCCGAATTTTCTGCTCTCGAATCGAGAACACCAACTGCTTTTATCGGCAGAACCTATTTTTTTCATTCATCAACAGCTGGGATAGGATGTTCCATAATTTGCATATCAAAATACTTTTATAGCGACTCCTGCGACGGACTTGTTTTTTTTTTTTTAATTCAACTATTCCATTTTCAGCATGTTATGCAGAATATGTGCCCTTCTGTTTGGTAAGTAATTTTCTTTTTCGCCACTTTTTCCATCGTAGAATACACACGACGCGCTGTCGCTTGGTTTGACGAGGTAAGTCACCGTTTTCTTCACTATAGACGCAGATGTAGTTTATCATTATACCCAGGACGCCAACATATGATCAGATGGCAGGCATAAATTCCTGCAAAAACCAGGATGAAAAAAGAGGATATATCAGATGTTATCCATATTTTATGACTTGTACTTTATGGGAAACTTGTTCTTGAAGCAATTTGAATGTTGATGTAAAGAAAAAAAAATTATCATGATTCATTCTTCTTCTAGTGGATACATTTCTGTTTTAATTTCATCAAAATACCATCATTCACAGACTTCTTCCCAAGAATTCAAATTGCCTGATGTCATAATGATATTTTTTAAATGTTTTGGCTCAATGTTATACTGTGATTAAATTCTTGTTGTGCTTCACTAGTGAAGATTCATCCAAAGAAACTGTTAGCTTTTCTTTCAACATCATGCCAAAGATAGAAATCCCTTTTATATACTGTTGGGAAAATCACATGGCTTTGTTAAGTTATTCATCTTTTGCAAGATTTTCTCTTTAATGTTCACATAAAGTGTCATTTTGGTTGATGAATTTCTCAATTGTTGCCCTTCTTAGTTGTATAATCTGTGCTGCCTTTTCACCACAATCTAGATATAGCAAAATCTTGCTTCTGTTTGAGTGTCAATGGTGTTCACTTTCTCTTCACAGACATAGGAACAACAATAAGCTTCACTCCTCCATCATATGATATGGAATAAATAAATTCTACTTTCCCATCTCAATAAAGCATTAACATACCTGCAATCTTCTTCATGGATTAATGTAAGCAAAAGTATATATGTATGCCTGAGAGAAAACACCTTGTATACACACCCTTGTGCAAATTAATTGAAACAAAATGAATAATTCCATTATTATTTACATTTTTTTTGTATTTTTCTGATGAGACATGACCCAGTGCACATGTTAGTACTTCAAATGTCCATTCCATGATGTCGTTCCTTGCAGATTGATCACAGATTCTCAATTGGATTTAAATCAGGAGAGTTTCCATGCCAGTCTATAGTACTTTGATTTGCTCACTGGTAAGGCTTGCCAGTGTGCTCATGCAGCATTACAATTTTTGTACGCTTCCTTGGAGTAACATCCATCATAGACCATTCTGTTGGATAACTAATCGACAATTAAGACAATAGTGTCTGGGTGTGATGAAAATATTTTTCAAGGTCAAACAAATTTCATCATACACCCTGAAAACATTCATATTACTGCACACCACTGCAAATGACCTAATCTGAGGAAAATAGAAATCGATTACACACTGTCACTCCAGTGGATCTAAAAAATGACCCAATGATAAAAGAAAGGAAACTAAAGTGATTGTTTCAGTTAATTTGCATAAGGGTGCACATTTACAAAATATGAATGTAGAGGATTATAACTGAGTAAATAATTATAATCTCCATAACATTTATATGTACAAAAATACTCATAAAAAGGAGAAACAGCAAGATGTGGAAACAGTAAAGTAAATATTATTTATTATCTGGTTGTTATGTGGTGTTGGAGACAAAAGAGACTGTAATACTGATTAGAATTGTGAGTTTAGGGTCAAATGTAAATCAAATATGGATCAGAATCCAACAGAATGATAAGATAAAAAATAAATAAAGTGTATACGTCTTTCTCATATATTTTATAGTTGTGTTTAATGAGTATCCAGATAATTTAAGTGGAAAAATACAAGAAATATCTGGGGTTTTCTTACCTCAAATTTTTGTTGAGTGCTAAAATATAAATATTACTATTATGAAAATGTTGTATATTATGATCAAATTTGTGGCTCAATTGTCCAAAGTTTTATGTTTTGTTTTGTTTAAGTCATCAACATTTCAAAAATAAATGCCAGGATAAATGTCAACAAAATCAAATTGGACAAAGGACAAATTCATAAAATTAAATACTCATGGGACCTTGAAATTTTGTTTTGATAATCAGTCTTAGTGTTTGGATAAACGACATCCATTGTACTAAGGAAATATGAAACTCAAAAGCAATGGTTAAACAAGCTACTAGGCTACAGTAGTTGCCCTGGCATTTGTGTGTGAAAGTTTATATATTCAGTCTATGCTGTGCACTGAAATCAAAAAAAGAAAATGTTAGTGATCAGGAATTAAAATAAAAATTACTGACAGAATCAAAGTATTATATATTAATATAAATGCATTGCTAATGTTTTACTATAGAATAGCATTGTAAATAATACTAGTATAAAAATGCATTGAAAATCAAGAAAAGCCACTATCATTTCACTTATTATCAAGAACTGGGTATTATCAGATTTTATTGGCATTTATTTTTTTCAAATATTGATAAGAACTAGTTCATGATAATGACTGAAATGATCAAAAGTACTTGAACAAAAGCAGAACAAAACATGAAACTTTAGACAATTGAGCCACAAATTTGACCCTGATATACATTTTATTTTAAAACTAGGAAAATGTAATGAAAAAATCAAACAGTCAGACCTTTTCAGTTGAATTTGACAAAACTTATTTGAATGAATTCTTGTTGCCTACATCTACACAAATCTATGCTAAGAGTTTATTGTTTTATGTCGACACAAATCTATGGCAAGTGAGCCCCTTTACCCAAATAAACGAAGGGGAGTGAAAGACTAGAGATCAAAAGACTCATTAAGAACTATAACAACATGACAGCTTCTCTAAGTCAATATTTCCATTCCTGATGTTCATGGTTGTCCTCTAGGTCTGAAATTGTTGTGCAATTCATCAGTGGATCTGGAGGTAGCTCCACAAACCAAATCTGAATTCACAGAACCTGGAGCATAGGGGACATTCAAAGTTTGTGGTTGTGATTGATGTAATGGAATAACTTGTCACCCCCATGAGTAACTAAACTATAGGTAGTAACTACCTATAAGTATCTTTAAGTCAATGGACTACAGAGTCTAGCTGCAACCTGTTCCAGCTAAACAGTTGAACTCTCTACCTTCGGGCAGAGAGGAACCTGGACGAGGCTCCGCCAAAGGGCAGAGTCTTGTTCGGGGAGGTAGACTGCCCCTGAACCCGTTTATGCAGGTTCAAAAGGGAATATTTTGGGCCGAGCCTACGGGCTCGGAGAATCCACATTAAACCAGCCTTGTGGCACATGCAACCCTCGTGGGGTGGGTAGCTAAATATACTAGCTGGGATCTGTTGAGTAGGATTCAGACTTACGCAAGAACTACTGACCCTCCAATAGTAGCACTCACTACTGGATTGACTTGCAATGACCTTGTGCATAACTGTTACCTTTATTCTTATTGTATTGGTTTTTACAATAAATCTTTACTTATTTTATCCACCATGTTATTCAAGTATATATTCCTATTAGTACGGAATATAACAGTGATCAATTCTAAAGTTGCATGGTGGCACTGTTCTTTTTGATTAATGATTTTTGACCCCAGATTTCTTCAATGTTTGCAAAGGTTTAGTGAACAATAGCACAAAATGGCAACACTCCTCTAACTTTTCGGATCTTGCGCCAGTTAGTTTTGATTGTGTCTTTGTATCATTTTTTTGGTTACTCTTGATGTCTTCTACCATATAGCAGCTCTTTGTACAACAGGCATCTGGATATGTGATGTAAATTTTCTTCTGTAAACCATAAGTAATGATGTTTACTAAATGTATGGACTTTCTCCATCTCAGACACATGATTATTTCCATAGACATTTCAGATGATAAGACTGCTTACTATTTACTTAAGACTGCTTTCTAGTTACTTAAGCAAATTTTATAGCTATATTTTTTAAATCCCTAATTTAAGAACTGAAATAAATAGATTTAGTCATTGAACGATTCATTCATAATTCTATGCTTGCTTACAAAAAACTCGAATATTGCTGCTTCAACTGAAGATTGAACATGCAATTAATAGTCTGTAAAAATGGTTTGTAACCATCATCTTAGAACTGCAATACTACTCTGTTGGATATTTTCACTAATTGTTTAATGATTTTGTTTTCTAATTAATTTTTTTTCCTCCGTTTTAAAATCCTGTCTCTGCTTTTATAATTTAAAAAAGTGTTTTCATCTTAATATATATAATATATCTCTCTCTCTTTCTCTCAAATTTTAAAACTTAACAATTTTTGATTTTGAGTCCATTTGAATAGAGTAGTAAAAACGTCAATTATTTAGGAATTATCTCCCCTTCGTTTTAAAAAAATCAGTTTTATTCTACATGTATTTTTAGAATTAGTGCTTTACCTAAATAAATATATCAAATATAGAGATTTCATAACACTGAGCAAGAGCACCAATAAATTAATAACCATAAAACTAATATCTAATGTCCATTTATAATATTAAACAGAATAAAAGGCCTATTATTGTCATTGAAAACTGGAAGAAAATTCAACATGGGTCATAATTTCTCAGTAAAATTAATGTGCAGATTTTATTTTCAACACAATTTTGTTATTATTTTCACTGCTTTATCTCTATATTGCTGATGAGTTATTTTGGTATGTTCAAAACACCTTATTATTTAAATTATTTAAAATTTTTAAACAATATTATTGTCTATTAAAAATTAAAGTTATTCATTTGAGGGGAATATGATATATAAATTCTATATATCAGACTAAAGGTGATAAATTGAACAACAAAATGAAAAAGAAATCCTTGTAACACATTTCATCCTCCAAAAGGACTTCTTCAGACCAAATAATGTTTTTATTTATGGAATCATATGGGGTAGGGAACAGAAATATAAACAAATGTCAATTAGAATTAAACCCCGAGAGAAAATGTACAAGATACTTGATGCTTAAATTTTTAAATTTATAGCGATTGATGTATCTAGATGTACAGCCTAGCCAACTTCATTCAGATTCTTACTGCTTTTATTTTTGTTTTTATTGTTGTTTTTAGTGTTAAATAGGATTTTCATTTTGTCATTCAATTATTCACCAGCATTATTATAATTTGTCTTTTCCACCAACTACACCTAGCTAATCATTGTCAAACTTAATAATTTCATTTGATATTCTCCTTGCTAATATATTGGTGAAACTGCTTAAATTATGTTTATATTGGTAACCCTGATTCTTTTTCATATACTGTGCCACTATATATATCACCATTAGAGTGAATGTAGGTTTTAATGTATTTGCTTAATAAGTCCTACCTACACTTACATGAATAATTAGTTCTTTCTCACTCTCTCTCTCTCTATTTCTCTGTGTATATATATATATATATATATATATATATATATATATATATATATATATATATACTAAGTGTATGGTGGCAGAAATAAGAAACGACAGAGGTTTAAGAAATAAATAATTGTATTAACAAAAAATACAACGAATGGTGAAGTGGTGTGAAAGTCTTTCGGTGAAAGAAAGAGATAAGTAAAGCCGTCCACAGTGGTTTACGGTAGTAGAGGGAGGGTGAGTCGGGACTTACTGCGGCGACGGATTTTGGCAAGTTGTCCTTGGAGATGGGAGGCAAGTTGTCTTTAGGTGTGGAGATGGCATTCTGATGAGTGTGTGAACTCTGGCTGTTGTGCTGACCGACTGGCGAAGATGTCTCTCTGATGGGCTTTTAAGTCCCTTTGTAGGCTCAGATTGACTCCAATTCCTATTTCACTTCTTTAGGCAAGAGTGGGTGCTATTGGGTAAAAATTGGATTGTATATTTTTTTTTTGGTGGGGGGGAGGAAAGTGGAAGGTTTGATGGAATTTTTAGTTCGGTCTTGGGATTCGGAGCATTCACATCCGGCCAGTGTGTAAATTTGTGTAACATGAATCAGAAAAAGATCTGGTTTAGGAAGATTATAAGATAAATATATATATATATATATATATATATATATATATATATATATATATATATATATATATATATATGGGATAATGATATACAGATTTTTTATATATCAAGAACAATTTTAGGGAAAATAAGTATGACAAAGTGGAAAAAGTTTTCATGTGATATGTTTTGTCCTTTAGGACCTCATTGGACTAAGTTTATATTTGTACTGATGTGTCTACACATGCACATCAACAATAGATACTGGAAATTTTAAATTTAATAATAATTTTTTTTTTAATTTGGTTATATAATCTATCCAATTTCATTTAGATTCTTTTTCTTTTTGTTCATGTTTCCATTACTTTTGTTATTAAATATTCCACATTATGATAATAAAAGATCTGCTAAGAATGGTGAAATGTTGTAAGAACCTGGACACAAATTTACTATGGATGATCTAGCGAGTAAAGCACTTTCTAAACATTTTCAACTCAGTAAATTGTTTTCTCTTTAAATTAGATAGCATTTTTTAAATCAAAATTGTGGACAAAAATGTTCATTCATATTTTCCTTAAAACTTCCTCATTGTTCACATGTTCTGTCCATGGCATTTTCACATTTCTGTTGCCTCAAGTCTCCTTTTCATCTGTGAGGAATTCACTGCCATATAGGAGGACTGGTATTATATAATAACTGGACATACTCATTTTTATTTTCAGTGACATTTTCCTTTTTATTAATGTCTTGCTTAGTTTCTAGAAGGAATCTTTTTCTATTGCTATGCATCTTCAGATTTCTGTTATATATTCAGTTGTCTCTTCCCAGATAGTCAATTTTCTTGCTTTGTACTTGCTTTATTCTGACATCTCCAATTTGTAGTTTGCATCTTGAGCTGTCCTTTTTGCTAATGACCATGAGAAATTGAGTTATGTAGCCAGTTTCAAATAGAATTATAAGAAGAATAGGATGAAGAAACTTGCTTTGTTCCACCAGGACATGGACAATCCTGGTGCTCCTCATTTTCCTATTTTTGCAGCTTTTAGTAGTGTTTGTATTTTTTTACTATTCTTCTCACTCCCTGCTCTGCCATCTATTTACGCAAGCTCATTAGATAGATTACTTGTTGTTTCCCTCTGAACAGCTCATATGTATATGGTGATTTTCTAAGCACAGCTTAGATGTGGCACAAGGCTGAAAGTAAGGAGCACCCAGTTAGGATCAAATTCACTACTCAGTCATAATTGTTCTAGCAAGACAAGCTTGCTAACCATTACACCACGCTAAGGTGCCCATATATTGATTTTCTAAGCATAGCATAGATGTGGCACAAGATCGAAAGTATGGAGCACCCAGTGAGGATGGAACAGTTGTAACTGTTTTATTGAGACAAGCTTGTTAACCATTACACCACATCAAGGTGCCTAAGCTCATATTTATATGTGTGGAAGATAACTATTAACCCTAGACTTGAACAGGTTAAGATTGTAGTGGTTTGAGAAACAGCCTCTCAGGAGACAGTTCTATTAGGTTGGTGCAAAAATAACATTGTTTTTTTGACGTTAAAAAATATGTCAAAAAACGATATTATTTTTGCACCAACCTAATACAAGGCAGCAGTTCATGGGGAGAAGCTGCTTGAGTGCAACTTAATGGGGGGACATCAAGAGAATGCGGGTGGCTCACTACAATGTGCGCAGCATGGCAGGTTTTAGTTGTGAAGGTTAGGACTGGTGGAATCAAGTGGAGTAGTTCAACTGAACACTCACCATGGAAATATTGATAAAGCAGTGAGAAGTTTCAGTATGTCCTGTGAGTGTTAAATATTTCAACCCTTCTTTCCTCGTTATGAACCTTAGAAATTTTAACTGTCTCTTTCTAATTTTAAGTATCCTTTTTGTTTTTATTTTCCTTAAAACTTCCTTGTGGCTCACATACTCTGTCCGTGGTATTCTCAACAACTTTCTGTAGAATCATATCTTTATTATCTCAATGATATAAGTAAAAAAAATGTTCAAGATTTTTGCAAATCTTGTACTTCTTTAACCTTTATAGTTATAAGGAAGTGGTTAAAATAGCAATAAATGAACATGACTTACAAACTGAACTGTATAAGTATATATATTATATCTTCAGATAAAAACTTTTTTTTGTTGACGTTTAGATGATAGGAAATTAAGAATATCTCATTCTTTATACATCTGTCAAGATTAAGACTTAGACTGGCAAATTGTGATAATCTAAAACTTGGTAATCATCCAAATCTTTTTCCTGCCAAATATGATCATTTTTATAAGGGTTTAATAAGGATTACTTCTCTTTTTGCTGTTGAAAATTATAGAATATTTATTGATATCAATGCTAACCTGAGGATATTAGAGCATATACATATGTGTGTGTGTGTGTGTGTATGTGTGTGTGTAAGTTGAGATTAAAAGTAGAGAAACAGAGATTGTAGACACACACACATATAAGTACTAAGGAAATGAAAATAAAAGAAATTTAAACAGCTATAGCACATTTCTCTCATTCTTTAACATCAATACACAAAAGGTTATTTGTGAGTATGAAAAGATTTTGTTAAAAATCTTCAGACATAATATCTGTAATTTATTCAATCAGACATGCTTAAAAGAAAATTTGCTGCCTAAATACACAAATATATATATATATATATATATATATATATATATATATATATATATGATAAGAATATAGTTTTAAGGGGTATGCTATATTCATGAGTAAAAGTGCTCAATTCAGAGATAGAGCACATGTAAATATGTAAAAGGTGGAGACTGAGATCAAAAAACAAGTGAAAACAATGTCTTTCATGCTTGAATACAATTTTTAGGATATGTATGTTGTATTTTGGCTCAACTATTTATATATGCTGGTCAGTGGTAACGATTATGTTTCAAATTATTCTAGAGGTTAATTAGTAGAAATAATTGTTGATCTGAATGCAGTTGTTAACTTTTTTACTCATCATTTATAATTGATTACTTAATTATTTGTTGTTGATTATTATTATGACATTTACTTGTGTTTATTTGTTCATTTGTAATTTGTTAATTTGTTTATTTATTTATTTAGATTTTTTTATTATTTTATTATTTTTTTTCAGGGGTTGGTTATCTTATTTGTTTAGATTAAAGCATTGGCTTTGTATAAAGTATGTTGCATTATCGGTATTGTATATAGTGCATATATTTTTCATGGTGCTATTTTATAAGGTATTTGTTCTTGGTTTTCAATTTTTAAGTAATGTAGTAAAAATTTGTTTCGGTGTCTGCATTTTGAAATAAGTTCTGATCATTTATTTCATAATTTGTGTTGGTCTGGGAAGATGATTATAGCTATTTTCTCCTCCAGACAAAGTTTACAGATGTTTTATTTATTGCTGTAGGTTTTCCTTATTTCCCATGATATTTTTTGGTGTAATTTGTTTTTAATTTCACATATATGTTTAGAAAGCATTATGCTGTTTACGTATTTACTATTTATAAAGGATGTTTTGTGTGCAGAATTTCTGTTTTCAGGTTCCTCCAATTACGCCTATGTATATTTTTACTTCATTATCTGCTGATTTTACTGTGGCTTGGTATGTTAAATGGTTTCACAAGGAATTGACATTTGAAAGACAATTGTTATTTGCTCTACAGTTACGGGTGGTTTGTGCAGGTGGCTTGTTGGTTATTTTTCTATTGTGCCTTTTTATCATTTGTGTCATGATGTTGGTGCAACTGTAGCTGATTTTTACTAACTTTTGAAGAAAGTGCTCAATAGATAACTAGAGCAACAGTTGTGCAAAACTCTGGAGTCATTCATAGATAAGTTGCTTATACATTTATCAATTCATTGACTATATATATATATATATATATATATATATATATATATATATATATATATATATATATATATATATAAAGAAAGGACAGTAAGATATATAATCTGGTGTTCTTATAGATATTTTTATTTTTGTAAAATAGTGCTCAATGTAAATTTACAGAGCATTAATATATATATATATATATATATATATATATATATATATATATATATATATTACATAATAGAGAAATCCAAAATTACTTCATGAGTATAGACTATTTCAACTAATGTCAATGCATTAGCTTTATTCAACTCAAATGGTGGATTGTATTCAGTTTCGGAATTAGAAAATTTAAATTTAAATATTTGAAAAAGAGACAGCAGTTGAAAAATTGATACAGAGCTAACCAAACAGACAACACAAAACAGCCCAAGTGTTGGTAAGGGAAGGCAGATGTTGTCTGGGTTAAATCAAAAGAAGTTACACAAATTCAACTCAGATATTGACCTTAACACTGAAAAAAAGAAATTTTAAAATTAAATTGTTAATTAATTATTAATTATATAAAACAAAAAAAATGTTACTACTCAAAATTACCAAAATATGCTTACAAATAAAATATAATAAGATTAACAACAAATTGTTTTTAGGTAGTTCACACACACACACACACACACACGTGTTTAGATTTCTTCCTTTGGGGTGATCTCAAAAGTCTGTGCCAACAAGAATTCAACAGTTGAAGGGTGAGATAATAAGGCATATTGCTGAGATCGGGGAACAACTATGCAGAGACTATAAAAAATTTTGACCCTTGAGTGGGAGGGGTCACTAAAGCCTTGGCAGACATTTGGGCGATATTATTTTTCACACATAATTGTCATGACTTAAATTACATAATCAAAAAAAAGAGAAATAAATAAATTTTCACCAATAACACGGACGTAATTACTGCTGACTTTGATTTGTCTTAATGAAACACCCTTTACATCCCCACATTTACTATATTGAATTTGTTTTTTCTTTCTTTCAATTTTTCATCTAATTATGCAAAAAGATCTTTCTGATAGCTCAGGTCAGATTAAACAGGATGCTAGAATTTCCTTTCTTTCATTTGTAACTTTTACAATCACATGGTTTACAATAAAAAGTGGAATTGTCAAATTTGATATCTGGCTTATTCCACTTTAGTCAGTTTAAATATCTGACAATCCCTATGCTCTTTCTTTTTTTTTTTAATAAAGTTCACCCTAAGAATTTTAGCCGTTAACAAAAAAAATCCAGATAACACGCTTTTAACGGATGTTAGATTTCATTGAAAAATACATCCTTACCCACTACCAAAACGTAACAATAACTGATACATTAAAATATAGACATATTGAACACCCAGACACCCCTAATCTAGCAAAATAGATTTATCTGTAACCTTGGAAACATGAATTTTGTTTTAGCTGTGTATTTAAAACCTAGTAATTTTTAAAGTTACTCCAAAATTCGCTTGAGGATGAAATGGAACTAATGTCTTTAATTTAAGTACAAAATTAAATTCGGGGCTTTTAGCTTCCATTTTTGAAACATGGTTGGAACTGTGTAGCGAAAAACCATATTTTAAGTCTATTAACTTATAATATATATATATATATAGGATTAATTCAAACATAAAATTTGTTACTTAGCTGATTGATGTTATATTCAGCACTCCAACTCCAGTGTTTCATCAATGAACCTATTTGTAATTGTTCAATCCACACATCAGGAGGTATCAGCAATTGATTACTGATTTTCTCATTTTCGTTATTTTTATATTAAGTTAAATAATAATTACGCTCTATTTTTTCTTTGTGTGTGTATATATACATTTATTTGTATATGTGTATATGTGTCATGGATATTATCTCTTTTCATCAAACTTTCTCCCTGTTTCTTTTCTTTCTTTTTTTTCTCTTTTGCTCTGCATGTCAAAGATTATATATATATATATATATATATATATATATATATATATATATATATATACAAGTATATGATTGGGGTATACGGAATAAATTCCAATAACCAACAATTACTATTCTTAAAAGAATTCTCAATACAGAGTAGAGCGAATATAATTATTTATTTAAAAATTATAACATAAATATGTTATAAAATCACTACAAAAATAGCCATGTGTGTACAGTACACTGTACACATATATTTGTAGGTAGTTCTTATTTCCTTTCACCTAATGTACAATTAGGCGTATATGTGTGTTTGGAATTTTCGTTTTTTATATATTAGATGGTGTTATTTTTATACGTATATATCTATTTTAATGTCCTTCCTTTATCTATTGTTTGTTTCTCTGTTCTATTAGACCATTTGTATCTATGTATATTTGCCCATATAAGTTATATTGTAATATGTGGTTAGAATTCGTTTAATCTTTAATAACACCTCCAATTTTGAATATTTCTTGAGTGTTATATCAGAGTGTCTATTGTCAATGTATGTAGGTATATGTACGTATCTTTTTCGGTGTCTGTGTATAGTAAATTGCATGCACATTTCATTGTATATGTGTGTGGTTTAAATTTTTTTTTTTGTAAAAGGTCGTGCAAATATTTCCTGTCTCGTCACTTTATATCTATGTCTGCGTGCTTATGTATTATAATCTGATTGTATTTGTATTGCCTTTCGCAAGATGTCATAATCCCATGTATACACTTGTATGTAATTTAGTTAAGGACAGTCGATCTTAACATTTATTCCAACGTAATTTCAATAGAAACAAAATGAATAGAATGAATAAGATATGTATTTTTTTCTTTTTTCCTCAATAATTTAAAAATTTTAAGCTTAATAGATTAAATTTACATTTTTGAAATGGGTAGTTTTTAATTTTAATTTCAAATTTTATCATACAATTTAATACTTATTAGTTAGAATAAATTCTATTTTAGTATAAACCTAACTTTAAAGCATTTAATAGTTATTATAACCTTACTTCGTTGTCATGTTTTTGAATTCTTGTATACTTGTATTTTGATTGGTCATTTCAGCTCATGTAACAGCATTTCCCCTTACGAGGGGTGGTTAATTAATTTTAACCTTTTAAAACCTTTATTCTATAATCTACATTCAACATCATCATTTGATAAGACACCAGAGGTGTTAAAAACAAAATGGCTATTTTTGTAGTGATTTTATAACATATTTATATTATAATTTTTAAATAAATGATTATATATATATATATATATATATATATATATATATATATATATATATATATATATATAGGTAATAATCCATTGGTATATAATCCAAGTGAATCCTAATAATATAAAATATTAAAACTGATCCACAAAGAGAGCTTAATGTATTTATTCAACAGAGCATATAAATTATATACAATAGGAATAAAAATTACTTCATATTATGATCCTTCCACCTTTTTAATCTGTAAGGTGAAATGATCATAACATGAGGTAACTTTTATTCCTATTGTATATATATATATATATATATATATATATATACACAGGGTGTGATGGATAAATTGTCATCTAAATTACACAAAAATGAAACTAGCACTGATATCTCATTTTAACAGATATATTTACTAAAATCACACAAAAATATCTTGAAACACTAAAGAGTGAATTTATTCAATAACATCACCAATTGCTTAAACTACAGCCACCAGATGACCTTGGAATCTCCTGCAACTCTTATGAACAGTCTCCCTGTTTAAGCTGGTGAATGCTGCTATAATCCTTGCCTTCAATTCATCTTTGGTGTTACAAGGAGTTGTGTTGGTATATCACTCAACTGTGTCCCACATATAATAATCAAGGGGTTTCCATTCTTGGGAGTTAAGTGGTCAGATGTAAGAGGTTATGTGGTCTAGAAATTGCCTGACAGCCATGATTGGGTTCTTCTGCTTGTGTGGCATAGTGCAGAGTCCCGTTGCCAAACATAAGGTCTTCCAGCAGCCATCCTTTTGACCCAAGGCAGCACTACCTCATCAAGGCATTGATGTAGGCCTTTGTGTTGAGTCTGAGGTCCTCACCAACAAATTCAGAATGATCAGAGTGAGTTTTATGAGCTACTGTACCTTCATAATCACCATTAGACTCTTCCAAGTCTTTCTGAATCCTCTGCACTGTCCTCAGATTAACAGCCCAAACTCTGAAATGTCTGCATTGGAGCTTCCAGTACAAATTTCAAGTAGTACAGCATGACATTTCCAAATTTATGGCAGAGTGAATTGCGTCATGGTTCCTTTTTTCTCACAGACAGTGGCCAAATGACCCTACTATATTGTGCAGTTGACAAAATCAAAAACAATGTACATGTGTGAAGTTAAGAATATAAAATGGCGACAATTTACCCATCGCACGCTCTTTCTCTCTCTCTCTCTCTCTCTCTCTATATATATATATATATATATATATATATATATATATATATATATATATGTAAGCAAATATATGGATATAGATCTGACAGTATGAAGAAAAATATACGGAAAAAAACAAACAAAAATCCTTATATGCAATTATGCTGTTTTAATGTTAATATAATGTCAATGTCGGACGTTTCGGTCTAATAAACCATCTTCAGGACATATTCATAAAATATAATTAACATTATCAATTCAACATGACAAAGACAATGGATATAAGAACAAGACTTGTTCTTATAAGGATATAAGGATTTTTATAAGCATATAAGGATTTTTGTTTGTTTTTTTCCGTATATTTTTCTTCATATATATATATATATTCTATGGGGTATGGTGTAATGGTTAATGAAGTCAGTCTGATTGCTCATTACAACAGAGTAGGGAATTCAATCTTTAGCTGATGCCCCATACAAAAGTTGACATCATAAAATTAACCAAACTTACTCACACACACACACACACACACACACATATATATATATATATATATATATATATATATATATATACACACACCAGTTCCTCTGAAATGGGTCATATACATGGATAGTGGCTTGGAATGAGAAATTGGAGAACCAAGTTTGAATTTATAGTGAAGATTATTACATTCATTTATGTGCAAATGCCCTTGGGAAAGCTACCCCCCCACAGACATATATATATATATATATAACACAGATGTATATGGTATGGTTCAGTGCATTTTGCATGCCAAACAAAGAGATGCAGAACATCTCACCTATTGCTGAGGTAACAGGTGGGCCACTAGAGTCACTGAATGAATGCCAAAAAAGAAGGCCAAAACATAAGGCAAGATGGAATAAGGAGTTAGTGTGTTATACAAGTCAAGGCATGGTTGTACACTGCCAAGAATACACAAGTATATGCTAGGACACAGGATGGCTTCCTCCTTTTGTTATGAGAAGAACAATGATATACATATGCAATGATGAAAAATTAATTTGTCTGAAGTTGTTGAGTGTATATAAAACACATTTCTTAGAATTAAAGTAATTTCTCTTTTAACTTTTAAAAAATTTCTTTTAGGATCAGGTCTAAAAAGACCTGATCCTAAAATGATAAAATGGCATAAAAGATACTTATTCCTGAATCAAAAGAAGAACGGGTTGCCACTTTTCCCTCTTTGGAGTCAGATTTTCAAATTTGCCTTTGGGGCATGTTTCTTTAACAGCACCTCCCAACTGCATTTGGAAAGATGTCAAGATATTTCATGATGTCTTGCTAAGACATATTTTTGGGAGGGAGACTCACTTTATAGAAATAGCATTTGGTTAATTTTTTTTATCACATAAGCATATGGACAATAGAACTTATATAATCTTAATCCCTATTAAAAACTTATTTTATTTTGCATTTTACGTTTTGTGGAAAATACAAATAGACAAAATTTTTCTTTATTTTTCTCTCTTTTACTGTTTCCAGATTATCAAACACTAGCAGCCATACCCAGCTGGTCGATCAAAAATGCATTCAATTAGAATGGAGCAAAAACAGCATCATGTTTAGATGTAACAGAGTCTATCTTCAATTACTTTAAAGTACTTTCATTAAAAAACATTTTGAATTGATGCAGTTACTGATATAAAAGAAGTAGTCTGTATTTATTCAATTGAAGTTAGCCAAGGACATGATTATCAGACCATAATTATTTTGGAGTTTTTGAAATTCAATTTGTCAGTGTGCTACCAGGGATGTAATAGAAGTTACATTTATAAAGCAATTGCTAAGTTTGATGAAAATTGGTTGAAAAATCAATGAATAATAAGAAAAAAACAAGTAAAAATTTTTCATTATTTACGCGGTTTTTCACTGTATGGGTGGACTTAATTATCAAGTTAAATGACTGTTAAACAATCACCTTATTGTTGGCTACAATTGAGTGAAGTTTGTATTAAATTGCTTGAAAATTGAGGGAGTTTTTAGTTTAAAATTTGTGTTGAAATCGATTTGTGTTGAAATCAGTATTTTGTTTTTTTGTGGTTTTTCACTAAACGCAGTAGCATAGAAATAAAAATGTGGTATCGTTGAGCTTGAATGAAATTGGAGGAAAAAAGTTGAATTTATCGATTTTTGATTGGCTTTATTGATTTTTTAAAAATTATCGATTTTTTATGCTAAGAACCTATTTCGTACATTGTACAATGTATATGCCAAGTTTGGTCAAAATCAGTTGGATGGATCTCAAGTGAAAAGGTATCACACAGACTGACAGACGTCCTCTGTTTTATATATATAGATTGTATATCAGTTCAGAAGCAAAACTCAAAAACAATCACAATGTAAATAGTATCAGATCCTGTAAATGATTTTGTTTGTAATGTACAAAATATGATAGGATCATATTCTTTTCAAAAAGATTTGTGCCATTAACATTTAATCTTACCAGTAAACAAATTCTTTTGAAGACAATAAAAGTAGAAAAGCATAATTTTAAAAGAACCAGTCTAATCATATTCTTTGGCTACATGATGGATTTGTTAAGTTTACAAATTTAATTACTGGCTTTAGTTTATTCTAGTGGCAGACTTACATTTTTGAAACCCTGAAGCTTGAAATGTTACAGGGATCCCTTTGCAAATAGCAACATTAGGGCAAAATCCAATACAGTCTAAAAGTCCTTGCTGTCCTTGTAAGGACCACAAAGTCCAAATGGAGAACAGGGTGATGAGATATAGTCCTTGAAAATGGATCATACAATCCCACCAGTAATAAAGTCTGGGTAACAGCTATTACCTTCATCTGTGAGGTTGTTCTATGGCAGATCATCACAAATTTTGAAAATAAAATAATCACAATATATCAAACTTTTGATGTATTGGATTATCTCATCTACCAAAATCAATGGCGTAAATAAAAATTTCCTAGGTTATACAGGTGATACTGTGTTAATGACAGATGCAGAAAGAAAACTGCAGAAATTCCAAGACAAAGTAGTAAAGTAAGAAGAAAGGACTAATCATCAATTATAAAAAAAAAAAAGAATATATGGTTCTCAGCAAGAGGAATAGCCCAAAAAATATGAGTTACAAATATGAGATGTTAAAATCAAACACGTACAGAAATTGAAATATTGCCATCCATATATGCAAGTGTGTCAATCTCTCTTGCTTTCAGTATAAAAATATTCCTGTTGCTTTTCAGCATAAAAATATTCCTGTAAATGTCAAATTCTCCAATCTCTCTTTCATCTCCCCAATTTCCCTCACAAGCCTTGGGTAAACTCATGGTTTTCAGATGCTTCTCAGTGGTACCACATGCTGGGATCACCTCTCTGAAAAATTAAACATGGTGAAATCTAAATTTGGGTTTCGTGGTCATGATGCTAAAATTCTAACCATTCAGCCATATGCCATAGATATAAATATTGGTTGTGTATTTGGGGTGGTCATCTTTTTCAAATTTGGGTTTCGTGGTCATGATGCTAAGATTCTAACCACTAAGCCATATGCCATAGACATAAATATTGGTTGTGTATTTGGGGTGGTCATCTCTTTCTTTTCCTTTTATGTGGCATTTCCCTTTAGGACATGGGTGACCATGGCTTCTACAACTTTGTATCTTTTGTGGCTGTAAGTAATGTTTGTCCTCTTGCTATCCCTCAGAATCCTTATTCTGTCATCCATTTATACAAACTCATTAGGAAGGTTACTTTCTTACTGTCCTTCTTGCCTTCAATATATCATGTGATTCTTTAAGGCCTCTTTTTCCATTATGTGTCTCAGAAATTTCAATGTCTCTGTGATCCTAAGCAAAAGTGTCCTTTTCATTCTCAGTTTCCTTAAAACCTCCTTATTGAACACATGTTTTGCCCATGGTATTTTTACTATCGTTCTATAGGTTCGCTATTGCTTCAAGTCTCCTCTTAATCCATGAAAAAATTGTTTGCTCTGGATTAAAAGAGGAACATACACGCATGCATGTGTGTGTGTGTGTGCATGCATGCATGCATGCATGCATACATGCACACACACACACACACACGAAAAAACAAAAAAAAACAAGAGCTTGGCTTGAGTACTCTGAAACAGTTTTCAAATAGTTAATTTTAGACATTATTAATGCTTTGTTTTTCAATGTTCATTCAATAAACAAGTTATCATTTTTCTTTTGGGCATCATTTGATTCTGTTGTATTTATATCTCTCTAGAGAATTTAAAAATAGTAAACAATAATTCAGTATTTGTCTATATTTCTGAGATGAGGTATTTTAACTGTTTACACTATTTACATTGTTTGGACTCTTGTCCTCATCGTTATTGTCACATTCATGATGTTTCGGCTGTTGTACACTCTGGCCTTCTTCAGGTGATATATGATGGGATTCTGAACCAAAGCATTTATTTAGTCAATGAGGGTAGATTGTTCTAGTTTTACATGCCATGCCTTTTCTGGATATTTCAGTTTAAGTTAATTCCCTTTAGTAACTCAACTCTGCAAGTTTTTTTGTTCACCTCTGCTGTGGCCAGGTATTGAACTCACAACTCTTTGGGTCAAGTCACTTTTACTTTAACCAATGCTTTTATCCACTGGGCTGTGTCCTTAGGGACTAAATAAAGGATTCGGTTTGAAATTTTAACGTATATCAACTGAAGAAGGCTGGAGCGTTCAAGGGCCGAAACATTGTGAATATGACAATAAAGATGAGGACAACAGTCCAAACAATGTAAATAGTGTAAATAATTTAGTATTTATTTATAATTTCAAAAACTTGTTAAAGGGATGAATTAGGAGAGGACAGTTATTTCCAAAATAAATATACCATATTTTTTTTATACTAAGTTCACCCAATATAATGTGCGTGATATGAATGTAAGAGGTCATAGGAAGTAAACATCATGAATATAAGGAGGAAAGGTCAAGATTATAGTATTCAAGAAATCATCCATGTAGGAATCTGTTCCACAAAGTGGCATTTCTTGGGAAAAAGCTGTTTGAGTGGAACATTTTATATTTAGAATACAGAGGAAATGAGGACAGTTCAACTCCATGCAAGTGGCATGGTGCGTTGTAGCTCTAAAGATTTGAACTGGTGGGACTAAATAATAGAGCTCATATGAATATATTTGCTATGGAAATAGAGATAAAATAACAACATGCTTACAACATTGCATCTGTGGTAAAGAAACTGCAGAATGGCAAGTAAGTCATAACCTACAAAACTGTGTAAACAGTGTCTTTATGTTAGGTTTATTTTCAAACAACCTTATTGCTATTAGATCTGGGCTTGTGCTGTTCAATACTCACTGTTCAACCATGACAGAGTTCAAAAGTAATTACACTACCTTGTGGGTGATAAATTATTTTCTAACCTGCAGCCTCTTTTATCACAGATGAAACATGTCTACTTTATCACTATTACGATGGCAAATATTCAAACAACCTATATTCCTTAGTTCTGCTAATTTAAACCTTCACAGCAAGGCCAGTCATGCCATATGCACACAATCAAATCATCATTCTCTTTGTATTTTATTAGTTAGGAGGAAGTACCACTCAGACAGCTTCTTCCCCAGAACTGTCTTGTCGTAGAACAGACTTCTGAGAGCACAGACTCCTCAACCACTACAATCTTAATTTCTTCAAGTTTAGGGTCAACCATTATCTATCTACAAATGTCATCATATTCACTTCTTCCTCCTTCCTTGTCCTTTTCAACAATCTCATTCATTACCCCTCTACTTTGAGCTTTGTATTGGATGTGTGTATGCAGTTGTGCACAGTGCATGGAATACAGATTAAGCATTGCACCATTAACACAAAACAGTTTGTTGCATTCTCTCACCTGTTAAATGACAGTTTTGTGGACTATCCATCAATGTAGCTCGTTGACTATTTGTACCTTGTGCACAATTGTAATTTTTAAAGCACTTTGCTGACTGCCCAAATTAAAGATGTTTTGTCTGAATTTAAAAATTCTTTTCAAAGATGAATTAATCATCATAAAATTTTCAAATTTAATGTCTGGGTTGGACTCTAATATTTAGGGAGTGAATTCTACACCACTAGACACTACCAACAAAAGCTATCCACACATATGCACATATGTAAAATTGCATGCTAAAAGTTTAGACTATAATGAATGTATTCAGAATTAAATGAGAGATCATTTAAGTATATTAAGTGCTCTAAGTAGGAAAAAGAAATTATTAATGCCATCCTTGATACCAATCTGCATTTTCTTGTAGATAAAGGAAAAATATTTGGGGATATCCCACAATTCCTTCTGCATTAAATAAACAACATATAATGCTTTTTAGAAACATTTACACTGATGTGGACATAATTATACATCTTTATGAGTCTTACACTGCTTTCTATTGACATATCCAACTATGAGTGAAGAGCAGGACGGACTGGGTCATATAACCTTGAGTGCCAAAAGGTCTAAGAGAAGGACAATTTTGAATTTATAACCTAAGATGGGTCATTTGGGGATCTTGTGGCACATTATGTGTACCAGGTCTCTGTATTCTGCTCTTCCCAAAAGTTTGGCTGGTACTATACAAGCTAATCAAATCATATATGCAAATAGTCTGTTTGGATCTAAGAAATTAGATGCTTGTACCATCATATGTTGAAATTGATGAGAGAGTCCAGTATATATATATATATATATATATATATATATATATATATATATATATATATATATATATATGTTGAATATATATACATGTTGAATATATATATATATATATATATATATACATTCTTTTTTTTATAGATACAAATATTTAAGCAAATGCTCTGTTTATAATAAACAGTATTAACAACATTTACTGGCCTGAATGTCTGAGAAATTTTCATAGAAAATATGTGTTCTCCAACAGGAATCAAACCATTAACCTACACGGAACCATCATTAGTCAGGCTGTTAAATGTTGTTAATACTGTTTGAATAAATGGTTCTCCCCTTCCCCATTGTTTGTTTGTTTTTTCAGTCACATGGTTATGTTTTTTTGTTTATTGACTACAAGTATTCTGTTCTTTTTTACCTTTTTAGCCAGCCTTCCCTGACTATCCGCTTAAGTGAAACCTTGGTAGGTTTGTCTGGATCTCTAGGTTTAACTATATATATATATATATATATATATATATATATATATATATATATATATATATTCAACACCATCATTTGATAAGACATCAGAAGTGTTGAAACAAAATGGCTATTTTTGTAGTGATTTTGTAACATGTTTATGCTATAATTTTTGAATAAATTATATATATATATATATATATAAATAAAATTTTAAGATGTACGAATACATCTTTGTGAAACTTACATTGTCAGCTGTTGACACACACACATATACACAAGTGTGTGTTTCTGTGATGTGACATTCTAAGTATTTTAGTCATCCCACAAAGCACACCAAGAAATACTTAGAATATCATAACAAAGAGTATATATATATATATATATATATATATATATATATATATATATTTAATTGAATTGATGTGAATTTGTGATCCTGGGTTTCACGCTATTTGCGATCATCAGACAAATAGCATGAAACCCACAGTCACAAACTGACATCAATAAGCACCGTGCATATATAATATATAAATAATATATATAGAAAATTGCATATATATATATATATATATATATATATATATATATATATATATATATATATATATATATACAGAGCAACCTTTACTCTCGACCATAATTTGTTCTGAAAGTCTGTTCTAAAACCGAATTGTTTCATTCTTTCCCCATTACAATTTTGTAATTTTGCTGTTCATTTTGAAGGTGTACAAGCTCTTTGGTGGTAAGCTCAGTATGGTGGTCTTCCAACAACTCCTCAGTATCGCCACCCCTCCATGTCTAATTACACTGTGTATTTCACTTCTATTCTTAAATTGCTTAAACCAGCCTTTACTAGATTTGAATTCAAAAGTATCACTTTCAGCACTTGTACCACGGGTTTTTTTTACTAGATCATTATAAATTTCTAATGCTTTTTTACAAATAAATGCTTCACTGATACTGTCACCTGCTAACTTTTTCTCATTTATAAAAATAACTTTTCCACTTCTTTGAGTATCTTTGGTCTTTGTTTACTAAAAACCATCACTCCTTTTGCAACATCAGCTGCTTTTATCACTTCTTTATATTTTAGAATAATAGATATTGTCAATTTTGGCATACCATACTGCACAGCATGATCTGACACATGAACGTCATTTTTGTGTTTTGCAATGATTTCTTTCTTCACTTCAATTGTTTTTCTCTTAATTTTTTTTTTTTACTTTACTAGTATCACTTATAGTTTTTGTTGGAGCCATGACTAAGGGCTAATGAAGCAAAGAAAAGGCACAGTACAATAAAATTGGTAATGAAAAGCATGGCACAACACACAAATCTGTAAAGCATTGTGGTCAACTCAGAAATGATTTTGTTTGGGTTAACTTGGTTTGACAATGTTTTTTGAGAACCGAAATTTTGTTCAATAACTGAGTCATTTTCATCTCAAATTGTGAGATATTTGGGAGCCAAGGTTGCTCTGTATTTCACAATGTATTAATACATCTTTAGGAAACTTAAATGCTGTAAGTCATAAAACCCAATGACAAACCACTTTTTACATACACAGATTTTCCAGCCACCTGCCACTAATAATCAAGAAGAACATGTAATCAGTTATTTGCAGGCAGTCTGACAATTCTTTCAGTGAAACCATCTTCAATGAAGCCAAAAAATATGAAACAGCCCTAAAAGATAGTTGATTTTCAGCAACAGTCATATACAAACTTCACAGTACAAAAAATACCAATTGAAAAAGAAGTAAAACATGTACCCACCGTACAACAAAAATATAAAAACAAACTTATGAAAAATATTTATTGAACACCCCCCCCCAATCAATTCCTCACCCCAGAAATTCAAACAGAAGATGCTGATTACATCAGGAAAACATAAATGATTAAAATTATTAACAAATTAACCACAACTTAAACAGCATATAACCAGTATCACGATCGTGGTATTGGACTTGGAACATATATTTTAATTTTTTTTATTATAAGTTACAGGGTGTAATGCGTAAATTGTCACCATTTTATATTTCTTTTGCAAGTGTGCAATTTTAAGCAGACTCCTTTTGCAGCTGCTTATCCTTTTCCCTGATTATATATATATATATATATATATATATATATATAGTCATTAAAAATGGTCATGAACTAAAGTTATCTTAATTCCAATTGTAAAGTATATATATATATATATATATATATATATATATATATATATATATATATATGAAGAAATATAGTTTTAAGGTGTGCTGTATTTATGGGATAAAGTGTTCAATATCAGAAATAGAGTGTATGCAAATATAAATATAAAAGTGAACACTGAAGTCAACAGAGGCGACAGTCTGTTTCATGCTAGATGCAATCATCAGGCGATCTGACGATTGCATCTAGCATGAAACAGCCTGTTGCCTCTGAGTGTTGACTTCAGTATTCACTTTTATATTTATATGTATATTAGGTTGGTGCAAAAATAATATTGGTTTTTAACGTTTAAAAAGACGTCAAAAACCGATATTATTTTTGCACCAACCTAATATAATTAGAAATAAAATAAAGTTTTGCACAGCGAGAAATCAAACAGGGAACAGATTTTTCTAACAGTTCCACCTACAAGTAGACTCTACCCACCTCTAAAACTAATGTTGGATAGTTTCAACCATCTCTCTGTTTATTTCTCGCATCTACTGATGAAGAACACAGGCGTGTTCGAAAATTCTGAACTTGGAACCTCAATCTCCGTGCTTCATTTTTGTCACCTGGTTAATATTAATAAAGGTTCTTCGTACTGATTTCATCAGTACCCTTTCATTTGACTTTGTTTTATTGACCAACTTATCTACTCTATTTTATATATATATATATATATATATATATATATATATATATATATACAAGATGCGATGTATAAATTGTCGCCATTTTATATTTTTAATTTCTTGTATGTGTGTTGTTTTGTTTTGTTTTGTCAACTGCACTATATAGTAAGGTCAGTTGGGTACTGCTGGTGAGAAAAAGATCACAATGGCACAATTCACTCCACCAGGGATTTGGAAATAGCATGCTGTACTGCTTAGTATTTGTGCTGAAAGCTCCAATATGAACATTTCAGAGTGTTTGGGTGTTAATCTGAGGGCAGTGCAGAGGTTTCAGAAAGAGTTAGATGAGTTTAATGGTGATTACGAAGGTGTTTGGAGTGATCACTAGTGATGGCAATGTTATGTCTCCATTCATCTTCCCATAGGGTAGACTCAACACAGACACTTAAAATCAAGTGCCTTGAAGAGGTAGTGCAACAATGGGTCAAAAGGGTGGCTGCTGGAAGACCCTATGTCAGGCAATAGAACTCTGCACCATGCCACACAAGCAAGAAATCCCAATCATAGTTGTCAGACCATTTCTGTGACCATATCACTTCTTACATCTGGCCACCTAACTCCCCAGACTACAACCCTCTTGATTATTATGTGTGGGGTACAGTTGAGTGACAGTTCAACTACTTGTAATACATTCAGTTAAGTTACATGCAACTGGTACTTTTTCAAGTATCTGGTCAATTTTTTTAGCCAAAAGATATTCTGTTGCAAAGAAAATGCAGAAACTGCACTCAAAGATTTCTTGGCATTCAAACCTTTAGAGATTTATCTTAAGGCATGCATATCCTTGTGACTCAATGGCAGAAATGTACAGATGGTCAGAGTTTTTATTTTGACTGATCTAAACACTGTTTAAATGCATTAATTCAGGAATATAAGTTGAGTCTAAAACCAGACATTGTTTTTTTTCTGAACAGCCTTATACAAATTGTGGAAAAAGATGATATCAGTAGCTTGCAGTTATCAATGATGCTAGCACAGTTTCGAACATGAAATCTGTAAATAGAAATAAAGTACAGATAACTCTTTAAAAAGTCAAGGATTGATTTGTACTTTATATTATGAACAGGACGCATCAATATTTTTATCATCTGACAAATGGCTTGAGGGAGGTCTAATGAATGCTAATCCACAAAAGATATACCCGCACCCACCAAATTTTTTCTTATTTTTTTACAAGCTACCAACTAAACTTAAGTAGGTCCCAATTTTCTAAAAGATAGATTCCTTGGCTTTGTCATTGACTCAGCTATTTTAATGCATTTTATTATGATTCATTTTGTTTTTTCCTCTAATCTAATTCTCTTCTTTAAGTGTGGAACCTCTGTGTTTGTCGGTGCCTGCTCGTGCAAAGAATGCCTGAAAGTTACTGAAAGGTTCTGGCCCAAACCAGCTTTCTAAAGTCTAACAAAATATTGTAATGTCTGGAAATTCCTTTCTTGGTTTGGTTGAGAACTTTTTAACATTCTCTCATCTATGAACTGGTAATTTGTTTTATATTTTTTGAAGATCTGTTATTATTTAACACTTTTTAACTGCTGGCTTTGAAATATATATATATATATATATATATATATATATATATATATATATATATATATATTTCAAAGCCAGCAGTTAATATATATATATATATATATATTTCAGAGCCAGCAGTTAAAATTTAAAAGTTAAAACAGGAGGCATGGTGGAATAGTGGTTAGTGGCTCAGATTGAGGAATCAAAGAGCCGAGTTCAAATTCCAGTCAAATCCATTCACTTATGTGCTAATACCCTTCGGAAAGTATTAATCCTCTCCTTCTCTCTCCAGCTATGGGTAAATAGCAGGACAGACCTGGTTCTATAGCCTTGGATTGCAGCTGGTCTTGGAGAAAGAAAACTCTGAATTCAAAACCTGTGGAGGGTTGTTTGGGGACTTTGTGGCATGTAGTGCATCGGTTCTCCATATTCAGCTCTTCAAATGTGTGGTTGGTACTGCACAAAGCCTTCACCACTATAATCAAATCATATGTGCTGGTGTCTGGGCTGTCAGTACCTAGGAACTGAGCTGTTTGACCCTCATATATCAAATATGATGGTAATGTCCACCATATATATATATATATATATATATATATATATACTGTGTGCCAAATTATTATTGAGATAACTTTTTTTATAATATTTCAAAAACCGTTCAATCAATTCACACAAAATTTTCACACAATGTTGGCAACACTAACCTGGGCAATCACTGAAATTTTTGAACTGATCTGCACAATGTAAACAAACTGGCGCCATATTTGTTATCAGCACAGTGATTTGAGCGTGCCAAATTATTATAAAAGTGTAAGAATTTAGTAAAAAGATGGGCCATAAAACCAGTTTAAGTAATGCTAAAAAGAAAACTACCACGTCAGAACTCTCAAAAGGTAAATCTACCCTAGAAATTTCTAAAATGATAGGGAGGTGTCATCAAACAGCGAAAAAGTTCACTGCCGACCCTACACAAGTACGCAAAAGGGCAGATAAAGGCAAGCCAAGGGTTATTTCACGTCGTCTCATGTCACAACTTAAACGAGGAGCCACAAAGAACCCAGGACTTACCAGCCAAGAGCTTTTCAGTTGCATTGGGGATCCTACTGTGTCTAAAAGTACTCGGTGTCGGTATCTGAGGGAAATATCAACAACAGACAAACCTGTATTGAAGCCTCCGTTGACGAGAAATCACATTCAAAATTGCTTGAAATGGGCCGAGGACAATATGAAGATTGACTTCTCTAAAGTTTTGTTCACAGACGAAACTCGATGGACCAGATAGATGGTGCAAAGGCTGGGTAATGAACGGACAGAATCGCCATCAGTGTTTGAGATGCCAACAAGGCGGTGGAGGCATAATGATCTGGGGTGGTATTATTGAAAAAACATTAGTGGGCCCATGGAGAGTACCAGATAGTGTCAAAATGACTGCTGATGCATACATAGCGTTTATGAAGGAGCATCTTGAACTGTGGATGAAAAGGCAAAGAGTTGCCTTCAGAAGGGCTATTATTTTTATGCAAGATAATGCTCCCTCACATGCTGCTCACAAGACTACTGAATATTTGAAACAGTTAGGCTTCAATAGAACTCGAAAAATTCACCAGATTTGAACCCAATCAAAAACCTTTGGAGCGTCATGAAGCAAAGACTGTATGCCAACGGATGACAATTCAGGAGCAACGCTGAGTTGTGTGAAGCAATTTTTGACATTTTTGACATCCTACAATTAACAAATTCTATGGATCGTCCACTTCTTCAAGTAATTTCAAAACAGAGAAAGCACATTCCCTATTAATTTGTTTAAAACTGTGCCTTTGTTTGTATCTGTTATTATTTGTTTGATTATCTTATTTATTAGCTTCTTTTGATCATATACATTCACGTGTAACATTAATAAATGTTTTGTGTGCTCAATTCTGGGATTTTTACTAAACCTTTCTAATAATTTGGCAAGCTCAAATCACTGTACTGATAACAAATATGGCGTCAGTTTGTTTACATTGCACAGATCAGGTTGAAAATTTCAGTGTTGCCAACATTGTGTGAAAATTTTGTGTGAATTGATTGGACGGTTTTTGAAATATTATAAAAAAAGTTATCTCGATAATAATTTGGCATGCAGTATATATATATATATATATATATATATATATATATATATCTGAATGTAAAAGGCCAAAGAATAAAATTACAACATCCAAAACATTAATTTAAAACAGGGCTCAATACAAGAGTAGAGCAATAAATATTTATTTTACACTGTTACATTAGAACATGCAAATCTCCATCATTGTTAGCCCCCAAAAGAAACGTTTGATTTTAACATTGAAACAAAATGTACAGTTTTGTAGTGAATATTTACATGTTCTAATGTAACAGTGTATAATATATATATCTGTGTGTGTGTGTATGTATATCTAGGAGTAATACAAATATAAGAGTTGTAACTTAGCAGATGTTATATTCAGCAACCTAACTCCAGATGTTTGAAGACATACCTTTTTTAAAAGTTTGGTTTACTCATCAGGAGAAAAAGAAAGAGAAGTAGATGTATACATATAGGTAGTGTAATGATTAGCAATGAAGAAAGGGGAATTGGCAAGCTGTGTTCAAATTCTGGCTTTATCTGTTGTATTCACTTTCACACTCATTCTTTTTGTTAAAGATATAAATCCTTTTTTACTATCCTTCCTCAATTATAGGTTAAATAGCAGGGTAGACTGGGTTCTCTAGGTTTGAGTATCAGCCAGTATAGGACAACTTTGAATTCAAGTGTTTATGTTTAAACAGAAAGATCTGGAAATGTGTATATGACTTTTGCCTCCCATCATGTGATATACATGGATGCCTGTCAGCTTACTTCCCATATTAAATCTGGAAAAGTGGACAGTTGCTCCAGTACAGTGTGAGTGTTTACTTTCTTAATACAGCTGTTTAGTATTTGGACTATTGCTGATATATCTACCCAATCTTCACTTGCCAGCCTTGACAGAGTTCAAAAGCATTTATGCAGCCATGTCAATGATCAATTATTTTTCAGTCTCCAACCCCCTTTCTCACAGACACAATGTTGCAAGCTTATCGCTATTAAAATTAAGCAACATTGAGCCTGGTCAGTACCTAGAGGGGTGGCCACTTGGGAATGACAGGTGCTGCAAGCTTGGATTGGTGGCATAATGGATAATGACTCAGAATTATTAATCAGGGAACCATGTTCCAATTCCTGTTGAACTCATTATATTCACTTGTGTATAAATGCCCTTGGGAAGGTTATGAAGCCACCTCTTCTCTCCCTAGCTATGGGTTCATTAGTAAATACTTGTATCCCTAAATCATAACATTACTGTCCATTACACTACCTGCACAAAGCCTAAGAATATTCCAGCTCAATACATGAGCCAAGGCTATTTTGCAATGTTGGATGAGCTGTTGCCAAATAAAAAAAACAGCTGTTCATATTCCGGGGACAACTTTTACTATAATGACAATGACACACCAATATGTGATGTAAAAAAATAACATCTCAACAGATATCTCAGAAAACAAACTGGTTCATGTTTTTGAAAGTTTTTCTTTTTTTTAATGATGTTCAACCAATACAAGGCTCAAGAGCCGCTCAAGGTAGAGACTTATTGAATAAGGTGTGTGATATGAATGTAAGAGTAGGAATTGAAGATTATGAGCATATGCATGTTAGATAATTATTGAATCTAGTCTGTTTGGGGAAGCACTCTTGTGGAAGTCTCTTTCATTAAGTAACAGTTCTTGCGAAGAAGCTGAGTGAAACTTCCTCCTTACTAATGGATTATGAGGTGAATGAGGATGAGTCTACTTCCTGGGCATAGTAAGGCAGGTTTTAGCAATAAATATTTGAATTGGGATGACACTACAATATAGAAGAAGTGACCGCCATATTTGGTAACTCCGGATTGAACTCTGAAGACTATATGTCTTCTCCAACACTCAATGGGCTTTTGACAATATTTCACACATCTTACCGTGAAGGTGGGAGGCAACTTATGAGGATCATTGAAGCACAAAAATCCCATTGTTGTGTGTGCAACCAACCATTTGGTGAAGCCTTGCAAAAAAACGCTAATAAGGAGTTGGCTCATGTTGGGTAGGGTGGATGAAAGATTTGGCACCTGCCACATGTCCCATCAAAGTGAGAGAGATGCTCCAAAAAATTGCAGAAGAAGTTACAATTGATGGAGAAGAGCAAAGACGATGCCAAGAAAATATTCATAACCCAACGAGACAACTCAGTCCACGACAGATCACACTGAGGTAATCACGTAAAAAGTAGAAGATAACAAAGAAGAAAAGAAAATAAATGCCTGAGGGTAAGCAATCTGTCATACAGTCCACAACAGATGCTGAATACCCACAAGATTCATGGTTAAAACAAACCCAGATACAAGTAAGAATTTTTTTCTCCCCCTTCTTCTTAAAAGTTCCTCAAACTGCACCTCCCCAAAATAAAGAAACTACCTTTCAAGCACCTAACTGTAAAACCATATTTTGTCTTACCCCCTCTCAATTTTCTCATCACATTCATGCCCCGCATATTGTAGCAACCCCACCATTCCTTTCGTATTACCCTGGTGAGATGCAGGTTCCACTCAAGCAGCTTCATCCATTGAGCTACTGCTCTGTGGAATTAAACCTTGAGAGGTTGCTTCCCTGATCACTACAATCTTAACCTGTTCAAGTCTGTTGTTAACTGTTATCTTCCATGCATGTCCACATAAGATGTGTCTCTTACTCTATAACCTTCTGCCTCCAGTAGCCTTCGAGCCTTGTACAGGGTGAACACCACCGAAAAAAAAAACACAAAAAAAAAACACTAAAAATGAACTGAAGGCAAGGGTTATAGCAGCATTCACCAATTTAAACAAGGAGACCGTCCACAAGAGTTGAAGGAGATTCCAAAGTCGTCTGGAGGCAGTGGTCGAAGCCAATGGCAATTTTATTGAATAAATTTACTCTTTAGTATTTCAAGATATTTTTCTTTAGTTTTGGTAAATATCTGTTAAAATGAGATGTCGGTGTTATTTTCAATTTTGTGTAATTTAGACAACAATTTATCCATCACACTCTGAAAAATAATACGAGTCAGTAACAAGAGATTTGCAGAATTTTACTATCAACGATTTCCACTCCTAGAACATTAAGGATTTTATTTATTGTTATATAAAATAATAAAAATGATGAAGATTTTTAAAAAAAAGTGTATCTTTTTTTTCAAGATCTGAAGCAGACTGAATAAAAAAGATGTTATTGGACTTGGCTAACTTTTTGCCAGATTCTGTAGTAAATGGAATAACCAAGCGAAAAACATACTGTCAACGGTTTGCAAGAACAGCATGCAAAAAAACAATACCCTGCAGTGTCTTCAAAAAGAAAGAGAGTAATAAATAATGTGTGTACAATTAGAAAGTTTTTGAGATATTGGCATCGGTGGTAAGGGAGAGAAAAAAGAAAAGCGTGTGTGTTGGAAAGAATGATCAGGTGGCGCTATTTGCTAGCAGCAGCAGCAACAACCAGTAATGGCTCGATAAAGCGTTGCTTGTTGAGATGAATGGACCATTTGCATTTATTTTAGAAGCAATGGAAAAAGTATCAAGTCCTAACCACTTAGATTCTAGAATTATTTAAGAATAAAGGCTAAAATGAATAAAGCAAAACATTTAAGAACAAGAAGCCATATGGAAACAAGATCTAATTTTTACTTTTGTTAAAAAAAAGAGACCTCGCTCGATTGTTAATTTGACTTGTTTTTATTGTTGATACGGATTCATGTGATACGAAGGGTGGGAGGCGATTTTAAGTGAAAGTTGGAGGTTTCTTGAGAAAGATAAAAAAGGTGAACATGGGTGGAAAGAACGGTTGACAGTGAAAAAAGAGAAATGACATGTCAGAGAGAGAGAGAGAGAGAGAGAGAGAGAGCGAGAGATAGATAGATAGATATGGGTAGAGAAACGGAGTCAGTAGTTAGAAGAATCCAGAGATATGAGTCCTGAGAAAAAGAGGAAAACTGGAAAAAATAAAATATAGTAATACTGAGCGGGAGCGAACTGAAAGCAAGAAAAAAAAAAAGGAAATAAAATTCTACAATAAAGCTTAAAAAATAAAAATCAGAGAGAATTATGAAAGAGACTGAAAAAAATAATAAAATCAGAAATAAAACTTTAAAATGAGGACGAACATAAAATAGAATAAAAATACTAAGAAAACTTGGTAAGAAGAGATAAATATTTTTTACAGTTTGTTGGAAAATATAAAAAATTTAATCTAAAATAAAAAAGAAAGAAAGAAAGAAACGTAGTACCATGAGGTAGTAAAAGATGGGAGGAGGAGATGTAGTGTACAAAGGGAGTGGGAATAATGCCTAAAAGGGAGTAAGCGAGGAGTAGTGTGAGAAGGTAATTTTAGTGAGGAAGTTGGAGGAAGATCCAAGCGGCAACCACCGACTCGAGATGTTATGAGTGTGTCTGTGTGAATGTGTGCGAATGTATTGTAAGGACGAAGTAAGGAGTACCAAGGGAAGAAACAACAACATAACCCTCCCCCCAACAAAACAAACAAAAAATAGCAAACACCCAGGATTACCATTATTTTTTTTTTCAGTGACGGAACTCTTGTGGTTCCAGTCGCATGAAAAAAAAAATTAATCAGGGAGGACAATGTCTGGACAGGGACCTTCTTACCGATTCGCTGACTATTTTGTAATTTGTGGTTTGGACGTAGCCTCGGGACTGGAACCCGATACATTGTCAGGTAAGATAGAAACAAGAAGGAAAATGCTTTTCATTGATTTAGATTTATTTTGTAAAGAATAAATAATAAATATTTCACTATTGTTTTTTGAGCCATCTCCATAATTCATGCATAAATTGGCAGTACTAAAAACTGTACAAACTGTTTTTGTTTGCTACCAACAACAGTGTTTTGGTGGCAATGTTAATGAATGTTTACATAAGTTATTGTAATTTACAGTTATATTCACTTATAGAATTTTATTAATCGCGACTTTAAAATGAATCGTATTGCCAATACGCCTTATTTGGAACTTTTGACAGCATCACAGTCTTTTTCGCGATCTTGCAAAAACAAATAAAATTTCATTGAGTAGAAAATAAATTTAAGAATCATTTTTTTTTTTTTTTACAACCATTTTAATATTATTCTATATTAAAAAAAATAATATTTGCAAAACTCATCCTTCCTTAATTAAAAGAAGATATTTATCGCAAAACGTATTGTATACAAGAAGACTCTCTCTCTGTCCGACCGATATTTAAAGTCGTTTTCCGGTTTTATTTTAAAAAGTCATGAGAGGATTTTTAGGTTTTACGGTTTAAAACAGTTTTACTTTTGTTAGTGTAAAACTTTTAAATTAGTCTTTATTCTCATTAAACGTAAAACAACTCTAGTTTATTAAATAATATTCAAGTAGTACCATTGCTTTTTTTTTTTTTAGTTTTAAATAACAATTAAAATAAAAACAATGGTACCACATTGACTTGGGAGTTTTCCTCTGCATATTGCGTAAACAGATGAGATGTACAATTGTCAGTTAAAACTTAAAACTTAGAAGATTTTAAGATGAAATTCTGTGCCTTCTGATTTTTTTTCCTAAATGAAAAAAGTTAATGTATGAGATTAAAAATTTTAATTGTCATTTTATGTGCAAGACTGATCGCTACAATTAGGAGGTGAAGCATTGTGTGTATTTTTCTTGCTATTTTTTTTTTTTGTAATTGTTACTTTTTCCATTTTTATCGATCAGGTTTGTAAAACAGCAAAAAAATGAAGCTGGCAGAATGTAGATAACAAACAAGTAAAAATCTAACTAACTCTAGTAGTCTAGTTACACTAGTTAACTTCGACAACTGAGGCTGATGTTAACTAGTAACTTCAAAAAAGCCTACTTCGGTGCTAATATAGTACGACTATTGCTGTTAAAAGTAAAGTGTTACTAGTGTTTTTGAATACGACTTAAGTTTTGTTTGAGTTATTTTACTTACGTTCATCGGTATGAACATTTTAACAGTCGTCCTTGTGTAAAAAAATGAATGTGTTATTAATTAATACATTTTAATTGTGTGTAACTATCAAGTCAAGAGAGAAAAAAGTGACTTATAAAATAGCTCACTTGGCATTTAAACAGATTCATATTTTTTTTGCCACGTGCGTTTAGTACTTTTTGGGGGTAACAAAATATTCATTTTTTTTTTTTTTTTAATTTATTCTTTATTCTGAATTATCTTTAAAAACCTCCTCCATGCATGACCAAATCCACTTTGTTTTTGGTTCAAGTTAAAATTCGAACTAGCACAGAAACGTTGAAAAAAAAAAAATCAATCCTTTTTGCCCCCGCACAAGAATGAATGGAATTGGTACTTTAACTTTACTTAAGTGTTTGTAGAATAAATGAAATGATTTTTTTTACAGAAGAAAAGGAATTGTTACATTTTTATTTTGCAAATACATAATTAAAACTTTTTATTGGTTAATGCAAGAAAAAAAAGTATTTCGCAGAAATAGATCTTGAAAATTGTTCACATTCAGAAAGAACGACTCCCTCCAAAGTCCAAATTGTCTCAAGAAGCAAGCAATTTTTTTTTTGTTTTTTTTTTAAATCGATCCCACAAAGCATAAAAAAACATTTACTTGGAAACTGTTACATTGAGAAAACTCTAAAAATTCGCCACCTTTTATAATAGAAAAAAAAAATTAATGTCATTTTGAGTACGTAAACATTAAACAAAAATATGACTAACGCTTAACTTTGTTTTTGGGACACTATGAAAAAGACAAAAAAAAAATATATTTTTGTATTTGTCTTTTTTATGAATTCCTTAGATATAAACATGAAGTGTGGGAAAACAAAAAAAATATCCGACACAGTTTCCAAAGCTGCAATATAAACAATAAACATTCATTGTTTTTGGAGCAACATGCTTGATCGTCCGTTGTCAGTTTCGTTCGACTTAGGGAAAATACTTTAAAGAAAAGAAGAGTTATAAAGACTAAATAAAAAGAGTAAATCTTGAAACAAAAAAATTTTACTCATGAAATAATTTTTGTTCACTTTTGTTTTATGTTTTTTGATGAATAAGAAAAAGCAACGATTTGTTTTCACTAGTGGAGCCTAAAAAAAAAAATAAATATGTGCAAGTGTTTCCTGTTTCCAGAAACAAAGAATGTGATGATAAGGTTAAAAAAACAAATTGAAAAATATTTATTTATTACAGTATTACACAATATATTTTTATGCATATAAAAAGAAAGAAAAAATATATATTTGTTTTGCGTGGAAATTTAAATAAATCAGAAGGTCTCACTCTCATCACTATTTTAGGGGTTTTGGGTTTTGGCATTTCATTTAAGTTGTTTTAACGATTTTTTCAAACTTTTGAACAAATGAAAAGAATGGTATGGTATGTAAAATAATTATGAAGAAATTTAAACTAAACACCTTTTTTTTTTTATGCACACAAATCCCGTTTTTAAAGTATAGAAATAGTTTTTACTTTTTTCTGGTCATATTGTTCAGTCTTTGATTTAATTTTTTTTAAAATAACTTTGTTGCTAAAAATCAGCTGACTGCTTGCGTACGTTGCTAAATTAGTAGATTTTATTTTTGTAATGTTTAAATTAAAAGTAATCAGTCTGGGAGAAATTTCAGTTATTACTACAAATTTGAAATTTAGAAGTTTAACTTTTCTGAAATTAATTGTAACAAAAATTTAGACCTAAATGAAATATTGATTGCATATTGATCTTTCTTTTTTATTTTTCATTGTATATTTTTTTAATTTAAAAAGTTTTTTTTTTTTTTTTTTATTTTATTTTTATTTTGATCAGTCACTGGAGAAATTGTTGTAGTAATTATTGATTATTTTATTTATTTTTAAAACTGTTCACACCCATCTCGTAATCTGGGATTCACGGATTATATGTGTTTTTCGCATCGATTCTCTTTTTCACATAAATGATTTAAATCATTTTTTTATTCTGTCTAGAGACTGACTTCGTTTTTAATTATTTTGATGGGTGTTGGTATCATTATCAGGAAATTAAGTTTACATCTGTCAGAAAAAAAAACTAACTTTTTCTGCAGTTGTTGCATTTTTAATTTATTATTTGTAAAAAAAAAAAAAAAAGAAAAAAGTTACACATTTGTTTTTGTTTTTTTTCGAAATTAACATCAGGCACTTTTTATTTTTGTTTCTTTTTTTTTAACCAAAAAAGATCAAACTAAAAAAAAAAAATCTTATACAAAATTTAAGTTTTAAAGTAAAAATTAAGAAGAATCAATATTAATGTTATATTGGTATTGGAGAATTTCTTTTTAAAATTTGAAGAAAACTAAAAGTTTATTTTTTTTCTCGTAATTGAAGTTTTAAAACAGATAACATTTTTTGTTTACAATCCAATTTGAAATAAAATAAGCACTTAATATTTTCACAAACCTTATTATTTTTTGCCTTTAATTTTAATGATTATCTGTGAGATTGGCGTTACACATTCTTCTTAAAAATGTACAAAACGTCATCATAATGTACCAGACTTAGACCTAGAGTTAAAATAAATAAATAAAAAAAACCACTGAGTAGGAGAAAGAAAAGGACAGTGTCTGGTACCATTGATATTCATGATGATTATTATTAAATAATTCTACAAATTTTTTATTTGTATTATTTTTTTTTTAATTTTCAATCCTACAATGTCGGTTATGTTTTTGTGTCGTAACGTTCTTGTTCTGTCGTGTCGTGTGATGTTTTTTTTGTCACATGTGCATCGTAGATTTTACCTGGTTATCTACATGGGACATAAATTTCACAATAAAAATGTTTGCTAAAATAAAAACAGGTGATTAAAAAGGGAGATCCAACTTGAATAAAGCACTATTTCTCGAGTTGAAACTGGTGTAAAAAAACACCTGACCCGATGAGCCTTCCTTGCTCTCTTTCATTGTTGTCTTTCTCTCTGTCGTCTAATAATCTATTAGTAGATTTCGTGCAATATTTTTGTCGGCATTTCATAAGTCAAATCTTTAATTGACCGATTCATAACTACGGGGTAAATTTTCCAAAATATATTACTAATTTTAGTTGTCTACTAATCTCATAAAAATTCTAAATCATTTTTTAAACTTAGCATTATCTCCCTTATCAATTAAAATAGCAAAATATAAGAAAAATGCCTGTGCGTTAAAGGTAGAAATTTTAGTTTCTTATGTCCGACAAAGACACACATTTTTAACATTCTTTTATATCTTTGTTTATGGGTTTGGTTAAATTTATGTGTAGGAACTGAATAAAATATTCAATTTTTATTTTATATCGTCTGTACTGTACACAAACGTATGTTCTTTAAAAAAAATGCTTCTTCACAGAGTGGATGTGAGTGTGTGTGTTGTTTGTAATTAAGTCTCTGTTACAAATTTTTTTAAAATAATCCAAATTTTGTACTTAATAAATTAACTGACTCATGCAGAATTTCATCAATACAAAAAAGAGCTTCAGATAGGAAATAAATACCGATAAAATTTTTCTTATTAATGTTTTTAACTAGTTGCATTTTTGAGCCTACAAATCAAAGATAAATTTAAAATTATTTAAAATAAAAATGTTAATTTTTAAATTAAATTTGTTTACTTTTTTTTAGGTCTTAAAAACGGTTTTCAGTGTTTGTTTGCTTTTTTTCACGTTTTTAAATTTTAAACAAGAACAATGTTTAAAATGCTTGAAAATGACAATTGAATAACAAGCAAATTAATTTAGTTGGGTTGCCATAAAAATGCCATCTTGTTTTTTATTTATCCTGAAAAATTGGATCACTTTTTAGTTTAATTTTTAACTTTTAAATAATTTCTTATCAATGGACAAAACTACATTTGGAAACTAATTTGTTGCACTGTAAAAAGGCACAAGTGACAAAATACACTATGAAACAACTTTGTGTTTTTGCCAAGGTAGTTTCAAATTTTAACAATTTTAATTTCCTTTCACTTGGCCTTGTGCCATACTAAACTAGGCTTAGGAAGTATTACAAAATTCCTGTTCCTCAGGTAAAAGTTTATTAAAAAAAAATCAATTGAGAATGGGTCTACCGATTATATGAGAAAAGAATCAGAATTAGTTGCTAAATTTGTAGTTTGACTTTTTTTTTTTTTTTTTTTTTTTTTTTTTTAGTTTAAAAAGAGAATGGTTACTAATTTGACACCCACAGGACATATTGAAAGCAATATAGATTCAGCAGAGAAATACTACATAAGTTAACCTATCTGATAAGCTTGTGTAAATTTAAATTAGCAGGAAAAAAAATGGAAGGAATAGTATTAAAAAAAGAAAAAAAAAAAAAAAAAAAAAACGAACGTCGGTAAGATACAAGAAAAAGATAGAAAGTTGTGGAGGGCTACGATCGCTCACGTCCTGAAAGGACACAGTACCTAGAAGAGTAGTGTAGTGAGTCTTTAATTAAAAAAAAACAAAGGCAACTGGAAATTTTCGCACATGCTTAATATTTCAAATCAAAATAAAAAATAGATATCAAACAAGCAATCAATACTTTACTGTTGCTCTCTTGTCTTTAGTTTAAATTCACTTAGAAAAAGTTTTCTTTATTTTTAAAGCAACATTGCAAACCACTGTCAATACATGAGGGTTCATTTTTCTTTCATTATTTGCAATTGAATGTTCATTCATTTCTATGGTTTATGAAGAGACCATGATTAATCATCATATCCAGAGACACTGCATTTTTTCAGTCACTACCCAAGTGACTGATATTAATTTCTGATCTGATGACCCTCCTCAACAAAAACATCACTAATAATATTGTAAATTGTGTCTTTATCAAACAGTATCAGACTAAAAACAAAGAGATACGCAGCTTTTTTTTTTTTTTTTTTTCTTTTTCTTTTTGTTGAACTGATTATTCATAAGATACATTACAATGTTTACAGTTGGGCACAGAAAATACAATTGGTTTGTTTTACGGCATAGCAACCTCAATGCGTTATTTAAATGCTGATGAGATTTTTATTGCTGGTAATATTTTTTTTTCAAAAATATATTTCTCGTAATAATTTGTTTACAAAGTATTTCTGGTATTAAGACCTATTTTTCTACATTCATAGTGTTTTGACCCCCATTCTGGGGTTAACTATCTATTTAACCCATAGCTTGGACGCTAACAGGTACTACCACCCTGGATCATGGTGCACTTAAGTCTTAAGAGCTGGTTCGACACTCCTCAAAACCTCCTGATCAGAGGCCTTACTGTTGGACGTAGTTTATCGTCATATCCAGGGCGGGCACAGAAAATATAACCAATCAAATAATAAAAAATTAGCCTTTTTTGTTAAAATCTTTATAATTTATGACTTGGAAAATTTTTAAATGTTTTTAATTTTCGTAGTCATTTCATAAATATAAATTGTATGCATTGAACTAATTCTCTTTTACACAAATATAATTTGGGATCAAATTTTGTAAAACTGAAATAAAAATTCTGTTGCATTTTATCTATCTATATATATATATATATATATATATATTATATGTGTGTGTGTGTGTGTGTATATATTTCCTGAAAGAATTACTACTTTCCTAAGTCAACATACACAACCACAAATATGTTGAAAAATCAAAAGAAAACTTAAATCCATCACCACATTCCTTTGAAGATGTACCACATGTACGTCTCTCCTACTATAACAATCTAATCACAACCTAAACAATTTTCATTTAAAAAAGGGAAAAAATCTTGAATATTACCTGCTCACTTTACTTTTCGCCAGACTTTAAATTATGACACTTTGTGTCCTCCACATGCTTTGACTGACCTTTCCACCACCTGATGAACATTCATGAACATTCTCAAATTTAAAAGCCTTGATAAACCAATGACATCCCCTGCTTTTGCATATAAGCACATGCAACAAAATAAATCCTACTTTGCCTTGATAAAGTCCCTCAGAGGATGAACCATATTGGCTAAGAGTAGGTTTTCCTCTAGTCTCTTTTTATTCATTTTGTCTCCTCTACACATACACACTATCTGAGAATATTAACGCACACACACACACACACACACATATATATATATATATATATATATATATATATATATATGCTCAATAAATTAATCAAAATTCAATTTACTTATCTCTTGACTGACTTCAAAATTTCAGAGGGTTCAATTAATTTATCAGATCTTCTGATTCAGATGAGCAGTGTTCTGTAAAACTTTGAAGTCACTTGAGAGATAAGTCAATTAAATTTTTATTAATTTATTGACTATTATCAACCTAATTCTCTACTGAGCACTTTCTTGACAAAAGTTTTACTCACTTTGAAATAGGTTAAATGCTAGTAACTTTTAGATATTTTAATACATCATGAATTTCTGTTATTATTGATTATATATGTATGTATATGCATGGTAACCTTCTAAGTGTAGCTTAGATGTGGCACAAGGCCGAAAGTATGGGCTACTCAGTGAGGATCAAACTCGCTCTTCAGTCATAATTGATCTAGCGAGACAAGCTTGCTAACCATTACACCACGTCTAAGTGTCCCATGCATGCATGTATGTATGTATGTATTATGTGAGAGAGAGAGAGAGAGATCATTAGTTATTAGTCAAATTCTGGGCGTTAGATGGTCTGAAGATTGCTTGGAGCATGAAACTGACAGTCATCATGCAGTGTGGATTCCTATGTTCACATTATATATCATCATCATCATAGCTGAGTTTTTTTTTTTTTTTTTTTTTTTTGTTGAGGCAGGACTGGGATTAATCTTACATAAATGAAGGTGGGCCCTACTGGAAAGAGGATCTCGGTTTACCTCTCCACTTATGACTGTCACTAGCATCAACTAATTCTAGGCCCAACTATCTCCTGAAGTTCTGAAAAACATCCTTCCAACACATCTCAGTAATATTAACAGTTAATCAGTAACGTTAAAAAAAACAAGTATTTTAAAAGAAAAATTTACATTAACAAAAATCATCAGTGAAACATGTCAAAATAGAAATTTTTCAAGTGGTTTTATATATTTACCCTTCTGTTGGGTTCTCATCCAACCTTACTTTATAAGGGCATCAAAATATGTGATAAACTACCATAGATTGAATCAGTGAAGAAATGAGGTCTTGAGAATGAAGCAAAAGATATAATAGTGTCATGGGAATATTATGACATTATAGGAGCAACACAAGGAGGTCAAAAAGTAATTGGATTTAAGCCTTTCTTAATCATGATCTAATGGGAATGCAGAATTGCTGCTAGAGAAGGCAAAAAGAAGTGAAGTTCACCTGATCAATAGTCAAATGGGAAGAGAATGGCATTCAATGGCAATTAAGTTGGGAAGAAATCTGGAAATAGAACACATTATGAATAAGTTTTCTGCTTTGAGCTACCTAACATACTTCCTGTACTAACCAATAAGGATAAATGCAGGCATGGAAAGATTGGCACGCTAAAGCATACCCTCTCAAATAGTTCACTAGCATTAAACAAGTACCACTGGAGGCATAATGAAGTACTCAAAATCATCTAAAGTGTTACCAAAGAGCAGAGGAATTAAATAAACAGTGGCAAGAACTACAGAATTAACTAAGTGTATGCTTTGTCACATTTGTTTTTCCAGATCAGCTTTTTAAAACAGAAGGTACGAGTTGGGAATGACAAGATCTGGAATGGGTAATGGGAGATAACAGTAGATCTGCCTGGTTTCCAAAAGTTCTTTTGAATACCAATCAGCCAAATTTGGTAACCTAGTGTGCTGAGAAGAAAATTGTTCATCTAGTTGAACTCATAGGACATTACAACTCGGATATGCGGTACAAAAATTTGGCTAAACATTTCCCTGTTGAGGAAATTGCAGAGAATACATAGGTGTGTAACTATAGAGGTGGCTAGTAAGTGCAAACCTAAAGAATATCCAAGCAGCAACTGAGAAGGTGAGCCATTGGATCAGACTCAAAAGAAATGGTGAACCTTGGCTGGAGGAAATGATCCTCAAAATAATGAGATTTAATTGACAGTAAGCCAGTTGAACCAGATGGCAGGGTTTCACATCAGTGAGATAGTTGGGGAGGGAGGGGGGGTCTACAGTAAACCCTGTTGAGAGGCAGGCTCCAAAATGAATCACATTCTCTAATAATGACCTTAAGAACTTCCTAGTATTTGGTATACAGAGCATTTGAATGGCAACATTTGTGGTATTAAGCTGGTCTTAAATTCCTTTCTATTATCATATTAAATCAATTCCTTCATCCTCTAGGCTATTGGTATGATTTGGTTTGTGAATTTCCTACCATTCTTGATCAGGGTAGTACAGCCTCAGCCTCAGTAGAAACAGGGTTATCAATAATTGTACAGTCCTTTAAAAAAAAAAAAAAAAAAAAAAAGAAATGAACAAGACAGTGGAATAAAGAGAATCTTAACCCTTAATTCCACATTAAATAAAGGGTTCTGTTTGAAATAATTGAAGTGTACCCTGATCAACAGAGACTCAAAGAACTCCTGAAGGGCACAATGGCCAGAACTCTGGGATAATAATAACAAAGAAAATAATGTCACTTGTTTAGGCTGTAAACTTATTAGTGCTCTGTTATAATACTTTCAGCCTGAGTGCAATCATTAAATGTAACATAATTAATTTTTATTATTTTGTGGAGAATTGGCCATGGTTAAGTTTAACTGACAAAATTCTCAAACAAAATTGACAAAGTTCTCAAATAATAAGAAAAGGAAGAAAAAGAAATAATACAAAGATATATTATTATTATATAATATTTTTATTGCCTGTATAAAAATGAAATTAATGGAGGTATTTTTATTTATTTATTTTTTTTATTCATACACTTTGTGATTCAATAACAAAATGAAACAATATCAATAAAAGAATTTCTATATTGTTTCAGGTGTTGATAAGCTTTTTGCTTGCAATGTCTATCCAATGACATATCTCACATTTTTATCTCTAATTCTCTTACAATGTTAACAAGTTTGTCTTTGAGAAGTGGGGATGTCATGTTTTAATTTTCCCAGGAATAGTTTTATCCTGTGAAATTAACTTCTTTCATGTTTTAGAAGGTCAAGATGAGTGACCTTTTCTACTGATTTATCAATGTCAGAGAGTCTGTGTTTTTCAAAGTGTGAAGGAAAGTACTTGTATATGAGTATACTTCAGGATGTCTGTTATAGTATAATAATAAGTTAGTCTTATAGGTCATAAGTAGTGTATTTTATTTATACTGGATATATCACTATTGTGGTCCTGTGTCGGACTAAATATTGTAATATAAGTAAAGATTCTTGAATATATTTGAATATGATATATCAGTAGATATTTTGGCTCACCTTAATATCCTCTCTCTAGACTGACTTAGTTGGGAGAATGTTTAAAATCACTATATATTAGAAGTTATGACTCATGACATGATCTAAGCCATCATTCTTCCTCTGCTTGTGGAAGACCAGTTGCCTGCTATTTCTGACAACAGTATAAGTACAGACATCACTTTCCTTTTAAGGAAATTCCTGTGAGAGTTTTTGAGAGATTTGTTGATAATTGAGTCAGAACAATTGTTTGTACCATTTTTTTAAAATTGAATTTTAAAGACAATACTTAAATTAGTTCAACCACATATGTGTTATTTTGTTTCACTACCTTTCGCCATCTTTGAGGCAGCTTCTTGATTCCATCCACCCGGAACTCGGGATCTTTCTGGGTGATGAACTAGTTTAAGTGGCTTTTATAGGTTCCTAGAGAATTGAAGTTCTTCCTATTCAGATAATTTTGTAAGGATCAAAAAAAGTGACAATCTGAAAGGGGAATGTCAGGTGAGTATGGTAGGCATAGTAGAGTATCCCAGACAAGCTGTACCACTTTCTGCCTGATCTGCAAAAAGACATGAGATCTGGTATTGTTCTGATGGAAGGTGTCCCTCTTGTTGACCAATTCTAGATACGTTTCATCAATTGCTGTCTTTAATCATTGGTCTGATTGGGAACAGTACTTTTCTGAACTCAACATCTGATTTTGTGGCAGGAACTCATAATACAGTAAATACACAATGTCCTTCCAATCCCATCAGATACACAGCATCACTTTCTTTGGGTGCAGATTATCTTTTTGAGTGGTTAACTGTGGCTCATTTCATTTTTCCTAGGACCTTTTTCGCTGTTGTAAGTAATCCACTTTGCATTTCCTGTGATCATTCTTTCCAAAAATGGTCTGTTTTTGTTGTGTTTGAGCAGAGAATCACAAAATATATACAGTACAGGCAAAAAGTTTGGGCCCACTCTTCATTTCTTTAAAAAACACCTTAAAATAAGATTTTTGCATTTTTTAAAGTAAAAGATAAAGTATCAGTAACTTGCTTTTATTTTGACAAAAAAATAAGTACTTAACTATAAAAACAGTATCATATTGTGTTTTTGTCAATAAAACCTCCACCTAACTTAATTACTGCTTTACAAATTCTTGGCACACTTTCCAACAGTTTAAAAAAAAAAAAAATAATAGATAGCAGATTTTCCCAATCATTCTTCAAGCACTGAAAAAGCTTACTCATGCTTTGGGTATACCCATTGATTTCTCCTATCCAATTCATTTCAATGGAAGTGAGGTTAGGGGATCAAGGTAAAGTCATAATTTCCAAAATTTTGGTCCTTTTTATTTTGACTTGAAGTAATTTTGACATAATTTAAAAGAGTGTTTTTTGGTTCATTGTTTTGTTGAAAGGGGATTTTTTCCCTTGGCTTGAATTAAATCTCCAGCCTTTTTGGTAATCTCAAAAAGTATACTGTTGGGTAAATGGCAAAACAAAATATAATGTTTCTGATACAAAATATTCATAATTTAGCAAAACGTATTGTGGACAGACGAATCCAAATTTCAACTATTTGGTAGTAAGAGGAACCTGGAGAAAGACTGAAAACTAAAAGCAAATACACTGTAGTTATGGAAAACTTATCTTTTACCTTAAAAGAAATACAAAAATATCTAATTATACGGTGTTTTTTATTTTTATTTATTTATTTATCTATTTTTTAAGAAATTCAGAGTGGGCCCCCAAACTTTTTTCTGTGATGTGTGTGTGTGTGTGTGTGTATATATATATATATATATATATATATAGTAGTGGCCATAATATAAGGAACAGAAACAACAAAGACATAAATATGTGTATTACTTAAAAAGTAATGCATGATTAGCAATTAAATTTTTACCGAATAAAGATTAGGGTGTAATGCATAAATATTATACAAACTTACAAAAATTTACATAGTTTTTTTTTAAAGATTAAATGGAACAAAGGAAATAAGCTACTGGACAAAAGTTAAGGAACGATGTTAATAATTTGAATAAACTTTTAATTTACATTGTTAAAACACTCGATGGAGCTTTTCAACAATAAGTAAAAGTTCATTTATCATTAGGACTTTATTTTTAAGCAATATGGCAAATTCTACACACAAAACGCTCTCTTTTGAAGAAAAAAAAACTCATTATCACTATCAAGAAAAAAAAAAAAGTCAATTTCAGAAATTTCTGATATTGTTCCTAGGTCTAAAAGTGTCGTTCATCGTGTAATTAGCAGGTTTATAAAACCGATAAAACGTTAGATGCAAAACCCAAAACCGGCAGACCTCCAAAAACATCGCAAAGAGAAGATCGAAGAATTGTTAGAATATCTACAAAAAACTGTTTTGAGACTGTTACATCAATTGCCCGTAAATTTAATGAAGAGACAGATAAGATCTCAATGAAAATGTTTGCTCGCAGGTTAAAAAATGCAGGATTACATGCCCGTATTCCAGCTTCGAAGCCTCTCATTTCAAAGTGAAACCAAAGGGAATTCCTGAAGTATGCAAGAGAACATATTTGGATTGATGCACAGTGGGATACAGTTCATTTCAGTGACGAGTCCAAGTTTACTATATTTAATTCTGAGGGCAAAAGTTACGTATGCCGTAGAACAGGTGAAAGACTGTCTTCTCAATGTGTCAAGAAAACCGTTAAGTTTGGTGGTGGCAGTGTGATGGTGTGAGGAATGATTTCATCTGCAGGAGTTGGCCCTATCATCTGTGTACATGGCAATATCAATGCTGAGATTTACAAAAGGCTTCTTCAGCAGCATGTGGTACCAAGTTTACACCATAATCTTTATGAATCTCCTATTTACATGGAGGACAATGCACCTTGCCACAAGGCTCAGAAGGTTATGGCTTTATTTGAAGAAGGAATCGCCCTAATGAAGTGGCCAGCCCAGAGCCCTGACCTGAATCCAATAGAAAATGTTTGGAAGATAATTGGAGAAAGGGCTCAGAAAAGAAACCCGAAAAACCAGGATCACCTATGGGAGTTATTGAAAGATGAATGGGAGGGAATTACTGCTGATTTTTGCAAGAAATTAATTAAATCATGTGGTCGATGATGCAGAGAAGTCATTTAAGATAAGGGGATGTTTACCAAATATTAAATTTTGTTGATATTTTGTTCATTATCAAGTATTAACAAGATCGTTCCTTAAATTTTGTCCAGTAGCTTATTCCCTTTTTTCCATTTAATCTTTATTTAAAAAAAACAAACTATTATGTAAATTTTTGTAACTTTGTATAATATTTATGCATTACACCCTAATCTTTATTTTTGAAAAATTTCATTGCTTATCATGCATTACATTTTAAGTAAGACACATTTATGTCTTTGTTGTTTCCGTTCCTTATATTATGGTCGCTACTCTGTATGTGTGTGTGTGTGTGTGTATATATATATATATATATATATATATATATATATATATATTAGTAATGTGTTAAAGAAAATAATATTAAAATGTCACTTTTTGAACAATGCCAAAAATGTTGGTTCCAATCCAATATTTGAGAAATTCCATATTCATGTGAATAAACAAGATCTTTCACTTTTACTTAGAAAATAAATTCTTTTTATTATTTTTCAAATTTTTTTTTTTTTTAAACTTTCCCTAGGCTATGATGTCTTATTAATGAAACTATCTCTTCCCATACCCAGACTGATTTTGAAGAAGAGAATGTTCAAATGGCCTCTCTATAGGGATGATGTTAAAGAGATCCAATATTTTAAGACATTATTTTCACACATAAAAAAAAAAAAGTGTACAGGGTGCAATAGATAAATTGTTGCCATTTTATATTTTTAATTTCATGCATGTACGTTGGTTGTTTTTGATTTTGTCATTTGCACATTATAGTAGGGTCAGTTGAGCACCGTCTGTGATTAAAAGAAAAAAAAAGAGCATCCTGATGCAATTAGCTCTGCTAGAAATTTGGAAACCACATGCTGTACCACTTGACATTTGCATTGGAATCTCCAATAGGAACATTTCAGAGTGTTTGGGTGTCAATCTGAGGACCAAGCAGAGGATCCGGGGAGTTTGATGAGTCTAATGGTAATTATGAAGGTACTTGGAATAATTGCTAGTGATGGTGACATTATACCTCCATTCATCTTCCCACAGGGATTACAGAGTCTTGCATCAAGTGCCTTGAGGAGGTAATGCTGCTCTGAGTAAAAGAGGTGGCTGCTGGAAGGCCCTGTGTCTGGCACCACACAAGCAGGAGGACCCAGTCATGGCTGTCAGACAATTTCTGCAACCACGTCACTCCCTTACATCTGGCCACCTAAGACTGCAATCCCCCATGATTATTATGTGTGGGGGTGCAATTCAGCAAGAACAACAAAACTCCTTGTAACACCAAAGATGAACTGAAAGCACAGATTATGGCAGCATTCACCAACTTAAACAAGGAGACTGTTTATAAGAGTTGCAGGAGATTCTGTAGTTGTCTGGAGGCTGTGGTTGAAGCCACTTGTGATTGAAGCCACTTGTGATTTTATTGAATTAATTTACCCTTTAGTATTTCTAGATGTTTTTGTGTAATTTTGGTAAATATATCTATTAAAATTAGATGTCAGTGTTATTTTCATTTTTGCATAATTTAGATAACAATTTATCCATCGTACCCTGTATAAACCTGTTCAAGATTTGATCTACTTGATGCAAAAGTACCAAGTAGATCAAATCAAATTTTCAAAGAAATGCCTAAAACTATGAGTGGTACTGAAAAGTTATTGTCTTGATCAAGAATCTCTTCCAAAAAAAAAAAAAATCTGATGTTTGGTTAGATTATGAGAATTCAGCTAGTCTGAAAACTTTTCAGCACCACTCATAGTTTTAGACATTTCTTTGAAAAATCTATGTATAACAGTAATAAATTTTCATAGCTAAAGCCTGGGCCTCTTTGAATAAAATCAATATAATCTGGAAATCAGATCTACCAGACAACCTCAAGCGAAGATTCTTTTGAGCTGAGCCACTGTAGAAGCGGGTGTCAGTGTATGGTGCCACTGGTTGGACATTAACTAAAACTCTAGAGTCTAAGCTTTGATGGAACATACACTTGGATGCTTAGAGTTATACTTGGGGACAACATCTGACTAAATCACAGCTCTGTGGACCCATCCTTGATATTTCTACAATTTTATGTGAATGAAGAATGCACTTTGCAGGACACTGCTGTCGAGCAAACCAAAAACTCGTACATGATCTACTGCTCTGGACACCTAGCCATGGAGCAAGACATGTTGGTCACTCAGCAACCACCTACATTGACCAACTATGCTATGACATAGAAGAAAACTCAAATCTTCTGTTTTGTTAATTTTAGTTGGAGCAATGTTGTCTTGTTTTTAAAATAAGAATTTAGTAACTTGACAACACTAATGGGTTACTCAGCATGGGGTAATCTGGTTAACAATGACTACTAAAAAGTGAGTTCAATCTTTACTGGGTGTTCCATATATGTGGCCTTATGCCAATTTCAATTTAAGCTTAGTAAATAACAACTTAGTAACATTAATTATTTGACTTGTACCTGTAAATTACTATAATATTATCACAGTTATTTATATTATTTGCAGGAGGTACAAATTAAATAGCATGGTCTCCAATAAAGAACTGTAGTCCCTTCTACAGAGCTAGTAGAATTGCTTTATTTGTAGTTCTAAATTATCTAACCATAAAATGATACATTATTAGCAATATTTTGACAATATATTGTTACACATTTCAATGTTATAATAAACCTTGAATTGTTTTAAAATAAGTTGATAATTAATGCTTGGAATTAATTTTCATTGTAATCCACTTGGTTTTGAAGATGTTGAAATTACACAGAAATAAAACAAATATACACCAACATTGTAATTTTCTTTCTTCCTTTAATAAGCATACTAAGAATCTCATCCATAAATATGAGAGGATTCTGTTAAAAATAAGTATACAAAACTTGCCTAAATTGTTTAATGAGACACACACACACACACACACACACACACACACACAATGTGTGTATTTGTATATTTTTTTTGTCTAAGTTTTTGCTGTATTAATTATCTCTCTTGCACTAGTAATATTTGATGGCAGTGTTTTTGTTATGACAATAGTGACCTATTTGATGACATTTATGAAACCACGAGATAAAAAAACATTGTATGAAAGAACAGATTACAATAATAATTGGAAATAATATATTTAAAACTGCCACCTCCGAATCTAATATTAGTAAGGACTTAAAAAAATATATTTTTCATATTGGTCATCATCAGGAAACTAGTAAATTAATAGATATTATCTAGAATTTAGGATTACTATTACTGGAGTATGGGATAAGAAAAGAGAGCAGTACTATAAAGTTTATAGAAGGGACTGCACTATTTTTTTTCAGGAAGACACTATTTAACTTGTTCTTTCCTGAATTGAGCTTAGTATTGGTCAGTGTGTATCAAACTCATTTCAATAGTTATCAACTATGAGACCTGATCAGTGTTTCCCAACAAGGGTGCTAATGCTCCCCTGTGGGTTCTGTTATATTGAAACAGGGTACTGGGATTTTTTTATTTTATTTGGGGGGCAGTGGACATTTATCCATCTTTTTTTTTTTTTTTTTTTTTTTTTTTTTTAGTATTGGCTACAAAAGGAAATTTCTGAAGCTATTGACCTTATCTTCATTGCTTTTTCCAATTTCCTATATGGCTGAATGTGGTTTCAACATAGTTACACAGCTTCTTACTAAATGAAGGAACCACCCGCAAATTACAAAACAAGGAGATCTATGATTACTTCTAAGCAGCATGGAACATAGTTAACTATAACTAGTAACCACCAAAGTCAACCATTACATTGAAAACATTGAGATGAGCTATCAAATAAGTTTTTTTTTTTTTTTTTTTTTTTCTTGAGCATTTAATCATTGGCATTAAAAGCATTATCTTGCTATGAAAGATAAATTCAGTATAATATTAGAGATTTAATTTGACAGGGGTGGGGGGCATTGGCAAAAAAGTTTGTGTCCCAATGGGATGCTGGCTGAAAAAAGGTTGGTAAAAAAAAAACGGAACTAGAGTGTTATGCTTTCTTATGTTCTATGATGAATTATCTTTTATTGTCATATTTCTTTCAGAGAAAAACATATTCTTACCATTCCTCAACTCTAGCTGTTTAGTTATAGTGTGTTCTTGTGACTGCTTTTTTCCTTTTGGATAGCTTTACTGCCTATTTTTTTTTTTTTTTTTTTTTTTAAACCTGGTATCATATGAATTGGAATTGATGGCTGATCTGGTAATGTCATTGTTAGAATTGTGCACTTCTTTTGGAGACAATTGATTGGTTTACTTCAGTTACTGTGTTAGTGAAACTCATTTTCGCATACTCTTGTATAGAAAAGAAATTGTTATCTTTTATAGATTAATTACTGTTGTTTTTAATATTAGCTGAAATCAATCTGCCTTCTGAATTAAATAACTTGCATATTCTAGCAATAACAAATCTATATTTTTCAATATACGAGCATTTTTTTAATTTCCTCTTTCAATCCTGATTAAGAAATGGTATGTTTAAATCTGGATGAGATAGAGAATTTTTGAGAGCAAAGTTTGTAAAAATTGTCTTTTTCAAATCTAGATATAGTTCAGTAACATTGGCAAATTTAAGTTTGATTTGCATGTCATAAATATTACAAGAACTTACATTTGTACTTCATTCACTCTTTGAAACATCCACACAAAAATGTCTGAAAAACTAGTGATAAAACTCTCTCTTTTGCACAAATGCACACTTTATTGATATTATAATAATACAATTGCTTAAAAAGATTAATTCAATGACTAATTAAGCTGCATTTATCTTTTTATAGACGGATTGACATGTGTTTTTGTTTTATATTTAGTGATTAACTTATCTTTTTTTTTTGTCGTTTTTTTTTGTTTTAATCATTTCACCCAAAGCAAGGCAATAAAGCTACTAAGATGCAAGAAGTAACTGAGTGTGAAAGGATATGAGAAAAAATATTATTAAGGAGATAGAACAATAAAAAAGCAGGAATTAAAAAGATGCAAGGTAATGATTGACATTGCATTTAAATTTTTGAAAATCAAATGTTGATTGTAAAGTAAGATGCTGGAAAAGAATTCAACAAGTGAGAAGTGTATTAGAAAAAAAATCTGTTAGCATAGAAATTATGGTTACATCTAACAATTTTAACTGTATAATGATTAGATCTTACCACTTATCTAATACTGTGCTTAAATTCATAAAGACTAGGTACCATAGAGGAAAGTTCATCAGAACCTATTTATAGAAAAGGCACAGGGAAATTATATTATGGTAGTGGGGAAAGTAACTGAATCTGAGATGCCAAGTCAGGACTGATAACATTGCAGATTTTGCTTTGTATTTTATCAAGAATATCTCTCTCTCTCTCTCTCTCTCTCTCTATATATATATATATATATATATATATATATATATATATATATATATATATATATATATATAGCAGAAGCACCAGATCAGATATGGCAGCAGTATTCAATGCTTGAATGGATGGTATACTTATAAATGTGTAAAATATATTCTGGCAAGAAAAATTATCAAGCATGGCACAGTTAACCAAGTTTCCTAGCAGTTGATTAAATATAATCTTTCTACTTTGTCAGCAGAGAATATTAGCCTAAGAAGGTGCAATGACTCAATCTCCTGGAGGTTAGCATCAGCCATGCTGATGGAAGGCAGAAAGGGTTCTCTGAGATTATTAAAAGAGAGCAGTCTCATTTTGGAGGTGTTAAAATTAACAAGCCATTCTTTGCCCTAGTTCATAACAGATTGTAGGTCATTTTTTAGATCAGTTGCCGATTTGACTTTATTGAACCAATCAGATTTACCATTAAGACAGTAGTAAATAGTTGTATCATCAGCATAGATACCAAGTTGAGAATTGCTGACATCAGGCAGGATAACTTACATTATTTTCACAAGGTTTTAGCTGTTGTACACTCTGGCCTTCTTTAGGTGATTGGAATTTTGAACTGAGCCCTTTATTTTGTGGATAAAGGTGTTGGTTAAATCAAGTGACTAAGCCCAAAGAGTTGTGAGTTCTGTATCAGGCTACAGCAGTGGTGAAGCAAAATTTGGAGAGTTGAGTTAAAGGGAAATAACTGAGATATCCTGAAAAGGCATGGCATGGGGAACTAGAACAATCTACCCCAATGAACGAAATTTCAATCACCTGAAGGTCGAAGCGTACAACTGCCGAAACGTGAATATGGCAATGAAGATGAGAATAACAGTTCAAATAATGTAAATAATGTAAGTAATCATAGTACCTCATCTCAGAGACATAGACTAATCATGAAGGGTGTTGATAAAAATTAGGAACAATGTAGGTCCAAGGATAAAACCTTGGGGGACTCCTGCATTAATGCAAAAAGATCTAGAAGAGTGGCCATTCAAAACTACTTTCATCTCGCAATTTGATAAGAAAGTTTGAATCAGATTAGAAATACCATAATCTTTCAACTTTATGTATTTATTGTTTTGTGTATATAGATTAACAATGTATTTTTTAATTTTTTATGTTGGAAATGACACACACACACACACACACACATATATATATATATATATATATATATATATATATATATATATATATATATATATATAGTGATTGATATTTTTTATGTAGTGATTAACATATATTTGTTTTTATAGAGGAATTGAAAATGTTTAGTTAATTGAAAAGTGCTTATGTTTGTTACTATAATTTGTATTTATTTAACTATTTTTTTTATATAATGGGACCGTGTCTTTCTTTCTAGTGTTTGCATAACTGTTGTATTCAGTCTATTAAAACCAAAAACATTGTCTGTTATTAAAAAAGTTACGATATTAGAATTAAGATAGATATTAAATGAAGTTTTTTTTGTTTCTTTCTGATTTGATTTTTTTTCTATAAAGATTAAGATTTAAAAAACTTTTTCCCACTAATGGATGGTTGTTGAATTTTAATGTGAAGTCAGCTTTTTAGAATTATACTTGCATTCAGTTTTTAAATTAATTTACTTAAAACCTAATAAGGAGACTCTCTAGTTAATATGACAAGTTTACTGTCTGAACATAGTCAATATTAGACAAACTTTCATGCTTTAAACTCTTTAAAATTATGATTGACAATGTTTGTTTTTCTCACATTCCCTTTTACCACCACCTTTCTTTTTTGCTTTTTTATCTTTTTCTCCTTTTTCTCTTTTTCTTTTTTTCTTTTTTTTTTCTCTTTTTTTCCATTTTATTTCCTGGGAACAATTAGATGTAACCCATATAGGTATTTATAGTATGCAACCACAACAACAAAAAGAAAAAAAAAACCTTATGTTTTTTATTTTTTTAAATTTTTTTGCATTTTTTTTCTTTCTCTCTATTATTATATGAATAAATCATAATGAATTAAAAAAAAATGTAGGGTAGGGCTGTAACAAAATGGCAATATTTTTTATGTAGCTGACAATGTAATCATGATGTTTAGGACTATTACATGGCCCATACAGATGTCATTTTGAAAAAAGAAAATCTATTAATAATTTATTGTAGAATTTGTGATCATTTTTGTGTTGTTACTGATTTGATTTATACATGTGAGTACTAAACATTATTACTGGGTCATTTTTCTTCAATCAGGTCTAATGGCATTGGCTAGATTTGTTTTTATTTTAAACACTGCTGGCAGCATTTAAAATTAACTAGCATAAAACTGTCAAAAAGTGACAGATAATGGATAACTACTATTTTTTAATACTGGAATGCTTTCTTTTTTTTTTTTCTAAAAAACAAATATAGAAAATATACATAATGTTTTTAGTAGCTAAAAAAACCCTGTCTCAATAATAAAAACAAAAAAACTCTTCTTTCTTAAAAATAATAAAGATAATCTTGCTTCACACCAATAGTAGTGGACTTTTAATAAATGAAACACACATACATCTTAAGTGTTTCTTTTCAAACTGGTGAATGAAACCTAAATGAAGCGAGGATTTAAATTTAGATATTTGTATTATCTCAAATGTGAAAAACACATTAGTATCTAATCTAAAAACTAATTTTGTTTTAATAAACAGAACAAGATAATTATATTTTTTCTGTCAATTTTTGGTTAAAAAAAATTGAAGGAATAATCAATCAAGTTTATTGTTTTCTGCTTATCATGAACTATATTGAAAATACAAAGGACAACATTCCTCACCTGAAGACAGTCAGAGCATAATGTATGAAATGTGAATATGTCGATAAAGATGAGTACAACGGTTCGAATGATGTAAATAGTGTAAATACTAACAATACTTTATCTCAGAAATATATATTGATATACAAGGGATAATTAAAAAGAAAATGATTCATTTTTTAAAATTTTAACTTTTTTAAAAATTTTCTTTTTACTATCTCGACTACTTGTATTAAAACAAACAATTAAAAAATGAATGGATCAAAATAAATATGTAAATATTTATTTTATAAACATTTTAATGATATTTTTTATTATGCTGTTAACAATTATAAATGACAAAAAAGTTTTAAAAAATTAATTGATTTTGTGAGATTTTTTTTGTACAATGGTGAAAAGAGTTAAACTGGATCAGTATGCACCTTTTTCAACTTATTTCAGAATGTCGTTGCCCAACTTCTAAGATTGTCTAACTCAAAAGTTGCATTGTAGAATTAAAGCTTGCACAAAGATCAATATTCAAACAGTTTGAAACTGCCAATTTGTGATTGTCAGTTCTCTTCTGTCATCTTAAAATTCCACCAAAGAGAGGGAATTCCTTTTTAGTTGAGAAACACTACTAGAGATTGAGTGAAAAAAAAAAAAAAGAAGAAAAAAGATCACTATCCTCCATCACTTCCTATCTCTGATTCTGTCAGTTTGAGGACTTCATGTTTTTGTTTTGGGCAGGGTTTCTATCTACTTTCTTTATGAGCTTTTTTTTTCTTAATATGGATAGACCAATTTATACATAAAACTAGTCTGTTACTGCCCATCTTGAATCATTAACAAAAATCAATTCATCATTCTAAATTAGCTTGTTGCAGTTGATAGGCAGCACCCCAAATATTTAACATTTTGTTAGAAACAAAAAGAAAATTTATAAAAATAAAAATATTATTTCTATAATTAATAGGTTACAAAACCTATAAAAATAAAGAAACAGATTGTGGCTTTCAATGAAAACTGCTGCTTTAATATGTGGTGTTTGCAACATATGTGCCTGCTGTGAGTTTTTTTTTTTTTTTTTGTATTTATCTATATTGATTGGTGTTACTCTAACATGTATGTGGAAGCAATGGGAAAAAAATCTGTTTACATATCAAGCAGGCTTTTCACTCAGCATTATTTATTATGTTGGTGTTAATTTAAAATAGGACATCTGCTCATATCTGGAAATTCCTTTAGGGGAAATTTTCTAATGTTTGTATTGTTATAAGGTTGGACATCATATTCAGTTATGTTGTATTGAATGATGGAAATGGATCATGCTATTCTTTATGTCTCAAAGGAACAACAGTATAATCTTGCAAAAGAGGAAACTGATATATGGAATTGTAAAACCTATATATATTTCGATATTTGAGAAAATGTTATTTCTAACTTGATTATGCTGTTTCTCTTTGTGAATATTTAGTATTTGGTAGTATGGAGACATATCTTTTGTACGAAAATGGTTTTTGCTTTCTACTGTTGCGGTCACTGCTTCTAGTTAGGCTAAAAGCAGTGGCAACAATATTTTGCACATGGAAATGACAGGTGTAAGGAAATGGAAGACAGTTTCGACAAAACAATATTTTATATTTTTGTTTTTATATAACTGAGTAACAAGAGATAAAGAATACACACTATGCATCCAAAGAAAAAAGAAATTACAATTATTTACACTATTTACATTTGGATTATGAGGACAATAGTCCAAATGTAAATAGTGTAAATAATGACAAATCCTCATCACAGAAATTTAGATAGAAAAAACATTAGAAGTTAGTAATTGTGTGTGTGTGTGTGTGTGTGAATAAAGTTCAGTCTCTGAAGGAACAAGGTTCTGTGGATGTCATACCTACAGCATGCTAGGTGGAAAAGAGAAGCAAGAAAACAGGAAGTGTTTTGTTTTTATAGTTGCTTGACAGTGCCAGCTCATGACTTCTTGTCAAAACTGACAAAGCTATGTGGGGATAACCCACTATACCATATATAAGGGTTTAGATTTTGAAAGCATTAATGGTTTTTGGAGTTTTTGAAAACAAAAAGAACATTGATAAGAAATTGTTTACACAGAAGCAAGAGGCCAACACATGGTCACATGACTTTACTAAATTGTATGAATGAATATGGTTTTGAAAGGTGATTATTAAGTCAAAGGGAGTCTCTTTAATTTTATATTTTAACAAGTTCAATATATCACTTATATATCAGACATTGTTTTTATTGACACAGTCATAAAAACATCTTGACAACAAGTAGACATTATGATGCCCTTCTTATTTACACACACACATATACATATGACTGGGTGCTGAAAAGTTGTTAGCCTGATCCTCTGTTTATATCTGACCAAATGACCAAGCTTCAGATTTTATTTTTTAAAATTTTTGTTGGTCTGTTGGGAACTTTTGAGCATCTCTTTATATAATAATAATACACTTAAAAATGTCAAAACTATGAGAATTTAACATATTTTCATGTCAGCAAAAAAAAATATTTTTAGGTCATTCTAAAAAGCACTAAATAGTTAACAAGATTATTATAGATCTAAAATCTATAATCAACAAAGTTTATTCATTGAGTGACTCCAAAATTTCGTGTTGAAGTGCTGAAATTATATATATATATATATATATATATATATATTTTTTTTTTTTTTTTTCCAAAGGTTGTCATATCCTGGGTTTATAGTAGAGATAAGCTGCCATTGTCCATATAAAATGCTTCTGTGGAATGTGTCTCAAATAGTCTCTGATAACTAAGTCCAGTTCCTAGCCCTGGTTCTAAATGGAAGCAGAAAGTGCCTTATAACCAGCTGCTTTGGGTTGATGGATCTCGACAATCCAGGAAGGCAGTCCATCTAGCAGAAGGAAAACCCTGATTTTAAACCTCCACTGCCTTGTGATCATATTCAAGCACAGTAAAAACTATGGAAGTAAATCCAGACAGAAAACCCAGAGTTGAATCTCGAAGGCAATTGATTGTCAACATTGACAACCTTCCAACAACTACTGCAGTCACATTGGCCTCAAATGTGATGCCTTGTATTCCTTTGGATCTTGTTGGTACGGCCAAGGGGGGGGGGGTGGTGGCATGTAATCTGGTTAGCATATGGCCTCCACATAACATTGCCCAGACCTGCACCCTGGAGAGGTCACTCCAGTCTCACCACCAAAGGACTGAATTTTGACCAAACGGCATTATTTTTATCTTGCAATACAATAATCTGGTAACCCATATGACTGCCAATTTCATTTGCACCATTGCATGCAATCACCAGGCCAGCTGTTACTGGTCTTTCAGGGACATGGGCATTTATACTGTGTTAACTAACTCAATGAGAGTAGTTGGTGAGTACATTATTACTGGTTATATCTTGGGTTAGCCAATGGGGTTATAAATGCCTATATCACCAAAAGACCAGTACTGGCTCCCTGGTGATTGTATGCAGTGGCTTGCATGAAACTGGCAATCATGCTCAGTCATGTGTACGTCAGATTATTGTATTAAAAATGTAAATGCTCTGCCATGACAGTATTGAACACTTTTCCAGTATGCCATTTTAGTATGCTCCTTTGGGAATTGCTTTCCTTTGTGTGTTATGTATGTATGTATGTATGTATGTATATATGTATGTATGTGACCATGGTCTGAAGACTGTAAAACTGACAGTCACCACTCGGTGTTGATTCCTGTCTTTATTTATAAATGTTCTATCCCCAATATTAATCACTCTTCCCTCATAAATATAGCAAATTTTATTTCCCTAAAAATTATTCCTTATGGAATTGGCATATTTGTATGATACATATTGTTATATGAAGCTGTTTGAAAAGAAAAAACAACTTTGAATTAAAATAGAACTTATTTGAACCCGTCTCTCGTTTAGACGAGAATATCCACATTTTATTGCTTGATGTCTTTGTCCGACAAACCAATCCATTCGTTATCAGTCATTAATGCTTTGGACCAAAGTTGGTAGTGATTAGTTTATTAGTCTGCAAAATCATTGATATTTTGTTCCTCTCAGGATTGCCTATGTATACAGTCTCATATCAAAGCTGGTTTAATCAAGTAGTTATCAGGTAAAGAAATTTATTTTTCTAAATGCAAGATTTGAATATTTCATAAAAAGTTATTGATTTGTAAGATTTAGAAAAAATATTTTTATTGATAGAGAAATCAAAGAAGTAAATTTTTCCAGTTTTATTATTTAATGCAATATATGCATTAAATATTCAGATAAAAATTCTCAATGTTTGAGTGAAATATAATTGTGCTCTATATGTTATAGGAAGTGAAATAGTGATCTGTTTTTAAGAAATTTTAAATGTATGTTTCTGCTCCTAATTAAATTTATCACTATATTTTAATCCTTATTTTAGCCTAAAGCAGAGTTCACAATAATATGTGATAGTTCTCAAAAACAACTCTGCTTTCAGTGGCTATATTTAAATATGATTCAGTTTGAGAAATTTAGTTACCTTCAAATAATATTGAAATATTTTATGATTTTAAAAATCATGTCCAAAATATTAGGCTGGAATCAAAGAGAGTTTGTGAAAATAAAGAAATTAAAGTTTTTTTTTAATAAGAATGTCTCTTATATGGTTGGTCTGTGATTTTTTTTTTTTTTTTTTTACCAATTTCCTTATATATCTGGTGATTGTTGCGGTGACTCAAAAAGGTGTTTGATTGTTGTCATTGTCCTGAATGGACCAAGTCGGTTGCATCATTACATTCATTTTCACAATTTTCTTCAGGCCAGTGTACTAGAGTTGATCCATCAAACACAAACTTACTCACTTTTAGCAATTCCAGGCCTGTGTGAATTTTCATTGAAAAGTTTGAGGAAGAAAATTCCTTAACTCTCTAATTGATAATTCATTCTTGAATAAGAAAGTACTCATATTTTCTATTACCTACTTTTTCTTTGATTTCTTTTTTTTCCCCTACAGGTTTGTGAATTTGATGACCCAGTAATTGTGAGTTCAATCCCTGCACCCAGCAGTGCAGACTTGGACTCTGTGAAAACAGGGAAAGTAATAACTAAACTGTACTAAAAATAAGAACTAGATGAGATATCCCTAGGCATGGACAGTGGAACAAGGACAATCTACTCTTGAAGATTAAATAAAGGGTTCAGTTTGGAATTCCTTGTATGTTACTGGACACCTTATAAGGGCTGGAATGCACAATGGCTGAAGCATTGTGATAACAATAAGAAAGATGAGGATAATAGTCCAAATCTAAATAGTAATTAATCTTCATCCCTTTTTTTATTTTATTTTTTATTTTTATTTTTTCTTGTAATGCTAATCCTAAATCCAAGCCTTCAATATGATATTAGGTTGGTGCAAAAATAATGACGTAATAATGTCGTTTTTTGACGTTAAAAAATACGTCAAAAAACGACATTAGTACGTCATTATTTTTGCACCAACCTAATACTTAACTATCACTCACTTGTTGCATCCTGATAGTTGAGTCTTCAACTCTTTACTATTTATTTGTCAATTGTCCAAAATTCTGCTCCTTTGGCCAGATTTGTGGAAATGGGTTGGGTTGAGTATTTTAAATGTAATGATCTATAATATTATATTATTTTTTTTTTTAATATGGATGGAAGAAAAAGATTTTCTCTAACTTAAATCATTAATTCTTATCTCTAATGAAAATCAAACAGCTTATCTTTTAAATAGATTAATGAATATGAACTCTAAAAACAAGAATTAAATTTTAATTGATTTTCTTTAATTTCTTTTATTAATTAGTAATTTGAGCTAATTGTTTCAATATAGTCTAAATATGTGGAGATAGTGTATCTACAATTTACTATAATGTTGGAAACATACTTATCTTTATAGATACAGAAAAAGAGAAAAGATATATCCAAGTACAGGGTTAGTAGAGATGGAATAAAATTATAACATATAATTATAACATATGTATGTTATCACTACAAAAATAGGCATTTTGTTTTAACACTTCTGGTGTCTATCATTTAAAATTCTCAACCCAACCCACTTACCTAAATCTGACTAAAGGAGCAGACATCAGAATTTTGAACAAATAAATGGTAGAGAGTTGAAGATTCAATTATCGGAATGCAACAAGTGAGTGTTAGTTAAGCATCATATTGTGATGTTGTAAGTTTGTATTTAGGGATTAGGATTACAAAAGAAAAAAAAAATGGATGAGGATTTATTGCTATTTACACTTGGACTATTATCCTCATATTTGTTGTTGTTATCACAAAGAGAGTTAGGAAAGGCAAACAAAGTAACAAATTTAAAGGGCATTTGACAAATCTGACTGAGAAAAAGTTTCCGTTTCAAAATTGTGATTTCTATTTTAAGTAGGCAATTCCGTTTTTACATTCCTTTTTTGTTTTCACACAAAATAAGCAACCTATATATATATATATATATATATATATAAGTATTCTTTCTTGGATTTCCTTTTTGTAACTGTTTTTCTCTTTCTTTTTTAATTTTTCTCTCCTGTTAGACTTAAAATGTGTAAGCACCTTTCATGTGCACATATATAAATGTATATATATTATATTACATTATCTTATTTTTAAATACATCTATATTAATATGTGAAATCTTGTGTGCATCTTTGAATATCATAGCCAAACAAAAAGTTATAGTGGACTCCACTCCCCACACTTTTTTTTTATGAATAACTGCTAGTAATAACATAAGTTTGGTGAGATAAACCTCAAAGACCATTAAGATCATCAATGAGCATAGAATATCATTTATTGCCAAAAGAAACAATTTCGGGCAAAATGAAAAGAGATATTGAGTTTGCTATTAAGTACAAATATATTTTTTGACCTAAGAAATTGTAGGGCAGGTAAAGTCAAATTGATAAGATAACACCATTAGTAGTAATTTTGATACTTATAAATTGCCTTGCAATCATAGTCTTGTGCTAGATTAAGCTAAGTTTAGTATATATATATATATATATATATATATATATATATATATTATTAAATAGATTATGGACAAATAATACCTGTTAAGCCTTTTGGTGAGTTTCTCATAGCATTGGATAAGTCATTTGATGTCAGTTTAAAAATCATGAAGGAACTTGTTGAAATTTATCTTTGTGTGTGACTATGATTGGGACACCCATATAGTAGAGGAAAGTGTGATATTTTTTTTTTTTTTTTTTTTTTTTTTATCTTAATCTCAAGAGTTTCTGTTTTATAGCTGGCAAAAGGGGCCTCTGAAGTTAGGTTTTCTAAGCAGCATTGACTTGACCGAAGGAGAATGGGAGAGTGGATGAGGGCTTTTGAGGTCAAGTGATAACAAGCTGGACATTGATGGTTTCCAGATGCTGGTCTGTATAAAGCTACAGTTGGGATTGTTGAGATCAATTCTGGTCTGCCCTTGGGATAGACTGACCCTCAGATAATTTCAATGCTGCCTATTTGCATTTTGAGCCACTTGTGATGTGTAGATGAGCAAAGAGTTGGTAGAAGGGATAGCTGATCTGTTAGGCTGACATGGAAAAAGTTGTCTCAAGCATCATCTACCTACTCATCCAGACTAAGCAAACAAAATGCTGAATAAAAACACCTATTTCATATTTTTAGAAATAAGGTTTGAGTTCTCACTTCTTGACATAGCGTTTGCTTTCACTTGTTGTTTCCTTATGTATGTGCATCAGTACTTTCCTAATTTTCAGTGCACAATGATATGGTTGAAAATCAAGATGCAACATGAGGGAGTCATTGGCGTCAATGGAAAGCCGGGTGGGGGTCCTGTTGTATGCTTACACATGTTATGAGTAATTTCAACCATAGTCATTTTCAAAGAAAGAAATTCAAAATCAAGAGATATCTAGTGGAGAAATCATGGTGTTTATAGCCTGGAGTTCAAAATTAATGTTAAGTCATCATAAAAGCATTATTTAAAAGAAAGCTTTTTTTTTTCTTTTTTTTTTTTTTTCTTTTCTTTTTAAGCATATATTTGCTGGTATCTAAAAATTTCCATCATTTTTATAAAAAAAAAAAAATGTGTGAAAAAAATTCTCTTGTGCTTTATATGCAATGTTAAGATATAAGATATTAGACACTTTACACTCCAAGTACTTGTACTCATCCAAACTTTGTAATATTAAATGAAAATAACAATGTGATTACATAGAGTAAATTAAATTTTATTTAAAAGATTATACTTTGGAAATATCAATAGAAATATAGATTTTGTTTTTAGAATATTTGGAAATTTATTATAAATAACTGTAACTTGTAGCATAACTGCAAAAGAAAATATGATCTCTGAACATTGCAGTGTTTTTCAGATTTTCATCTTTTTGGCATTTTCACCTTTAAAGATGTCACCTTTATATGTATGTGATGTTTCTATTTTTTTTTTTTAAACAAATTTAAGAGTTCCAACAATTAGAACCATACATTTTTCTAGTTTATATTTAAATTTTAAAAAAATTATTTTTGTGCTATAAGAAACAAATATCAAATAACCATATATTACCAAATTGGGTCAGTGCTTAAATTGACTATTGTTAAAAATCCTTTTTTTTTTTTTTTTTTATAATTATGTATAGGTAAAGTTCACAGCATTTTTTTTTTTTTTTTTTTTTTAAATATTTTTTAGAAAACTAGAAACTGAATACACGATAAGAAAAAAAAATGTTTAAACTAATGTAGCGACTGCTTCATGCTTCAATGCAATCTTCAGGCCATGTCAACATGCTCTATTGCTGATATTGAACACTTTTATCCATAAACATCACATACCATAAAACTATATTTTTATCATAAAAACTTATATATATAATCTCATTCCTTGCACTTTAAAGTTTTTACTCATTGATGGCTATAGAGGAAAGAAACACCTTACTATGTTTTACAAATCTAGACTCTTAAGTTACAAATTAACATTGATTCTTAATAAGTGAATAGCAGCAAAATTTTAAAGCAGACCCAAAAATTCAAGATTTATTATTAATTTATGACTAATTTTTATTAGCTCTCCCATAGGAATTTATATATTTAAATTTTTTTTTTTTTTTTAATTACCAATGATGTTTACTCTGTACAAGGCCCAACAGCCACTCAAAGTAGAGTTACAGAATAAGAGGCACAGTTTATGGGAATATGTGAGGAACATAACAGTTAACCCTAGACTTGAACAGATTAAGATAGTAGTGAACAGGGAAGCACCCTCTTGGGAGTTAGTTTCACAAAGCAGTAGTTCATGTACTTGAGTAGAAATCTCACCAATGCCCTCACCCTTCGAATTTTGACTGGCCCCCTTGGTTGCTTCCCCTCTACATTTTTCTAAGTTTTGTAGATGAAAACAAAATCAGAGCAGGCAAATTACACTGTTCTGCTAGTATTGGCATTAGTATTAACCCTTTGATTTTGTATTGAAGTTAACCTATCTTGTGGTCTAACAGCTTGAGAGTGGAAAAGAAGACAAGAATAGATTAGAACTCCACTACTATGAATGAAAAGTTATTCTGTTTAATTTAGTGAAGTAACATACTTATACTAAAACTCATTCCTTAGGTGTGTATATGATAGTAGTGTAATATGAAAATAAAGACACTGATTGAATTCTTGGCCCCCAAGTCCCCCCCCCCGTTTCAGAGTTCTCAAATTGCCACTGTGTAGAGGATAACAACAGGAGTCAGGTACTTTTTCCAGTATCTGTAGCGATGGATTATATGTACAAATTTCTCTTGAGGTCTGGGTTGTATTTAAGTCCTAAAAGACATTCAAGGCATGGGCCCTCTCTGAGAGAGCACCAGTTCATAATGATATGTGAAAATTCAGGGTTTGCTAGTTTGGTTTCCAAGGTATTGAATGTAACCAGCTGGTTTCCCCCCACTACTACATTGTTAAAGCTAGGTCAGAGGAGAGATCAGCTACTAAGCTCTGATCATCTAGAGTTTGGGAGGTGCACCACCCATATACTGTTTTATCATCAGCAGAGATATTTACAAATGATCTCTTAGGCAGATAACAAACCTAACACTCTTTTAAGTATCCACTATACTATGTCATTGTTGACAAAATAAAATCACTGGCAATTGTGCTGAAATTTGAGTTTGCATACAGTTTTTTGTGGTATCATCCAAAATTATTATAACAAAATTAGACTAGTTTTCAAACAAATAATTTTCACTATTTTTCTTTGTTGGAATTTCTTTACATATTTTCACAATTGTACAAATTAAATTGCTTTCAAGTATTTAATTTTATGGTTTAAGAAGTGGGGCAAGTGAAGAGAAAATCCTAAAAACAAATATTCAGTATGTTAGATTTTATAAATTGCAATGATAAAATTGTAAATTGTACAAATTAAAATTTGTGGTCCAGGAAAATTAGGTACCAGGTAAATTGTTATGGGTGGAACTGATTATAAATTTGATAAAGTGTCAATTGGTAATTTAATTCTTGATTGATATAATTTTCAGTTTAATTAAATGTATATGATTTGATAAATTTCTGTTTATTTTCATATTGATGTTGCCTGAGGAGAAATTATTTGGTATGGACTTGTCTAATTAACACTAATAATTAATTTATGACATTAAAATTGTATTACTGTGTCATGGTAGCAATTTAAAATGGTTGAACTGATTTTAACGAGACAGTTTTTGCACAATTGGTTATCGAAATTTTTTGAACTTGACAAAATTCAATTTTTAAATATTTGACTCTAATATAGCATAATTATTTTATCAAAAATATTAATTTCATTGTTCTTTTCTGGTTACATCTTGTACAGTTTACTGTTGACTGTATTTTATGCTGTTGTTGTGATCAATATATTTAGTTACAACTTTGAAACATTTTTAATCTTTTAACTCAAAATTTTTTACATTAATGAGAACTAATGATGAGACAAATTCCTGTCAAATTTCAACTATGTAGGTTGTGTAATCATTTTACACAAACTATTCAAGTTTTTAAAGGAAAGAAATATTTTATCATGTGCATTAGAAAACTATTAAATAATGTGCTTTCTACATTATCTGTGGAATGGGTACTTCATCAGTTAATGACTTTTCATTTGTCAATATGATCAGCCAAGACACTCATTTAAAAAAAAACACTTTTGCTATGTAAGTTTGTATTTAAAGACTTGATGTTTTAATATCTTTGTTAAACGTTTCGCTAATAAAACATTTTGTAATGATAATAGGTGTCATGTTCATTATTTATAATAACTTTGAAGTTGTCCTAATTTGTGCTACAAACAAGCAATACTTGTATTTTTTTTCCTATTAAAGGAACTTTATTGAAATATATTAAAATATCTACATTTTAAATGATCTTTTCCTTATAGAACATTTGACAGTAATTGCCTGCAAAATAAATTGATGTACAAAGGTATGTTAAAGTTCAAATGAAACCCAGACAAATGTGTGTGTGTGTGTGTGTGTATATATATATATATATATATATAGGAATAACAGAAGGTCATTAAAACAGAAGCTATTCACACATGATTTTATTTAACTACAAAAAAATATAAAAATAGCATTACTCTATCAAAGCATATATATGATAAATCAAAAAGACAAACAAAAAATAGCATGGGGAATAAGTAAAACAGTTACAACAACAACTCAAAACAATGTAACCTTAGAAGAGAAAATAGTGATAATTACCTTTCCAGGACAAGATGTTCTATTAAACAAATGATCCGAGTCCATTTTCAAATACAAGCATAAAAGAAATTCCTTTTCCACTATGTAAAGTCACATGATGACCAAAAAGATTAAGTAAAATCCCATAACAGAATTCTAATAAACTTTATCCAAATACCAAAATATAGAAACCAAATACAAAACATAAATGAATAAAATAGTTTATAGGTATAGATTTGGTTAAATCAAACAACCAGATATAAGCAACTGTATATGCGTGTGTTGGTGTACATAGATAGGCAAGCAAATAAATAATCATCAAATTTATTCATGAGGTGTAAACATAACTGTGACCAATGTGGTTAGACAGAGCAAAGATATATATTAATAAATATACATATACAAATACCTATGTTTAGGTGTGCGACTTAAGTTTCGCTGGTTTTCCAGCTCATCAGGCACAAAGTATGTTTTTATAAAAATACACAGATGTCACATGGGAAGAACACTGTTTTATAGATGAGAAATAAAGTAAAATAGAACAAAAGATGCAGGAAATGAATTGTAGTAGTGTTTGTTTTAGAAAAAAAAAAAAAAAATTAAAAAATAAATAAATAGAAATTTCAAATTAATACTGGAGATGATATCAAGAAATCTTTTGATTAGTGTAGCTAATGTGTACATTAAAAATATGCATTAATCGAATATTAACAAAATTGACAAACAAAATACTTACCCATTTTTAAATTTTAGAAAATTTTTAATTAATCAGTACCTAAGAAAAAAATTTTGTTTTCAATTACTATGGTTAAACTGAAGAATGTTTTGCTGCACTAATCGAGTATTATGCATACACTAATCAAAATTTGGTATTAAAATATTTCAGTGCACTAATTGAAAACCTATTAATCCATGGACTCCTCTGTGTGTGTAGCCATCTAGTGATCATGACCATAAATAAACCTAGCCTATTTATACACACACTTTCTCCAATAAAAAAAAAATGTAATAAAAGTTCATGTGATGGATAGAAGATTCATTCATTCTTACTGTAGGTCTTGGCAAACTCGGCATATAATTTTTTTCCTTTCCTTATTAAATGAAGAACATTCACCTTTTCACTTAAAGCAAGCACCTAATGGTTTCTCTTTGGCACTTCCAAATTGCCAATATCAATACTCTTGCACCATTAGACCATTATTATGTAAAACATGAATTGTTTATTTCTGAGGTTAACTGAAACTACAAACCACTGGTAGAAATGAATTTGTGATGGTGAATAGACTTCATGTCTGAATATAACTATTCTAAAAAAATAATCTCTACTGTTTATAATATAGTCACAATATCTTTATGTATATAACATTTGTTTATCAAGTCTTAAAAATGGCTAAATCTTAGAGAATTAAAGAAAACAATGACACCATTCAAAATGTTTTATTAATTACAAATATTTTGTGATTAGTATAACACGGTAGAAGCTTTGGGTGTGTATGAAGAAAAAAAAATTAGAATCCATCTTGCATGTTTATAAATCTACCTTTTTTGTTGTGCATTGAATATTGCCACCACATCTGATCTGCTGCTCTGGATATATATCTCTAGATTCTTAAGAAAATCCAAAGAAGAATCTGTAAAGTTATCATTCCTGACCCTACATTTTAGCTTCAGTCACTTATAATGTGACTCCACTGTACTTTTTTTTTTTTTTTTTTTTTTTTTATAAATATTTTCATGGCAATTCTTCTAATAAGCTATCCTCTCTGGTACCTTGACCTCATGAATTTAAGCGTACTACTAGATTGGCAACTAGGTCTCACCTTTTTACTATTGGGATAGCTAGATGTAACTGTAAGTTCTAATCTAATAGTTTCTCTTGCACTTCTTGCTTGTGGATCTCTCTTCTCGCTTCTTGTTTTCCTGCCATCTACAATCTTCAAAAATTTAAATGCAATGTTAATTGCCATCTTCTATTTTTCTGAATCCTGTTCTTTTATTGTCCATTCTCCTCAATAACATTCTCTCATTTTCTTTCACTCTCAGAAACATCTTTCATCATCATAGCATTATTGCCTTGCTTGGGTTGAAACGATTTTTAAAAAATGCCTACTCTGTACTTAAATTGTTTCAAGTGTCAGTTTTTGTAAAATATACAGTTGCATTTTATATAATTCAATATCTTTTAAACCATACCATTTCAGAAATATAAATTACAAATAATAATAATTCTGAATACTAAAATGGTGATCAGTGCTTTAATTTTTTTAAAAAATTAAAAAATTTTTAAAGTTAAATTTCCTCTTGTAAGGTGGCTAAAAATAAGCTTATTTTAGATTGAACTGTAAGACCTTTTTGATTTCTGTTCAATGTTTTAACCAGAGCTATCATCTGAATTATCTGAGAAAAAAATCTCTTTATCATCTTCAAAATGTTAATTTGTGTAAAGTTATAAAATCTATTCAACCCATCATAAGAGAAAATAGGATTTCTAAAGCAGCAATTAAAATCAAAACAAAAAATTCTTGATAATATGGAAGCCTTGGCAGAAATTCTATTTATATTAGGAATGGCTGAATAGAATCACAAGAATAAAGAAATTATCCTTTTGAATCTTAAAGGTTACAGAGAATGGCAGGCAGTATATTAGGGAATCGTTATCCTTATTAATTCTGTTGAATTAATGCACCACTGTTGCAATCATTATGATTATTTTAAAAATGATAAAAAAAAAACATGCTATTCAGGAATAATGCAGTTAAAATAATTAAGAATTTCAATTAAACAAAATAATTTGCCATGAAAAAATTTCTTCCTTTACTGATTTTTCTTTTTCTGTTTGAGTATTTTTAAAATTGAAGATATTTCATACAGAGTTGACAAAATTAGGAATACATGTCACAGTATATGCTATCCAAGAGTTTCAATAATTTCTGTATTTAAATTGAATCTAGTAAAGACTTTTGTTTCTACTGTTTGTGAGCAAGTGTACAAACAAAATGTGAGGGACTACTTCAAAGAAGAAAGATACTAATAAAAACTTTTTTTTTTTTTTTTTAATCAAATGTGACAAACTTTTGGTTAGCTAGCATTTTTTACATTTTGTTTTAGCTACAAGTACAAATCATTCAGCAAAATGAAAAACTTAACTGTAGGTAGATCATTTTTATTTAATTTTTTTTCACTAAAATAAAAAAGAGTTCAGGTATTTTTCTCAGACAAATATTGATCATTATTATGTGAGCTTTAAGGAGATCCTTACTTTTAAATATTACAAAAATATATTCTGTTAATAAATTTAATTTTATTTTTGCAATATCTCATCAGGATAACAATATTAAACTTCATGTTTCTTTGCTGAGCAGTCAAAAATAATTACAACAGCTGGAAAGTTTTCACTCATATGCCATAAAGATTTTGAATCGTTGAATTATCATTTTTCAGTCTTTATAAAAAAAAGAAATCAGTTCCATGGGAGACTGCAATAGCCACCTGGAACAATTCTTTGCTGAGAAAGATAAAAATTTCTTGGAGATTGTAGTTACCTGAAAGATGGTATAAGGTTTTTTTTTTTTTTTTTTTTTTTTACATTGATAATGTTTGTCCTGTACAAAGCCCAGTAGTAGCTATTCAATGTCGTAGGTTACAAAGTGAGAGTTTATATGGATATGTGAGGAAGATAGTGAAACAAAACAGTAATTATGTTCTTCCATAAAGTTAATGTAAAAAATAAAACATTGTCTTTGATTTTTACTTAATAACCCAAATGGATATTATTTTTTATTTTTATTTTTTTGCAAGTCAATATTATTTACTTATTTATTAAAGTTATTAAATTAGTCTTGTGAGTGCCTGGAGCTCATGGGTTGTATATTATGCTTATAAATGCTTAAGCATTAATCTTTTGTTTTTGAAAATGTTTTCATTAAGTATGGTTGAGAAACCAGACAAAAATAAAATGGGTGTAGGGCAGTTGTAAGAGATTAGACTTGTACGATTAAAGGTTCTATTCCAGATTAGGCTTGGTCATTTCCTTTGAGTTCAGTTCAATTAAAGTCATTCAAGGATATTATTAAGAGGGGTTCTTGGCATGAGTTAATGAGCTAGTCTGGCTGGCTGTTATTATTAAGTAGTGAGTTTGATCCTCACTGGGTGTCCCATATTTGGGGCCTTGAGTTTAGTAAATGATGTCAAAAATACTAAGAACCAAAAGATTTGTCATATTTTCACATGAAGCTTTTTTTATTTTCAAAAAAAAAAAAAAAATATCTTGCCAAATGTGATAATAATTATTTCAGATTTTGATTGTCATTATGTGATCACAAGTTCAACACCTACAGTTCTTAGGTAAATTTAAGTTATATCTGTATCTTCTGATACTCTGGTTATAATGAGAAAAATAAATATCTGAATATGCATATGGTACTAATTGTTTAATTAAACCTCATTTGTTAAATTAATTTCTAACTCACACCTTAGATAATTAAACTCAACTTTGTCTCATTACTGGAAATACTTTCTCCTGAAAGTCATCAAGAGAGGTGAGCAATGTTCATAAATTAATATCCATTTCTTGGTCTTGATGGAATATGGTTCTATCTGATTGATTTGTTTTTTATGGCTTATCAACCTTTCTGCAGGTTGTTTAAAACCAAAAAATATTTTTACATTGTAATAATTATTTTGGAGATAATAATCATTTTCTGATACAAGTCCTACTAATTAACCCATAATTGCGGGGTAGAAAAGGTGGATTCATACCTTTCTCAATGGTATTTGTGTGTAAGTGAATATGACAAATACCTCTGGTATTAGAACTCGGCTCTTCAGTTTCCAAATCCAAACCATTATCCATTGCACCACCCACACATCCAGGCTTACAGCACCTGCTATTCTCAAGTGGCCACTCATCTAGGTACTGACCAGGCTTGATGTTGCTTAACTTCAGTGGTTGTATCAGAATTGGTATTTCAATGAGATATGGCCATAAGTTATCCTATTCTACTGAGCCTCTCCTTTTCACCTTTTAATATATGATGATGTGGTGCTTGTTAGCTATTGTGGTTCCAAAAGGAATATACTGATGTTACACTGGAATGAGCTATCATCAGATAAAGCTTGCTTCATTTTGTTACATTTCCTACTCAACTGACCTATTAATAATAGCTTATAAATAAATGGAGATATTTCAAAACATTATTAAAGTGTTTCAGTGATATAGTTTTGTATTGTAAGAAATGACCACCATGCAGTGATATTTTCTTGCTCTTTTGATGTGGGCAGTAACATCTCATCTCCATATCCAGATCTAACTTTTACCATTAAACTGTTGAATATTCTACACTGAAGAATTTCACTGTGAATATTACTTATGGCAGGTAAGAAATCTTTTGAATTGTGAAGATTAGCACAATGTGGAGCTACTTCAATTATTTTACTTTCAGGGGGGGTTGTTTGGGAACAGGTCAGTACCTTGGTTGAGTATGAAACAAGCAAAAAAAAAAAAAAATAGAAGTTAGCTTTGTCAGATGACAACCCATTCCAGTATAACATCTCTGCATTCCTCTTGGGACCATGGTAGTTAACAAGTACCTAAATGGATTAGTTCATGGTTCTGAAAAGACACAGATAATCCCTTCAGAAGCTGAGCATTAAAATTTTTCAGTCTGAATTTTTAAGATGAGGAGTCATGATTTACATTCAGACAATTCACCCAGTAACAAAGTCCAAGTGTAAATAATGTAATTAAAATAATAATAATAATACTGATTCCTTTGTAACATCACTGCCTTTCTTTTTGGGACTACAATAGTTAAAAAGTAGTGATTATCTAAAAGTTAAGTTTTATAGTTAGTTCAGAAGAAGCATTTCATGAAAGTGTTATGCATCAAAATCATTTCAGCTATGAAAAACCAAAAAAAAAAGTAAATAAGTTCATTCTGAGATGTTTCTAGAACAGAACAAGGTAATCTGATAGAACCCATCCTGTTTAGAATAGTCCAAATTTGCCTTTTTTCTGGACTGCTTACTCTACCAAGGCTAAAGTGTCTAGTTTGCTCTAATATTTCATTGATAAGTAGAAGTTTCATGCTTTTTTCAAAGGGCCTTCAGAAGTGAATGCAGCCTTTGTTAGATTTTGAACTCTGCTTGCTGATTCCATTTTTTTCATGCTGATAACCATTGTACTGTTTTACTCTTTTGCAATATGCTAATTTTAAAACGCTATGTAATTATCAAAAAAAAAAAACCCCAAAAAACGTAACCTGTCAGTTTGTAGAAATAGACAGTTATGTTCTAACATTTGTTCAATCAATTGAATTTATTCTTTGGGCTACTAATATACATCTTCAAGGAAAGAGAGAGGTCTCTCTTTTACAGAACAAGCTCTCTTTCATAATGGATGATGTACCTTTAAGAAGACTAAAATGGATAAGGATATTGTGTAGTAACAAGGTCAGCATCACAAAGTATAAGTTCAAACAAATCTTGGAATTTTAATGACTTTAATAAAAGTTATAGACAGCAGATGATTATACTGAGCAACAATGGCATTTTAATGTTTGAATATAAGATGAAGGTTGGCTGAAAAGTTCACAGGCTGACTAAGATATAGATTTAAGTAGACACATCAGTTGGTAGACTAAAAGACCTACAAGTGTACCTACCAACTAGTGTGTCTACTTACATTTATATCTTGGTCAGCCTATGAACTTTCTAGCTGACCCTTATATATTCACTTGTAAACTTTAATACTACAGATTTTACAAGTACAAAGATTTTTGAAATAGGCACTTTTCATATTGTTGATAACAAAAATTATAAATTCAAAATCTGGAAGGAATCTTTTTTCTTGCATTGAACAATATCTTCAAATGTACACATATATTTGTAGTTGTAGAATACAGCTTCATTTAGTTCTTCTTTTTTTTCATGTGTGTAAGTCCATTACTGTTTAGTACCCATTTATTTATAATAATGGGACATAATACAAGACATTTGATCGAGCACTAAAAGGTTATTTCTTTTAGTTAGAAATCTGTAAATGTCATCTAATTTCAGAATAAATCAGAACAAGACTCTTCCACTTATAATTCTTCAAATCCAATGTTGGTTCCAACACTAAAATTTTCCATTTGTTGCTTAATTTTTGGAAGGTACTGTTTCAACAGACAAATCTTTCCTTGAGCAATCAATAGCCAGGGATCATGACTTACCTTTGGCTGCTCTTCTTTTAACAAAATTGCTTTTCACTTTGCTGATTCATTGCAATCAACTTACCAATGACCTTTGTATTGATTTCTCTGATCTGATGGAAATATTACTGATAAATGCCATTTAAAGATAAGTATTATAACATCTCAGATTGGACAGTTCAGTCAGGCTTTGTCTGAGCACAAAACAGTTTCATGTTACTTATGCCTGGGTTTTGATTGTCTTTTAGTCAATATGCATTAATAAGTATATCCTACAATATTGAAGTATATAAACACAATACACAAAAATGATAAACTCAATTTTTTTTTTTTTTTTCTGATAGTTAATAAATATGAATTATTTCATTAGCTTGTGTCTAAATTGATAAGCAAAGGCCATCACGATATGTATAGTAATATTGAAATTAGTATTAATTTGGTAGAGATTTTACAAGACTAGTCTGAGCCTAGTTATTCTATCTAATTGGCTACTCATTCTTTTTTAAAATTTTATTTAATAAGGTTTATTTAGTTTGGCACAAGGTTAATCATTTTCAGAGTTAACTGAAGAAAGTGGCTAACCATTTTTATCATGTGATCCATTTATTTTTGACATTTTGACAGAAAACATTATGAAATGTGTGTTTAACAAGGTTTATCTAAAGTTGTGGAAAAATAATATTAAGTAGTAGTAGTACTTGCAAAAATTTTACCTTTCCTGTTTTAATTTTGTTTTCTTTCTTACTTTGTCCTGAGTATTATGATAAACTACATATGGCAGCAAAGCCTCTGATCAGGATATTGGTGGCTTTGAGTAGCATGGAACCCCCTCTTAATTGCTGTTGTTCCAAGATCCACCCTAACCTGGGGTGGTAGCACCTGTTAGGGTCTCAGTTATAAGCAAATAGTGAACCCATAAAGATCAACAGTACATTTTTACAGTAAAATTACCAGCAATACATTTTATGATGTACAAAATATATATCTAAAAAAAACAAAAAAAAACCTTACTCTAAAAGCATAAAATTATGTACAAAATATTAAGCTTTCAGCATTAAATAACCCATAGAGGTTGATATGCTGCCAAACAAAATCAACTAACCAAACAACCAACATTTAAAGAACTCCTTCATGGCATTAGTCCATATAATATTCTACAATTTCTTAAAGAAATCAAACTGTATTCCAAAATATAACTACAACATAAAATATACATCTAGTAATCATGTCCATATAAACATATATACATACAAAGGCTGGGTGTCATCTACCATGTATTCAATTGTGAAAGCAGAATAATGTATATTATACTTTTATTACTTCAAAGCTCCCAAGAGAATTAAATTTCAGCATTAAATGATCCATAAGGAGTTTACATACCGTTAAACAACCAAATCAATCAATATGTCTTTTCCTTGTGATCAAAATGAAACAGTCCATTACTTAATGAGCTATTGACAATGTATTTCTTTCTTTTTATCACTGAAACCAAGTAGCATCTCTGTTTTTTCCATCTTTTGAAGTGACCAAAATAGAATAGTCCACTATTTATGAGTCATTGGCAGGGCGTGATGTATTTATGTGCTAATGAACAAACTAAGGGAGGACAAGCAAAGTTATAATATATTTAATAATTATGCATATACAGTGACACACAAAAGTACTGAACATATAGGACTATTTAAGAAAATAATAAATTCTATTATTGCTACTGATCTTAAACTTGATCTGAATATAGTAATAGTTAGGATATGCTATGTATAAGTGGAAATAAAGAATTGTAACTTTGCTGTACTAGTATCAAAATACTATTTTTATTTACCTATAAAAAAAATACAGATATTACTTTGGCACTGATAGAACCCCAATTATCTGTAGCAAGTATAATAGCTCAGCTCTAGGGGACTATCCACCTGTCCATTGCACTCAGATGTGTAAGGTCAGGATTAATCTTTGATGCTTGAGGCATTCAACAGGGGAAGTGCCATGGATAGCTTGAGCAAGTTTTTGAACTACTCCCACTTTGTGTTGATTCTACCCTTGTGCAAAAGTAGAAAAATGTCACTGTGTCTAATGCTCTGGACTTACAGATGGGGCGGGGGTCAGATACTGAAATATTCATTTGTACAATGAATAAAGGATGAAATTTTTTTTTCCTCTCTTTATGCCCTCTCTCACAAAAGTTCCCTTGTAAGATATGGGTGTGTCTTATCAACTGCCATATATTGTTATATAGATATGGTACTTGGATGTAATAGATTTATAAGAATGTAAACCTGATCTCAGGCCTGGTGTTGATTTCAATTGCTAAAAATTGCTCATTTTCTTTATTATCAATATTAAAGCAATGGGAGGAAGAGCAATAAATACAGTAGCAATAGATTTTATCATTGTATCATGTTTCTCCTTTTTAACAGTAATAGCCTCCATTTCTGTTGTATTCTCTCTACCTACATCCATATTGATAATTGCCAGCCTTATATATGTTGGCCTGATGTGATATAGTCCTTCTGCAATTGTATTTACTGTTCTAGGATCCACCATGCCATATAAATAGGGTCAACTCATTCTCTTCATATTCCATTGGTAAGGAGGAAGTTCTACTCAGACAGCTTCTTCCCCAGAACTGTCATTTTATGGTGCAGATTCTCAAGAGGATGCTTCCTCGACTACTGCAATCCAAATCTCTTTAAATCTAGGATCAACTGTTGTCAACTGTTACATAATCTTTATAATGTGCATCTCTTCTTCCTCCCTTACAATAACCTCATACGATAACACTCTGACTTGAATGGGCCTTGTATTGTATGAAAAAATAAAAATATTGTATACTATTATTCTGCTTGTTTGTATGCATGGCACTTACTCTACTCTGATCTTAGATTAAAAAGAATGTCTGCCTGACTCTCTTCTCTTCTGGACTGGAATCAATTCTGCTTTCTGGCCGAGAAACCTACATAATAATATTAAATGTGAAGCAATTGGTTGGGGAACAAGGATGAGGAAGACAGAAAAGCAGGAGATAAGATATTTCCACAGCTGGGTGATGGTAAATAAAAAGAAAACCAGGTAAAAAGGGAGAGGAGGTTGAGAAGGTAGGGTTTGAGATGAAACAAAGAAACAGGCTTTTTGACTAAATATAGAGAGACAATTAATGACATATTGTAAAGTAGATAAAGATGGAAACAATTTAAAAAAAAAAAAAAAAAGCAATACATTCAAATTCTTCATGGTGAGATAGAGCAAAAGAAATACACAAGAGAGGACACAGTAGAAAATATGTACATTCCATTTTTGTATATGAAATTAATTCATGTTTGTATAATGTTTAAATAAAAACAAGGATGGACAAGGAAGATTGGGAGGAGTAAGAGAGAGAATGAGAAAATGCAAGTAAAGTTATAACAAAGACATGAGATTAATGGATAACCTGAGAATTTTGAATCTGGAGAATTTTTATGGGTTCAACTTGTTCAAATAATTAGAATTAAATGTTAGTATAGTAGATGGGGAAACCATGTACCAAGGTTTTAATTTGTGCAGTTTGTTGGTTACATTGAGAAAAAGTACCCTGTAAATTATACATCTTAAAGACCAGCAAACATTGAAAATAACAAATGTAATAATGAGATTCATATGGTTGATCAGTGGAAAAATAACATTTTATTCAGATTTAATATTTACTTTGCATTTTCTTTTCCTCTTTTAAATTGTGTCATTATGTGTAAGAATTTTCAAGTCTTAACACATTTGATTGGCTTCAGCTTGTTTCTTTAAAACGGTTTGCCTAAAACTTTGGTTTATAAAGAAACAAAAAAGATTCTTTTTTGTGATGTCCAGCCATCTTAGTTGTAATTACAACCTACCGCAGGAAAACAATCTGCCTTTTTAGTCATGTATTGAAAGATACATGATCACCTAAGCCTGTATCACGCATTGCACATAACTGACTGACTTTTGTAATTGAAAATAGCAAGGCATAACATTTTTCTTTATAATATGAACTGTTTTCTTACATTAATAACTCAGTTGAGTTTTAATTTTTCATACAAAATGCACAGGTTGAACAAAATATTTTAATCTTTAAATCCAAGCATCCATATTTAAGCTTTTTTTTTTTTTAAATTAGAAATTAGCTGTGTGGCTGCTTTAATTTGTCAATTTAAGTAAACCTTATTTAATCTATACCAAGGGATCCCAGCTTTTTTTTTGTCATTGCCCACCTTCACATGGAAAAATTTTCCACTGCCCACCTGTAAATATTCAAAAGTATGCCAAAATTGTTTGGTAAAAGTTTGTTACTGGTTCATAAACTGACTGATGTAAAAAAAAAAAAAAAAAAAAATACCAAAGAGAGGTAACAAATAACACTGACTTATGGTGACTGCTGTTACGAAAACAAATTTGACCATTGAAAAAAAAAAAAATATATATATATATATATATATATATATATATATATATATATAATTTAACTTATGGTTTGGGTTAGTGCTGCAAATGTTGACAAAAAATTAAACAATTCAAATTTAATACACAAAATTCTAGATCACCCACCATTTTCTGTTCAGTTTATTATCACCTACCCAACAGTTGAAATTACCCACCAGTGGGCAATATCACTCAGGTTGGGAAGTCCTGGTCTACAACTTGCAAAATTACTTGGAATGGTAACTTCTATTTTAACAATATAAAAAAAAATGATAAAAGTGATCATTTTAAATAAAAATTGTTCAATACTAAGAAAATAAGTTATGCCTTTTGTTATCTTCTACTATGGGCCATGTCCCTTCAGGACGTGGGGGATCATGGCTCTCCACGATTTCCTGTCTCTTGTGCTCCTTAGCAGCATTTTTCCTTTTGCCAAGCCTCCTGCTTCCCCTCTCCCTGTTCTACTATACATTCACAGAAGCTTGTCTGTTAAGTGGCCTTCCACCTTCCTCTCTCTTTTACTCTTGATATGTCCTGTGAGGATTAAGTTTTCCAAGCCCTCCTTCCTCATTGTGTCCAAGAAATTTCAGCTATCTCGTTTTGATTCATTATGTGTTCTTTTTTGTTACCATTTTCTTTAAGACTTCTTTGTTTACTCATTCCGTCTATGGAATTCTCGGTATCCTTCTGTGAAACCATATTTCTGTTACCTCCAGTTTTTTTTTTCATCTGTAAAGAGATTATCCAGCATTCACTGCCATACAAGAGTACTGGTATCACATAACAATTCAGCTATCTTTGTTTCTTCAAAAATTTTCCTGTTTCTTAGTATTTTGCTTAGCTTTTAGAATGCAACTTTCAATAATCCAATGTACATTTGGATTTCAGTGTTGAAGTTTTCATCCTCTGTTAAAACACTTCCCAGATATTTAGACTTGTCTTAAGTTTGTTTAACTATTCAGATAGTTAAATAAGTGTGTACAGGGATGTATTAGAAGAAAATTACCAAATTAACCCAGGTGAAATTATACCATTGCCTTATTTAGACAGATGTAGAAATAAAGAATCTTGAAGGTTACTGGTGGGTCATCTATTTTACAGCAGGCACCAAGCTATGAATTTTTCTTCTTTCCTATCTACACATATCCACTACTCCAGAATCTTTCTAAAGATTGAGAATTAGACTGTAAGTTGTTAAAGATAGCTACGTCCTGGCAGAAAAAAAAAACAAAAATACTTCGAATCACTAACTAGAACATCTGTTGCTTATCTGTATTTGTGATTTGATCCTGTTTAAATTTTTATTATTTTACTATATTTGATAAAGTTATCTTAAGTGATAACTTGCAAACATCATTTTTGATAGAGGTTTTCTTTGTTTTGATATATAAAAAAATTTTTTGTGTCAATGTGTCCTTCTTTAATAGAATATGCCAAGGAACCAGTTTCCTTTTTATAATCTATATTATATTTTTGGTTACTTTCTGTACAGATCTGATATATAAAATATTTTAGGAATAAGATAGTTGAATATATTTAAACTATTAAATGCTAATAGAAATTAGCAGTCGTGTATTATACTGAATATGAACAGCTACTTCAAGTATTAAATTTCTGGCAAAGTTTAACTTTCAAGCTCTCAATAAAATGGTATGTCAAAAGGACTTTTAGTCCCTTGATACTGCTATTACTGTATACACATTTGATTCTCTCAGCAATATTTTCTTTTTAAAAAGCAATGATTAGAATTTGAATAAAACCCAAACATATGAAAGTGGATTTATACATTTTCTTTATTCTTTAAGAATTGACAACAAAAATATTAAACAATATTTGCTTATTAGATTGAATAAAAATCTTTTCATAGTTATTTATAAAATAATAAATATGGCATTTTAGTTGGTTTACAAATTTTGTATTTTTTTAATAAATTTTTTAATAAAAGAATTTCTTTTTAAATTTATTTCTTTTATAAAAATGGTAAATAATAAATATCATATTGTACTTGGTTCACATACTTTTACAATCTTGTGAATAACCATGCTTTTGACACACTGTATTTTATAGGCACAAAGGTTAAACATTCCCCAAATGATTGATTATATTGCTTATATTTACTAATACTATTTAGTTTTGTATATGGGGAGAAGAAGATTGTGGTGTGCAAACCTCCAAATGTTCTTTTCCATTGAAGAGTATTGTATGTAAACATGAGTTTTAGGTGTGAACCATGGAGAGGATTGAGGTTTCACCTGGTATTTCTGAGAGGTGATAAGTGTCCATGCAAGTTTTGACCCAAGAAGAAACCTCATCGGCACAATTTTTAATTGGGTGTTTAAAGTTCAAGGGGCATCACAGAAAATCACAGAGTGAGTCCCAATCAGCATGTTGGTAATGGAAAGAGGTCTTGTGGATAAAGGGTTCCCATTTAATAGAGGATTAGAATGAAATATCAATAGCTACCACAATGATCAGAATTACCAAGAGAGCAGTGTTGCAAAGCTCAGCAAGAACAAAGAAAGGAGGTAAAAAAAAATAAATCAAGTAGAGAAGCATGTTACTCAGTTTTGAAATGAGAAATGAGTAGGGAAGTCCGCAATTTGATTAAGGGATTGGGCAATGGAAAAATTGAATGTCTGAGCACTGGCAACATCAATACCTTTTTTAGAATGTTTAAGCCACATGTCATGGTGAGTTAGTCATTGAAGACAGATGTTTGCAGATGGATGGAGAGAAAGTACCTTTTCTATACTGTCAGCAATTATGTTTAATATACTGAGGTCCTGAGAAAATGGGGAGTAATAAAGCAAAAAGAGATAGACAGTGTTTGTAATGAAAGATGGAAGCACATGAAGGAGTCATTTGGGGGCCTCGAGAGACAATTCCCTGGCCATTGGAAGATTATGCTGGATGTAAGCACCAAGGCCATGTATGTAAATACTGGAACCTTTTCAGCAAAGGGGAAGATAGCCTGGAACCAAGAATTCTTTGCTAGCAATGGAAGAATTTAATTTAGTTTCATAAAGGGCAAAGATATCCAGAGGGAGAGGTAGATAGGTAGTTTTATTGTTTACTTGTTTAGTTATTTCTTTACCAGAGAGAGAGAGAGAGAGAGAGAGAATTGTCACTATCTGTTGTCAATGGTAATACAATCTAGCCAGGGCATATTAACCCCAAATGTAATGATGACCTTGATTCACTGAAGTCAATATATTGATAATAATGAAAATGCTTCTTAGATTATATTCAATAACAATTTAAGAAAAAAATGAGTGAACAATGTAATCTATAAAGTAATTTTAGAAATATTTATCATATTTTTTTACTTCCAACATTAAAGTAATGACAAGGATTCATATACAAAATTTGTAGACTACATTCAATAACAATTTTAGAAAAAATGTTAGTGGACACTGATTCATCTATAAAGTAATTTTAGAAATGTTTTACTATATTTGTTGGTATATAAGACCTAATTTTTTCTCCACAAATGTTAGAATTTTATAAATTTCTAATAAATGCCCCAAAACTATTCTAGTAACAGTTGATGTTTTATCAAACAATTTTTCCCTTAATATTTCTTGCCAATGTGTGTGTGTGTGTGTGTGTCTTATATACCATTAAATACTGTATCTGTTTTGTCTCTTTAATAAAGAGTTGGATTTATATTTCTAACATATCATATACATTTTTGTGTTTTTGTATGGTGAATGTTTGAACAAATGACAGTATGAATGGTGTGGAATTGAATGTATAATTAAATCCAAGAACCATTTTGTTTTTAAGAATCATATAATCAGTGAATATGAGTATTGTAGTTAAAAAGTTCTTGGAATATTGTTGGATGGAATTTTGGGAAAGTTTCATTAAATTTGTAACAACTTACATAATTAGCATATGATTATGCTTGATAGTCACTAGGAAATTAAACAGATTGAAAAATAAAACTATATTAAGTTTACATTTTGAAACATTAAAAAAAAAAAGTTTTTTTTTTTTTTTTTTTCCAAGTATGTTCTGGTTGGTCATTGAACTGATTTATTTATTTGTTTTGATATTATGAAAATGGATTTAGTTGTATTTTGGTTCATCACTGGGGTGCCATATTTATGATGATACAGACTTAATTTCTCAGTGATGTTAAAATTCTTATGCTTCATTTTGGTCTTGTAATCTAATTCTTAAATTCTCAGAATCATGACTAATTTTGAGTCAAATTTTTTTTTCTCTTCACTATGGAGCACATTTACATTTTGGGAAAAAATAAACTTTGTTTGCCAAACAATCTCATCCAACAATTTTTTTTTTAAAATACTAAAATTCATCCAATGTGAATTCCTACTAGTACAACCATTGACAGCTTCCAAATAGTTTTGGTTACCCAGTTTCACTCATAAAGCTTGGGTCAACCTGTGGTATTGTTTTCAGGCAATATCCAACTGTGCCATATACTGGTATTACTCCCCCAGGCCAATAACATCAAGAAATTATCTTCCTGCCAAATTGATCATGGTGAAATTTGAACCTGGGTTTGATAGAAAGTGAATATTGTGACCATTCAGTCATATGTGATCAAACTAAAATTTTTATGCTTGAGAAACCTCCTTATACATATTCAGTATAAATCATCAGTAACATAGACAATAAATTCTCAATGTTATTTTTGGTATGTCTTTTGCTGTTTCTGTATTCAATCTCCTGAAAATGATTAGAGAATAAAATATTTTGAGTTATAATCACAAAGAAAAAAATATTGGAGAGCTCAAATAAACCAAATTTGTAAATGATTATTCAAAGTCCACACCACACCTACCTTAAAGTTTTTTTGAATAATCAATAAAACCAGTGCTAATGTAAAAAATTATAGTAATTTTAACCTTTGTTTTTTTTTGTACTTGTAACATTTATTCACTTCTGATCTCTTCATTGTTCAATAATGTTTTGATCATTTAATGACCTTTCACCATACCTCTATTTATTAATAGTATTGTTGGATAAATATTTACAATTGTTATGAATTGGTTCAGGGTTACATCATTCCCTATCAAATTTCACAGTTCAGCTATCACTGCTTTGTCAAACTCAAGTCATATAATTGATTTTTAAAAACTTAATAACCAATAATAAAAATTTCTTATAACATGATAAATATTGAGAAAGAAGATGTGTGTTGCCAATTGCAAAATCTATAAAATAAATTTGTGGTAGGCATTGTCTGTTGTTGAAAAGATTAAACATGTTTTAATTAACCAGAATAAGAACATTTAGCCTGCTGAGCACCAGATAAATGTGTCTATCTGAAAGCATTTTCTTTGTGTCATCTTATGGCTTTTGTGTATTCCAAATTGTATATTTTGGGTTTACTTTGATTACATTCAAATTTTATAGAAACAATCAAGAGACTCAGTAGTAATATTTGTTTACTGTTTATAAATTTGGGTTTATGTACTGGAGCAGCAGTGTAATAAATTCTTAAGAGAAATTTAAGAACTATTGTTAGAATCTTGTAAATAAAATGTATTAAAGGTTATGTTTGGAAAATTGATGCCTGAAAGCCAAAAGAATGAAATGTGTCACACAAAAAATATTTCCACTTTGTCATTAATTTTCTTGGTATATAAAAATTGGTTATTCTTACAAACTTGAATATGTGGCAAAGAGTCTTCTAGATATTTAATATTAATTAACTTTATTCTTATTTTCCTTCATTTTCTACCTTGCATATTTTGTTTGTTGCTAGGAAATCTCCTAAGAAAATCAAAGAGTGTGTACAAATCTCAAAACAAGTTGTAACCAAACTGCAAACTTGCTCTGATTCTCTAACCAGAATGCCATTCATTTTGGGATGATGTTCATTGCTTAACAACTGGCATAAGAATGGAAAAACTTGCATTGCCTGATTCTGTCAAATGTTGGAAACCAATTCCAAAGGAACTGACAGATCTTGCAATCTGCTATTGGTCACTTAGGGTAAGCAGTCATGTTCTTCATGCCTTGTCTATAATATGTATTCAGTGATATGGAAAGAGATATTCATTCCATTCTTTGTCTCGTGTGCAGGTTGAGCTCGAAGAGTAGTATATAATTTATCATTTACTTTCTCTCTCTATCTATCTCTCTCTCTCTCTCTCTCTCTCTCTATATATATATATATATATATATATATATATATATATATATATATATATATAAACCGCATTCTGATTGCTGGGGTTGATGCCCTAGATCTGCTGGATGAGATTGGTCATCCTTACAACATATGATCACTTTGAATGTTTCTTTCTTGTGACCATGGATAACATGTCCTTGCTAAAGGCCTCCAGCTCATTCCTGAACATTAAGTATGTGGCTATCCTTAGGTTGCTATGATTGGCAGTTAATGCAATGAGCATGACATACATTTTCATTTGTTGTATTGAATGGGAAACTGCCACATTCATATTCTTGATACATCTGAATAAGAATTGAGAAACTTAGAATTTGGTAGATTGTAAGATTATGTTAGGTTATCTTTGATTTATGGATTACAAATGGTATGTTTTTGAATATCTAGTATATGTACTGTGTGTGTGTGTGTTTATTTGGAGAGATATATTTCTAAAGGATTAATGGATGTCTTTTTAATCCAACATTTTTATTACTTCAAAAGATATTACAGTGGATACTCATATTTGAAATAGATACCCCATTTTTATTTTTATTTTAAACAGTATGTATTACATCTGTGCATTTGAGAAATTTTAATAAAGAAAATGTGCTCTCTAGCAGGAATTGAACCTGCATCCTCCTTTGTAGGAGAAACAGCCATTTGACTATAGAAATCATCACAGTTCAGGTTTTAAGATTTCTCAAATGTGCAGGCCGATAGACATAATACATACTGTTTAAAATAAAAATAAAAATGGGGTGTCTATTTCAAATATGAGTATCAACTTTAATAACCTTTGAAGTAATAAAAATATATACATATAACCTTGTAAAAAAAGATAAATAAACGGAGTTGAAAATAGTTAAAATCTAAATTCCATAATGATACAGTTAAAGTAGAAATAAATAATTCAGCCACTTAATGGGAATCACATTTTGTATTGTGAATGTAGATTTTGCACTTAACAAATAAAATTCTTTATTTGATGTTGCTGGTTGATTGGTGAAACATATCAAAGTTTTTCCAAATTTCTAAATATGAAAGTGAATAAGTGACTGATGATGATCAAAAAAAAAAGAAAACAACATACTTTAAGTATATAATAGGTGTCTGGTTTTTAGAGTTTTGGCAGTCCACTCCAATATTGCAAGTTTGAGATAAGTAGTCATGTGCACCACACCCTTGGTGGTTGTCTTTCATGTCTTACAAAAAACAAACATAAAAGAACAAAGGAGAGACTTGCAAGCGCTTATGAAAATGTAAATAATATTACATAAAGTCTATAGTAATTTTGGTGGATGACTAAATATTTGCATTTAATAATAACTAGCTTAGACTATTTTATATGTTTAGTATCATAAAAAAAAGAAGTTATGAGTTCAAATTTTACTGGAGACAAAACTGTATCCTTTACAATGATGATGGAGATGGAAGATTCTTCCTCCAACTGATTTCTTATAATATTTGACTAATTTTTTTTTTTTTTTTTTTTTTTTTTTTTTTGATAAAGTTGGAAAGGCTTCTTATTTGAAGCTGATAATTTTTCAGCCCTCTCCTGTAAACACTTAACATTTTTTTTAAAAAAAGTATGTTTTGAAAATCTAACAAATATAAATTTTCATGTTATAACTTGTCATAACTGCTCCACTTACTCGTACTGAATTTTAATGGACTCTGTTACTGTATAAATTAATGCTGATAGGAAAGTTTTTATTGGATGTTTTGGGTATTAACAGCTAAACTAGTTTCATACTAGTAGACTAGATTATAGAAATATTAGGTGTGTGTAATAAGTTCCTAGAGTCATTTTTTTTTTTTTTTTTTTAAGACTGAACATACAGTAAAAAAGTATTTTTCTCCCTACTTTTTAAAGTTGAAAAGGCCAATGGAACCTTTTTCAAACGCTTAATAGAAAGTTACCCCGAAATAAAAAGATCAGATTTGTTATAAATGTGCTCATCCATGTGAGAAACAAGAACTTTGTTTTGAATTGTCAAAAATAATTTGATCAAAATTAGGTGGAAAGGCTTCTTACTTGGTTAAGTTGAGAATTTTTCACCCTCCCTGTCAGCACTGTTGACATATTTAAAAAAAACGAACTATATTTTGAAAATCTAACAACTATAAATTTTGATAGTATAACTTGTAATAACTGCTTCAATTATGACAATTTTGCTCACATACCATTTTATGGCATATGCAAATCTTTGAAACAAAGAAATGAGTGCATAGAACTAAGAAAAAAAGAATTTGACCTGAACAAATCAGGGTATCATTGTTGCACAGATAGCATAATTGATATTTTGGCATAGAAAGTGAAATAACTAAGCTGAGTTCAAGTTCTGATAAATTCTGTTTTATTCATTTCATGCTAATGCCCTGAGATCTCTTGCTGTGGGTGATAGCCAGTCCAAGTAAAGGAAAACTTTGAATTCAAACTTGAGAAGGACTGTTTGGAGACTTCATAGTACACTGTGCACAATTCCTCTGTTATTAGTTATTACAAAAAAGCACCACTATATATCTGTGGGTGTAGTCTAGTGGTCCAGTCCTAAACTGAACTTTTAGACACTCATACATTTAAATCAACAAGAGAGTTCACCATATATAGTTAATTGTAATAAATCTTACAATTAATATAAGGATTATTTCTAAATATTATTTATTTATTTATATAATATATTTATTCGTATTTGTTATTGGAATAAATCTTCTGAGAGTTGTGCTATTAATGATAATTCTACTAGAAATTCCACCCTATGGAGGAGAACATCACTTATTTTAATGAATCATGATTCATTAAAATATCTAACAATAATGAACAGACTTTACTTTAATAATACGTTTCAGTTATTTTGCTATTATATTGGATTTTTATTGTCTGTAATATGATAAAAATAATATTAATAAAAAGATATTCCATAAATAAGATTCTTTAAAATGAGAGAGTCAAATTACAGATTTTTTAATGAATGAAAAATTTGACTTGATCATCTCTGATTAATTGGTCTGCTAACAGTGAAAAGAAGGGAAAATTAATGTTCTTAAAAGTAATATTCAAGAATCCTCTAGACATTCTACTGTTTTTATAGTTGGTGTCTTGACTGAAGAGATCTCTCTACTTGCTATATACCATTCCTATTTTTGGTATTGTTTATCCTATGGCTTCACTGACTTTTATTTATTTGTTTAGCTGTTTGTGAATGAAAGTAAGTTATAGAAAATCCAAATGACCCTGAAGGAAGTTGATACCAGGAACAAGTTTACTGTAGCTATGACCTTGAATTTAACCCTGATTTACTTTGGGAAGCATCAGTTTACCAGAAACTGATGCCAAATCAAATAAACTTGGATATTTTGTACATGTATGCTTGCATTAGAATCTCTTAGATTAGCCTGTGTATTATTTGGTTGTGGATCAAGTTATTTTACTTTCAGATATTATCATTTAGAAATAAAGCTCTGACTTTTATTTTTTATATAAGCATTAAAAGCTTAAAACTAATCCTGTTTACTCTTTCTTTTTTTTAAAATCCATACTCTTGAAACTTCCAGTTGGTATTATTAAACCTGGATTAACAAATGTGTTAATTCTTAGTACCAGTAAAGGTACTTGAGATTTCATTTACTAAATTTTATTTATTTGATCCTAATTAATTCTTTTAAAAATACAATGTCCTTTCAGAACCTAGGCAATCATAGCTCTCAATATTGGAAAGGATAGTGCAGTGGTCAGACTTTACCATGGTTTTGAATTCAGTTCTCTTTTCTGGTTTCTACTTAAGGTTAAAGAACACAGTCTACACTTCTATTTAACATATAACTAGGGGGAGAGGCAGTGATATTCTTCATAGCTTTCTCAAGGTCATTTATGCAAAAGTTAATGCAACAAGCTAGACCAGAATTTGAATGCTACTTGCAGATCCCACTTTTGGCATCAATAAAAGTCATGTTGCCAGAACATTTTCCAGAATAATATTAGATGTTAATTTCTGTAAATAATCTGTTGTTTTTACATAATAATATTGCTGAAACTTTTTTTTTAACCATTATTAAAACTCCTTATATTGTGTTTAAAAAAAACAACATTGGGACTAAAAGAATAGTACTCATTGAATGTCTCGTGAATATGAAAAATACTAAAATATTGGCTCAAAAGGTTTAAATTTTATTTATCAATAGACGTGACATTTTTAATTTAACTGTATGTATTTTAAAGATGTTAAAGTATTGAAAACTTTTCTCTTAAAAAAAATATCTATGTTCATTTGAATATTCTAAAAAAAATCTTTATTACTAGCAATACAATTTTGAAGGAAATATATTACCAGAAACAGATTTTTGACAAAACAAAATATTACCAGCAATAAAAATTTTTGTCAGCCTTAAATAACCCATTGAGGTTGATATGCTGTAAAACAAAATAGACCAAACCAATCTAAACCAAAAAATACATACTCTATTCATACGAATCTATCCTAAAAATGTTGTCGGCATTAAATAAACCATTGAGGTTGATATGCCGTAAAACAAAATAAACCAAACCAAACTACCTAACCATTTCTTCATTAAGCTATGACAGTTGTGTGTGTGTGTATATATACATACATATATATGTATGCACACACACATGTGGGTGAAAGAGAGAAATAAGAGACAATTACTTGGACATGTTTCACTTATCTGGCATGTTTATAAAAATTACTTATAAAAACAAGAAAATTCTTTTTTTGATGATGCTGGTTTGTCAGTGAAACATGTCATAGTAATAGTAATATTATCCATTTTTTTATAAGGAAGCAATCAGTGCTACTTGAGTTAAGCTTTTCTTCACTCTCGACTATCAGGCTGGGATCAAAGTGTAGTATCTGTTCTCCTCATCTCTATTAGTAATGATAATATATTAGTGTTTTTTTTTTTGTTTTTTTTTTTATAAGAAAATATTTGGCATTTATTTATCAAGAACCCAGTGCTTTTTGAGTTATACTTTTCTTCACTCCCTGGTCCTTGGGCTGGGATCAAAGTGTAGTATCTGTTGTCATCTCACATAATGATATTAGCCATTTCCTTATAAAGAAACATTTGGCATTCATTGACAGAGCAACTGATGCTACCATTGGTTGAAATTTATAAAGCCTTTCTATTAAAACAATTTTTCAGGAAAATAGGTTTCTTAAGTTCAGTAATTGTTTTTACTTTCCAGTATTGATGGAGACTTCATTCCTAATTTTTTTACTTAATCAAGATGTCGATGTTCCATACTACTTTGTCATTATTTTTGCTTTGAATTATATGCATTATCCATTTTAGTTGTGGCTTTTGTTGTAAGTCCTCAAGTGATGTAGATTCAATTATTTGATACAGTTCTTTATGATTTTGTAGCATCATTCCACGAGGTTTGAAAAAGTGTGGTCCTGGCTAAGATCTACAGTCTTGTATAATTTTGTCAGATTCTGATCCAACTATACTCATATATAACATAGCTAAAATAACTGCTTCATTATAGTCACCATTATAATTATGGTTTTTAAGAAAAGAAAACATACATATGTCCAGTGATATAAGTTGCCAGTATCTGTATTATTTTTGTATTATCACTCAAGTTTAATAAGTGTTAGGTCATGAAAATTGTACAAAAAAAATTAAACCTACAATAAAAATTAGAAACTGTCTTAGTCTTGGAAATTATGGTAAGCCTACATAATTTGTTAGTAAGACTACATATGTATAATTTTAAGGCTACATATGTCACAATTGCTAGTATAAAATTACCAGAAAATAAGGTCAGTAATCAGCTTTTATGCCAAAAAATGATAAATATTAAAATGCCAGATGTTAAGGATAAAAAGTCTCTTGAAAGATTTATAAATAAGAAGAAATGTAATTGTCAATATCTCTGGCTTGAAAAAGGTATCAGAATGTAAAATAAACTGTAAAGATTCTTCCTGTTACAGAAAGTAATGTTCATATTCAACAAGAAAGCAGACTAATTTGTTAATTATTTTATAGCTTCTTGATTCTCAATCACTTGTTGAAATTGTTATTTAGTGTGTGTATATGGTGGGGGCATTTGCCCCTCTCTCTGGCTCAACAGTTTATTTGTACTTATATGTATAAATAAGATACTGATGCAGTATTTCCACCTTAAAAACCTCCTTCCCACAGATGGAATGTTGTTAGCCTCTATCGATATTTTCATGGCCTATGAGTGAACTGCATTCCTTGGTTCCCTAAGTTCAGACATTTACAGCTAGGAGTCACCAGGCCACGTAGATGTAGTCAACTTATCCCCATTCCCTTCATATTTCATTGGCAGGAAGAAAGTTCTCCTCAGACAGCTTCTTCCACAGAAAAAACTCCCAATAGGATGCTTTTTCAATCATTACAATTTTAACTTCTTCAAGTCTAGATTCAACCAAATTCTACATATCCTCATAATATGCACCTTTTGCTCTCTGCCTGTATCCCCTTACAACAACCTCATTTAGTAACCTTCTAGTTTGAGTGGCTCTTAAGCTTTGTATTGAGTGAACAGTAGTAAAAAAAAAAAAAAAAAAAAAAACATAGATTAAAACCATTTAGTTGCCTCTCTTTGGAAATGCCATTTACCACTAAGGAAAAGCAATTTTAAGAATGACAAAAATTTCATATGAAAGAAATTAATACACAACTATGTATAAAATTTTAAATATCATCACATACACCCAAAAGCTACAAAACAAGTCATTTAGATTTATACAAGTTATCCCAAAAGTTATGAAGAAATTTCAAAATGTAATATTATTTTTACTTGATTATTATGTGTATTTATTTATTTTTATAAATTTACAATAATTTAAAAAAAAGATTATATATGAAAAATAATTGCTACAATTTTAGGTAGGTTGCATTCAAATTTTAGGCTATTTAATAATTCTTAAGGGAACTTCCTTAAAGGTCAGTCCAAATGTGCAGATTTTTATTGTAATGTTTTTAAATCTATTAAGAGAATTTTTATCACTTAAAATGTTTAAAATGAGTAAAAACAAACCATTGTTGACAATTTAGTGGATGTTTCTACTGAAACATTAGTTGAAGACTACTTTTTCATATTTTCTTTTCAAATAATCATTTCATGAAGTTGATTGTTTTTTATGGATCCCTGGTTTGTGGAACTGACCTCTAAGAGGATGCTTTTTCAATCACTACAATCTTAACTGGTTCAAGTCTAGGGTCAACTGTTATCTTCTCCATATCTTCTCATAAACTGTATCTCTTACTCTCTAACCCTCTACCTTAAGTAGTTCTTGCAAAAAAATAAAATAAATATTCACTCACAGAAAAAGAATTATTCTCATAATCAAAAATATGTTTCAGCATTAAATAACCCAAAAGATATTAATTTATGATGCAAAGGTTGGTGCACTTTGCAAGATTCATGTGAACTTGATGCAATAACTCCACATTGACATCAATTTTAGCACATTCACTCTTTATGCATTCAATCAAGTGTGTTGCATCTGTGATTTTCATTGAGTACACCTTCTTTAGCATATCCCCAGAAAAAGAAGTCAATTCTTTCTTCTTTTGACAAAACCATGTTTAATCTGTGGAGGTAAAATAAAATATAGTTAATGAGATTTCTCATGTGTCCAGACTTTAGGGACACCCAGCATGTAAAACTAACAGTATACCTAGCCTTGATTGGGCTTATATATAGAGTTATTAGGTTGGTGCAAAATTAATATCGTTTTTTGACGTTAAATAATACGTCAAAAAATGATATTATTTTTGCACCAACCTAATAGTATTTTTTTTTTTTTTTTTTAAAGCCATTGATAACATCTTCACTTGGTGTAGAAATGTTATTTAATTAATAGGTAGAAGCATATAAATGCATGCTGGGATTTTTTCCTAGCCAATAAAATTGGTCAGTTCTCAGTTTCAGTCTATTCAGTCCTGGTCTGTCTTGTTGTCTTGAAATCAGAACACTACATTCACTTATCCAAATTTGTTTTTGTGTATCAACCCCAATTCTTAGTTTGTGGACTTCTTACCTTATTACTGTTAATTTGCCTTGCATATATCGTTTGCTTGCTTTTATATTATTTACGTCCTTTTCTTTTTATTGCTTATTGCAAATTTTATCAATTCTGTTTGTTGGACAGTTCTGTCATTTATTTTACATTTAACAATGGCTGCTCACTCTACAGGAAAAAAACTGTATTTGTACTTAAAATCTGTTTAAATCCTGGTTTGTGATACAGACAATAGTCAAACATATCTACTATTGAGGAAAAAAATGTAAATATATAGTAAATAAAAAGTTCAGAGTTTTAGGCGGAAATGTTAAAAGTATAGAGTAGACTTTACAATGAATCAGAAACCCAATCCTAAACAGGAAGCAAGTGATAAATTTCTGTTTAAATCCTGGTTAAAATTTGTTTACAGATTGCAACAGCTATTAGAGAGATGTGATTAAATATATTTTAATATTTAATAAACATCATTCAGTATTATTATTGTTTAGGTAATAAGCATTATAACATAGCACAAATAGCTATATTGTGGGAAAAGGAATTTTCGACAATATATGCATTTTTTTACATATTTATTGTTAAACTTTTATCAAAAACCTTCTTGTACATGTAGATATACATTAATTACTATTTTTTTTTTTTTTTTTTTTTTTTTTAATTAATAACCATTTGTGCTCGGTTGTTGACATTAATAACTATCTGCTGAGGTGTTAAAATTTTGGAATAATGCAATAATAAAAATTTAACGTTGCGATCTGTTAAATCAAGCTGCAAAGAATGTATTGATAGATAGATTATTTATAATAATCATGTGGGATAAAAAATTTAGTAAAAAAATATCATCTGTTTTATCATCATGAAAGGAATTTTTAACTTGTAAGTTTGAATCCTGATCATACTAACTGACTAAATGAAGAGATGAAATTGTTATATTTATATTAAAATGAAATTAGGTGATACTTTGAGGTGTGGTTATCTAGTAGGCTTATTGATTTTTTTTCTCCCCTATTTTTGGTTATATTTATTGCATTTTTAGTTTGGGTTCAATTGAAAAAGCAGTTACTTGGGTTTTAGAAAGATTTAGATTTTTAATAGTCTCTGTAAATACTTCTATATTGTTAGGGATTTGATTTTATGTCAAATCTTCAGTAAGAAATTTAGTTTAAATCACATTATTATAACACACACACACACACACACACACATATATATATATATATATATATATATATATATATATATATATATATAATTAAACACTAAAATATTTATATATTTTTCAAATTTATATTTTTCATATAAGTAGTGTGAAGGCTGAATTTTTTTAACTGTCAGAAATGATGTGAAGCATTCAACAGTTCTCATTTTATATAATTTATATATGAAAAGAATTAAACCAGTTTTGTATGTGTGGGTGTGTCTGTATACTGGTTTGGTAGAAGATGATTTTATTTTATTTAAATTTAATTTTTCTGAATTTCAAACCATTTTTCTGGTTTTCCAAGGAAAATTGTCAGATGTCTTCTGAGTGTTTTCAGCTTTCATAAGTCATAATTAAAGAGTTATATTTTTGTTTTGATAGGATTGTGTCTGTGTGTATGCATTGTTTTCTTTCATAGTTTTCAAGTATCACATTTTCATGCATCGATAGATGTCATGTTGGACTTTTCAAGTATTGAGTCTTGTCACGTCTTATAAGCATCACGTTTTCATGCCTCAATTTGGGTGCTGCATTGTTTTGTTCTTTGCTTTTTTTTATTATTTGTTGCGATATATATTTACTATGCTTGTTCCTAAGTAAATTGAAAGAAATTTTATTGATATTGAGTTATGTCTTTTATTATTTTTAAGGCTTCTAGTATTTGTACTTTTTTTTTTTTTTTTTTTTTTTTTTTTTTACAGCTTATGTAGTATATTGTTTTTGTGTTATTGATAAGAATTTCTCAGATTTCTTTTTCTTTTTTTTTTTTTTTTTTTGTTGTGTTGCTTTTACTGATATGTGATTTTAATTGAGCTATTATCAAATAAATGGCAAATTAACTGGTGTGATAATGTAGTGAATGTGTAACCAACGTAAGTGTTATTTGAATTGTCACTATTATTACAGATACAATCTCCAATTGGGCAAGTGAATTCATATAGATTGGTTTGAAGTTTAGATTGTTTTTTTTATTATAATGTTGGTGGTCATGTTAGAATTTTTTTCATTTTTTTTTTAGTAAGTGATACATTTAATTTGTTTTTGTTAATAGACAATTCTATTGATGCATTAGCTTTCTTGTATTTTTTGTTTAGTTTGTTTTCTGTAGAATAGTTTAATGGTGTTTTTATATTATTATTTCTATTATTGTTAATTATTTTTTTTTTTTTGTAAGGTTAGTTAATTTGTTTTGTGCGTCATGAAGTTGTACAAAAATAAAACTCTTTGAAAATAGTTTATGAAAGTCAAAGTACTCGGAAGATATTGGATAATTTATATTCAAATTTTCTCATGACAAAAAGAAAAATTGTCTGAATCAGAGAGAAATTAAACAAAAAAGTTTTTAAGCAAACTTGCATATATATATATATATATATATATATATATATATATATATATTCAACATGAAGAGAAAGAACAAACGGATTTAGAATCTACAGTTCTTTAGCATTTACTTTTTTAAAAAGTGCTCAATACAACGCAGAGCATAATAAACTCTTTTAAATTAAGATGGTACCAACATATTTCTTCCTTTAATAACAATATGTACTGTAACCAAACATCCCTATCCAAATATTTTTGCATTTAAATGAAATCAATAAAACCCCCACAGTGAAATGGAAATTATTAAAAAAATATGAGTATTTGTAAGTCCTTAAATGACCCATGCCCCCTGTGTCTATATGAAAAACTACATATTATTAAGTTTCCTAAAAAATAATAATCTATTAAATCAGCAAAACAAACTGACTGCAATATGTATGCATTGTACAATGTTCATGCTAGAAAATAATGGATTTTTCCTAAAAAATCTATATATTATATATCCATTATTTTATTATATATATAATGGTACATATAATATTGAATTAATGCCTTGATTTTTTTAATTGTAATATTGCCACATATTAAGGCCCATTAAATAAAGTTAGTATTGTATTTTATGTTCAAAATTATATAAAAATGATTTAATCATACCAGATCCCCGCTTAAGATAGTTCTAAAATATATAAATTTTTTTTAAAAAAAGCAAAATTTAACCTATTATTAGAGATGTACATATCTCTTAAATTATTTCTTCATAATGTAAATGTATATTCTTAACTGAAAGTATGAGATTGTGTCTTAATATGACAGTTCCCCGAGACATGTATGAATACCCCCCCAACATTGAACCTATATTTTTAACTTTTCTGCATTAGCTTTGACCTGTCTTTTGATCAGTCAAAGAGACACACCCATAAGATTTTAAAATCTGGTTCTCCCCTCCTACTTAACTCTTTAATAAGCAAACATATTGTTTTTAGTTTTTAAAAGTAAATCATTTTCATCAAAAGTTACCGAACATTGCCTGATGACGGGATAAATAAATTTTAAGTCCCGATACATAGAAATTTCCATGTCACAATGTAAAATATTTTTAAATAAAGACATCATTAAAAATATATATTTCTAAAGAATTAATGGATTTTATTTATTTTTAATCTGACACACATTTATTACTTTAAATGTTTTAGTGGTTACCTGTATTTAAGTAGATGCTCTGTTTATTTTAGACAGTATTTTATTTTGTCTACGAGTCTAAACATTCAAGAAAATTTAATAAAGAAAATGCACCCTCTGGCAGGAGAAACTGCTGTTTGATATGACATGCTTTGACTGCTCAGCCATGAAGTGCTTCACAATCAGGCAAGGTTCTGTTTGCCAGTAAAGCCCACTTTACTCATTCAGGTCTTCTTGAAAGTCATATATGCTCAGTTTTGTATTTGAAAAGTAAACAAGGCAATTTCTAAAGAATTAATGAATTTTATTTTTTAATCTGACATATTTTTTATTGCTTTAAATGCTTAGTGGATACCCATATTTGAGTAGGCACTTCATTTGAAATAAATGGAGCACCTACTCAAATGTGGGTATCCACTAAAAATAATGTTTAAATAATAAAATATATATATATATATATATATATATATATATATATATATATATATATATATATATATATATATACCACATTCATTTTGGAATATTACAGTTACAGATATAATAGAATTCTTTTTTTGCTATTTTGGTTAAAAGTTATATATATGACATCATTTTGATTAACAAGTTTCTGTTCTTGTTGGAATAGAACAGGGCTAACGTACAAGGAATGGTTAAAGATGTAATTTCCCTTAAAAGCTATAACAGATACGATGTACTTGTTGCACACATGCCTCAAATGTATTACCTACTGCCTAACTGCTTTCAATCATATTGTTGTCCCCGTAAATGTTCATAGGTGCAATTTCTTCTGAATGGAGGAATTCTGTGATGAACCTCTCATTTGTACAAACTTTCATGTCAGATGCCATTTAACGAATCAAAAAAAAAAAAAAAAAAGAATAGGTGAGAAGGTAAAACCTTTGGTATTGTACTTAAAACATAATGAAATAGGCATCACTTTTATAGTGACTTTTATAGATATTCATACAATTATTTTTTTTATCTGTAATGAGTTGACTTTTTAGTTAAACCGTTAAAACTGTTTGCTGTTTCAATACTTTATAAAATGTGTAAATATGTTCTTTGCTTTAAAGAATTTCATTCTTTTGGCAAGGGACTCTGTAAGCTTTTGGTTTAATTGCGTTTTTTTATTGTTATTTTAATAAGTTTCAACAGTAAATTTTTTGACAGTTTTGAGATTGATATGTGTGGTGTAATTTGTTTTATTATTACTTATTTGCTTTTCTCAAATTATGTTGCTTTGACTTGTAAGTGAATAAGTATAAAGATAGAGAACTAAATGATGTATTCTATTTATATATATATATATATATAAAAAAAAAAAAAACGCACCTAGTTTGTGAATCAATGTAAATTTGCAGAGAAGTGAGGAAAAAAAAACAAAAAAACATTTGACTGATTTGAACACAGTGGTAAACTGTGGAAATGCTGTAGAGAAAACAGAAATGACTTAAGAGAATTTTTGTAATTAGAGTTGCTTGCTTATATACTTGAACTGAAACCGGCCCATTTATAATCCTATTGCTGATTAAGGAACCCATATCCAACTCGATTTAAAAAAAGTCAAATGTATCCCCATGGGCATCCAGTCAGTTGATTATGAGGACAATTTTTATGATGACAGGAAAAAGGAGTAAAGAAAAAAAATTAATCTGCTTTTCCAGATTTTATTTTATTCACCATGAACAAATATTCTAAATAAAAAAAAAAAATACATTAAGTCATTAGATATTTAAATATTAAAAATATAAAATTATGTGCAATTTTAAGAAATTAACTTTTTATTCAGAATTATATTTTCCTATCAGACTTTTTATACATGGATTCTTATTTTCTCTTTTGAATAGTTTCTTCTTTCTGAATCAATTAAGGGGGAAAAATTATATTGAATCAATTGCTAGGTCTGCTGCTATGAAAGTTGTTGTGTTGTGCTAGACAATTTTTCTCTTCAGATTCTATCTTAAATATTTATAAGTCTACCATTCTTCCTTGTTTTGAATATTGCTACCACATATAGTCTGGTGCTTCTGTTATATATTTAAAGATTCTTGATAAAATACAAAGCATCTGCAATGTTGTTAGTCCTGACCTGGCATCTCGGCTTCAGTCACTTTCCCACCACCATAACAAAGCTTTCCTGTGCCTTTTCTGTAAATACTTTCATGATAATTGTTCTGATGAATCATCCTATATGATTTAAGATTAGACAGATTGGAGACCAGCCTTCCCCTAACCCCCTCTTGGTCATGTGCCACATTTTTGTATTTTCAAAATAAACATTACTTTCTTATATAGCACCTAGACTTTATGAATTTAAAGTGCAATACTGGTCTAATCATTTTGCAGTTAAAGTGGCTATTTGTAACCGCAAGTTTTAACAGTTTCTTCTTTCACATTTCTTGCTTGCAGAACTATCTTTTGACTTCTTGCTTTTCAGCCAACTTTGATCTTCAAAAATCTAAATGCAATGTCAGTCATTACCTGCTGTCTTAATTCCTGTTCTTTTTATTAAAGTAAAGATTCCACTAAATTATTTGAATTTTGAATACATCAATTTCCCTACAAATAAAACAAATGTATATATATATATATATATATATATATATATATATATATATATACACACACACTTTGGTATTTGTTAAATCTTATATTTCAGGTTATTTATTTGCCTTAGGTTATTTGAGTACTATTGATTTAATGAAATTACAGTAAAAATATTATGCTTCTCATATATGGTAACATATAATCAGTCAGTTGTACATCATTCGCTTATGAATGAGTTTTATTTTATCTAAAAATTTTTTGATATTAAGCCAAACCTTAAATTTAACATATACAAAGAATTTTAAGCAATGTAACACTTACAGGCTACAATTGATGACCTAGAAAAAAAAAGCAAAAGTAATTATTCCTGTTTTTTTTGTGCATATTTTGGGGTTGTAGTATATAAAATATGAAAAGTGTATGTGGTCTGCAGATATAAAAAACAATGCAACCTAACATTTTTCATGTCTTACAAAGCAACTGAGACACACACACACACACATATATGTATATATAACATATATTGTTAAATATAACTGACAATGAATGTCTGATCATGAACTGTTCGTATGTTTGCTTTAATTTCCAATATTTGGATGTTTTTTTTAAGTTGATCCTTGATCTAACCTTTCGGCTCACATGAGCCATCTTCAGAGTGGTTATACGGACATTTTAACAAAGATATTCACCATCAAAGATAATATTTTTTTTATGTTGACATAGAAGATTGCTATGCGATAATAAAAGTTGCAGAATAACAGATGCAGTTCATAAGTTCAAGATGTAGTTTTATGACGTCATATCATGTGATAGCCTGAAATATTAACAACAGAACCATGTCTAGATGCAATGTAATGTGTTGTGACTAGTTTGAAATGTAATTTTGTTGAGTGTGGGTTGCTTTGTTTTAATGTAGACGGCCTCCAATATCTGAAGGTTCTTTTTATTGTGTGTATTTTTTGTCTTTATTTTCACCCAAAATTAAAGCAAACATACAAACATTAGAACGCTCATGATCAGGCATAAGACATTCATTATCTGTTATAAACAATATTTAAATAATGATCTGCTGCCCCAATACATACATACATATACACACACACACATATATATATATATATATATATATATATATATATATATTAGGTTGGTGCAAAAATAATTTCGTTTTCTAACATATGTTACTATGTGAGAAAACGAAATTATTTTTGCACCAACCTAATATATATATTTTTTCTTCTTTTTCTATGAGGTGTGTCTTTTTACGACATAGGCAATCATAGTTCTCCACAATTCCTTTTCTTTTGTAACTTTTAGTAAATTTTGTCTTTGTTATTTTGTTATCTCTCCGTGTTATCATTAGGTAGGTTATACATTGTTTTCCACTGTCTCTCTTGCCTTCAATATGTCCTGTAAGTATCAAATTTTCCAAATTGTCTTTACTCATTATGTGACCTAGAAATTTCACCTCTTTCTTTCTGATGTTAAGTATAAGTATCCTTTTTGTTTCCATTTTCTCTAATGGTAATCTCTGCATCCTTCTGTAGAAATGCATTTCTGTCAATTCAAGTTTCTTCTTCATCTGTATGGAGATTGTTCAGCATTCACTGACATATAGGGGGACTGATATTATGTGACAGTTCAGTACTCTTTCCTATGTTTTGAATGAGGTTTTCCTGTTTCTTAATACTTTGCTTAGTTTTTGGAAGGCATCTTTTGCTATGTCATCTATTCAAAATGGTAACAGTTCTTTGTACTTTTCTTTCTCTTGTGTAGGAAAGTTTCTATTTTCTATTTGTGTATTTTCCATTGGAAAGTTATTAACTATTATTCTTGGTAAAACTGTAAATGTTTCTTCTAGCATATATTATGTTAATATTATGTAATTTTGCCACCATTTTCATTTGACAAAAAAAGTATTCTGTGTAGATCTCTGTTTGGTTTGAAGGATCTGTCCTAGTGTCCCTCTGCTAGAGTCATAAGCTGCCAGTACTTGTGTCTGTTTCATTTGTGTGTGTCACTTCTGAAGCTTAAGGCATGTTAGGTCACAAAAATATTTCATCACACAAGAACCTAAACCTACAATAAAAATTGGATTGGACTAATTTCCTAATCCTTTTTTTTTTTTTTTTAATTTTTTTTATCAATCAATTAATTTTTTTTTTATCTGGTATTTTGCAGCTACCAATTGTAAATTGGAGGTACTAAACTATAATGGGACTTCTGCTGTTGGATCACAAAACAGATCATCTAATTGGTTATATTGTGTTGTGTCCATGAATTTTGTCTTATGTCTGGATTCTTTTGGCCCCCTTGTTGAGTGAAATCGAATTTTTTCAAATCGTATGCTTTAACAAGGATAACTCTAATGCCTAGTCAAGCTTAAGACTTAGTATTTTATTTTTATGGTAACAAATTGAAAATTGCATAAGTGTGATTAGCAAAAAAAAAAAAACATTTGCAGTGGCTTAGAAACAGTCTGCTGAGAATGTTGTCAGTAGTTCCTAGAGAGAGAAATTATGTCACTGTGGGAGGATGACTCTATTCTGTCACTGTGAGAGGAATTGACTTTCTTTACATATACTACCAGCTATTTTTATAGGCAACAGACATTAGTTTGACAATGGTGTGTAATCAAACTTTGATCATAGTCAACTTTTATTTTCTTCTGAATGATTTCAAAAACTGGGTTTGTATGTTGATCTAAAAGATAAAAGAATGTGAGTGGCAGCTATGTATATTGATCGACCTTAGAAACAAAACTGTGTATTGGCAAAACTATACTATGACTTTTGGTAAAAATTGGGTAAAAGCATATAATATACATGTTGGTCAACCAACTTATATTTGTAAGTATAGTTTCACTTAAGTTAATGCTTGCTGACCTAATTTCCTTTTCTGGTTTCTAAGATTCTTAATTGTTTTTTTTCTTTACTTTATTTTAATTAACATTGGCTAACACTAATTCAATTTAGTCCTGAAATCCTTTCAGTAATGTAACTTCTTTTTTTTTCACTGTGCACTCCTAGCCTTTTTTATGTATCTGTTCTGAGAGCATTTATATTCCCATATCTCCTCTCATCCACATCATGTTGGTACCTATGTTTGTATCATGAATAAACATAATGACAAATTAGTCTCAACTTACCATGTAAAATGAATGATGACATGATTTTGAAATGTATCAATACATATGATTAAAAAAATGAATTCTCTTAGATGAGTGGAAGGAATAGTAAATGATTATTTTGATTTAAAGAATTGTTTTTTTTTTGTTTTTTTTTTTAAAAAAAGTGTTCTAAGTTTTATCTTGTGTGTTTCTGCCTATGAATGCATGTGTAAAGAGTTCTATGCCCAATTATTAGTCACAAACATATACAGATATGTACTGTGACATTAAAAAAAACACTCATGGCCATCAAAATTTGTTTTTAAAAAATAAATGAATACATGTAACTACTAAAGAGAATGAAATTTTAAAAGCAGCCATAATGATTCCATTGATTTTTATTTACTGTAATATAAAAGAAACAATTGTTTGTAGTGGTTTAGGTTGTGTCACCTTAACCCGTTTGTTTCTAAGTTAGAAGTCTAATGGAAGTTGCAGATTTGAACTGATTTTTTTTTCTGCTACTATGGTAGCACTTATAATACTTACTGAAATTTACATTACCTACTGTTGACATATATATTTAATGGGGGTAAATAATAACATCATGTGTAAGTTATCAGATAATAGGTGAACTATGAAAGAGAGAAATTATAGGCATTATTATATCCATGATATAATAACACCTTATTTCAAGAACAGTGTGGAATAACTAGAAGAAACAAAATGGCGAACATTCTTTGTTCTCAGAGTTTTATAACACTAAGTCATACACTATATGTGTGTGTGTGTGTGTGTGTGTGTGTGTGTGTGTGTGTGTGTTCCATACAGAGAAATGTTTACACAACAAGCAGTGTGAAAAGAAAATTTAAAGATAGGGTATTACTTTGTAATAATTCCCAATGGGAATTCGCTTTGCCAAAGATTCTTTTGTGTTTCTGGAGAAGCCATATTTAGCATTCCAGATTCGAGTGGGCAGGGTTCATCTGCTATGTCACTAGCAAGGACATATTTTCTTCAAACAAGAAAAAATGGCAAGTCATGGCTTTTTCCCAGCATGAGGACCACAAGCCAGAGGTTCTATATCTGTTGAAGATATTTTTCTGTAGGAAAGCAGCACCAAGGTCTTGTAAGCTGCTGGTTGAAACAGATTTAGCTTCAATCCAGGCCAAGGGGCCTGGGCTAAAAATGTAACTGCTTGGTTTGACTCCTAGAAGCTGACTGAAGGAATGACCACTATGATGTGATGTTACTAAGCAGCCATCATGTGACCCATTTGACTGCATCTTTATCAAAGGGAGATAATCGCCTCTTATATTCCTACATATGTATATATATATATATATATATATATATATATATATATATATGTGTGTGTGTTTCAAGACATATGTTGGTCACTAGCATTTGTGTGCTAAACTCAGTGCTATTTCCAAATCAACTTAGTTGTGTACAATACAACCCATTTTGTGAAGTATTTTATATTGTGTGTTGGAGATGTTTAGTTTTGAAACCAAAATGGTTGTGCCAGTGAGAAATAGCTGTCAGCATCTTTATAATCATTTAGTAATTTATTCTCAAAACTGACCAGCACAGCCAGGCAACAATGCTGTAAAAATGCAGCAGTAAAAGTGTTAAATGGATTATAGTTATTCCATTGATTGCTTTGGTTTGAATGTTTGCTGAACTTAATTTGTGGTTAGTAATTGCTTCAAATTATTGTTTGCATTTCATCACAACTTTCTGGGTCAAATACCTTCAGAGTGATAATAAAGTATCTGCTTAAGAAACTCAAACTTGCATCCCATATGCCAGGAACTCTTCTTTTATGGATGATTTCAATTTCAAATTTTAGAATATTCCTATGAACAAGTTAATCATTAAATTCCCTCTGTCAACCCTTGTATGATGTTAACCAAAATTTATTGCCTGTTTAGATCTTCATGTCTTGTAGTTCATATCGCTGAAAATCATTTTAAAAGAAAAACAAAGTGTCATATCTATTTTGTCATAAAAAAACACAATGTGACTTTATATATTGATTGGTCATGCAACGATCTCTCAGAACAATGAGATATTTAGTAATGAGATATTCTGTGATGGTAACAAGTGGTAATGCTTGATGTCAATAAGTGAACATACTTTGTGTTATGATAACAATGGAATAGCTCTTTAGTAAGTTGTGAGATCAGGTTGCTAATTCATTGCTTTTTATTTCTGTTAGCTTTTTTTCAGATATTTTTTTTGCTTTTACTGAATTAAAAAGCAGACTTAAAAATGTGACAGTTGTGAGTTAATTGTATAGAGAGAAATCCATCCAAATATACAAGATTATTCATACAGTTGCAAAATTATTTAAATGTTGCTTCCATTTTTTTTTTTTTTATGATATAGGTAAATTAGTCATACTTATAATAGTCATGTTCTGTCAGTAATATTTTCATTATTTCCTGACCACTGACAATCCATTTCTCATGATTTTCAGTGTATATAGATTGATTACTGAACTCATTGAAACAAATGTGAAAAATGAAAAAAATAGTGTTTAATCATTTTTTACTCTCTCAATTGTCAGACATATTTAGTTTTTCATTGCAGTAATCTGCAATAAGAAAAATTAAAACCTTGCTTACATATTTTATGTGCTGTGCTGCATTGACATGGGTGGTGATGGCTCTCCACAACTCTCTGCTTTCATATATCAGGTGTAGATGCAATCTGTGTTAAATTACAATAGAGACTGTTATATTTTCTATTCGACTGCTACCAGAATTGGCTGTATGAGAGTATATTAATAAATCCATAATCTGACATGTAGGTATTAGCTGAATTTTTATCTGTAATTTTCACTGTATAACATTTAATCTTCCTAATTAATATTCACTACTGAATTAAGTGCTTTGAGAAGGAAGGAAACTTGAAAATATTTATGTGAAATATGTTTTTCATTATTAGGTTACAGACTCGGATATAAATTTTTTATTCATTCTGATGTATCATTTGTTTTGTAAGTCCTACTCACAATATCATGTATTGTCTAAGTAACTCAAATCTCTCTTTCTCTTGTATGCAGTAGGACTTTATCTGCAGATAATATGGAACCATATATATTTGTCCTGAATCTAAAATCAACAAAAAAACATTTTTAAATGTAGTTATATTTTTTTTTTGTTAGAAGAAAAATCTCAAAATGTTTTTCAAAAAGTATAACAAAAAAATACTCCAAATACTCAATTAATTATAACCTAGAATTGTGCTGTTAGAAAGACACTGTTTTCATTAATTGGCAATGTTTACTATATAACTAAGTCCATGTGATGAAATAAGGGGCAAAACTACCTCCACTAAGAAATATATTTGTCTTACTCCTTTGAAAAATATTTTGCAAAGTAGTTTTAATTTATTAAAATTTTTGAAAAAGAATGTTTTGTTGAATTTGTCAACCTTAGATTGCTGACAAAGCTGTTGTTTTTCTCTTCCTCTTACTACTACTATCACCACACACATACACACTAAAATATCCAAGATTTGTACAAGATATCCTTGCTTAGTCTTTAAGTGAATATAATCAGTAGTTTATATTCTGTTCATGTATACATGGTAAAAATAATAGAGACAAACATTCCTAGCTTGTTTGTTTCAAGACTTTTAGAGCTATGACTGTTATGATGTCTTTAGTCGACTAAACAGCAATTACTATGTGCTGAGTCAGAATGTAACCAAAGTACTAGTAATTGTCAAATGCTCTTCTTAAGTGAGACAACTTGTCCCCTAAGCACTTTCAAGCACCAGGTATCAAATCGTTTTTATTTACAATATGAAACTGAATTGTAATATTTTTCTTCTCTACTAAGTGATTAGTGATTAGTTTAGAATAGCTAAATGATATTTTTAAAATGACCCTTGTATAGACACAGAATTCTAGACTCTAAACTTGGACTTCTGAAATTTTTTTTTTTAGTTTTATTTAGACATTTGTTATTCGATTGTAAACTGGCAGAGTAGACACTTTTTCACAATGCTGTTTCATAATCACTTTTGGTATTATTGTACATACCACAATTATCCTATTGACTGAAGAAGAAAAATGTTTTATCAATAAATAAAGATAGCAGAGGGTATTTTCCTTTTTCATATATGGTTAGTACATCCCTTTTTATGAGATCTAAAGTAACATTTTAAAAAGTTTTATCTCTTTCTACTTATTTTGACCAAGAATACCACATCTTTAAAAATTCTTATAATTATTATTTTCTTTGAGAGTATAAAATTTTCCAAGCTCTCTTTCCTCATTATGTGCTCTAAAAATTTCGCCATTCTGATGTTAAGTATCCTTTTTCTTTACATTTTCTGTAAAACTTTCTCATAGGTTGTTTGGTCCATGGTATTCCCAGCATTTTTTTTTTTTTTTTTTTTTTTTAACCACATTTCAGTTGCTTCAAGTTTCTTCATCTGTGAGGAGGTTGTTCATCATTCATTGCCAGAAAGGAGGACTGATATTATGTAACAGCTCACTACTTTTTTCTTTGTTTCTAACAAAATTTTCCTGTTTCTTAATACTTTGCTTAGCTTTTAGAAGCATATTTTGCTATCCCAACAAGTGGTCCGATTTCAGTGTTTGCCTACCAGTTTCAACCAATCACATATTGATTTTTTTTTTAATGACTTATGTACCTTTTGTGGGTTGTTTGAAACCAGGAAATATTTTTAGATTGTAAAAATTTTTTATTTATTTTTTTTGAGATAATGATTTACTGATAAATCCTACTAATTAACATAGTTGAAGGAAAAAGAAATGGATTTGCACCTTTTTTCCAAGTGTATTTGCAACTAAGTGAATATAATAAACCTGACTTGAATTGGAACTTGGTTCTCTGATGTCCAATTCTGAGCCATTATCTATTACATCACTCGTACATCCAAGCTTATAGCACTTGGTGTTCCCAGTTGGTCATCCAGTTACTGACCAGGCTTGACTTGCTTAACTTCAGTGATGTATGAGAACCAGCGTTTCTATGTGATATGGCCGTAAGCCTATATTCTTAATTGACTAATCATCAATCTGGAAATCACATTGAAATTTATAAATTATCTATATATAGATAATCCTGTCAATATAGGGGTGACTGGGAGTGAAAGAGAATAAAATGACTTTATAAGAAGTAAATGGAAACCCAGTCATATACAGGAAACTATTTACTCTTAAAGTTTAGTAAATATTAGTAATGAAGTTAAATGTGGTAGATTAATATATTAACTAGAAAGACCTGTAAAAATTTCATGGTTTTTCTATTTAAATTTTCTGATGAATCTTAATTCTTAAGCTAATGATTGAATAAGCTCATGGGGACTTCTCTGACAAGATGTGGCAAGATATCCATAGAAATTCTCCTATTGCATTGTTAAATATTATATTTTAACAAAATATTGCAATAACAATCAGAAATATGAATGCAGGTTGTTATTTTAAGAAGTGGGTAGAAATGAAAAGATTTGAAATTGACTACTTTTTCCATTTTACTGGTACAGCCATTAAACATTTATATCTGTCTTTCATTTTCTCACTGAAATCGAGTAATGTCATTTCCCCTTTTTCCATGCGATCAAAACGTGGATAGTCGTTAAACATTTTTTATCTTCCCTTATTTCTTTCTAGCCAAATCCCTGTTTTACAAACATTTCTCTTAATAATAATTTAAAAATAATTCAGCAAACAATGTTATTTTATCAAATTTATTGTAATTGGATTTTTGATGATTGTCTTACTCAGTTTCTGTCATTTGATACTGTGTGTCTAAAAAAATGTCACTTTTATCGTGATCATCATGACATTTTGGTCTTTTGCTAAGATCAAAGTGTAGTATCTGTTTTATCAGCTCAATCTGATTCTCTCTCCATTTCTGTCTTCTTTTTTTTCATTTTCTCACTGAAATCAAGTAATGTCTTTTCCTCTCTTTCCACAAGCTCAAAATGCAGAACAGTCCATTATTTATGAGGTATTAACAAGAAGTAACAGTTATGCTAGCTAACAAAGGGAGAGACAAGCACAAGTGCAATAATAATAGGATGTTTATATATCTTTCTTTTTGTTTCACATATACTGATTGATTAAATGTTTTTTTATATAGTTACTTTCATTCTTAGTGATAATTCTATAAAATAAAATTTTCTCAGTGGTCCAAGCCTTGCATTTAGCTGATAGATTTTTCTTACTATCCTCAGATGTCAGTTATCCTCATCTTTATTACCATATTCACAATGTTTTGGCTATTGTATGCTCTGGCTTTCTTCAGGTGATATATGTTGGAATTTTGAAATGAACCCTTCATTTAGTCCCTGGTGTTAGATTGTTCTAATTTCACGTACCACTGCTTCAGTGGATAAAAGCGTTGGTTGAAGTAATATAAAAAGTGACTTGTTCCAGAGAGTTCAATACCTGACCATGGCAGAGGGAACAAAATCTTGAAGAGTTGAATTACTAAAGGGAATTAACTTAAACTGAAATATCCAAAGGCAAGGCATGTGGAATTAAAACAATCTACCACCATGGACTAAATAAAGGTTTTGGTCCAATGCATATCACCTGAAGAAGGCTGGTGTGTACAGTGTTCGAAACGTCACTAATATGGCAATACAGATGAGGACAACAGTCCAAATGATGTAAATAGTTACAATACCTCATCTCAGAAATATAGACAGATTATAATTTTCACTCTTACTCCTACAAATAACAGATTGAATTAGCATTTATATTTTTCATTTTTTTTTTTTAATTTATCTCCAATGATCTTCAATTTGAAGCTTATCTCACAATGATATAAATTGCTTTAATGATTTGAGAATTAAAAAGTAATTAACTGTAATCTGACAAACATATCTTCTGTAGACATAAGCCACATTGCGTATGCTTTTACCCTAGTTTCTTCTGTTATTATTAGAATATGGTTTTATGTCATTTAGATGACATTCTACATTTTTTATGTGCTTCATAGATTTTTTTAAAAACTTATTTTCTTAAAATCCTATTCAGTTCTAAAATTGTCACCTTCCCCTTGAAACATTTAATGCTGTTTTCAGTTTTGCCAAAAGTTGAAAATTAGTGTTCACAATTTAAAGTTTTGCAAATTGAACAGATTTAGTATGTTTTTCATTTAAGACAAATTTTCATTTAAGCAAATTTTCAAGGCAAATTTAAATCTTGACTTCTTTAAAAGTTTAAGGTCTTCAAATTCAAGTTTAATTTAATGAAATAGCTGTTTTCATGCAAAACTATTTTATAATCATCTCAAACTTACATAAATGTATTGTTTAATAATTTTAAGATGAACTAATTGCTATTATTCCATTAATTATTAGTCAAATATTTTCATCTTTGTTATTCCAATTACTATCTCTTGGCTGATGTATTTTTTGGCTTTTTTAGATTGGAATATCTGGTAATTTTCAACTTACTTTCAACAGAATTCTTTATATTTTACTCAATATTTTTTGTTATTTCTAACTTCTGTCACTCCTAATTAACAATTAAGAGTTAATTGATTAATGAGTGCTCAAAATTCACTCTACAATTGTAATTTTTGTTTTTGTTAGGCAAACAGTAGATTATACTAAAACTGGGCATTAAACAAGTGAAGAGTTTTCTTCATGAAAAAAAGTGATTCTCATCAGAATATTTATGTGAATAATTAAAAAATAACTGCAAAAATTACTTTGAGATGAGAAAACTTAAATAAAAAATATATAAGAAAGAAAAAATCCTGATAAAATGTTGACATTGTCTGAACTGTTTTTTTTTTTTATTTATTTATTTTTTTTTCATGTGAAATGAAAATATATGCTAATGAAAGATCACATTTGGTATGATTGGTTTAAAAAGGATATATCTTTTCACCAGATTTATTTAACTTATTTATCAAAACAATCCTAAGAGAACTAGATGTCCTACCAGGATTTATTATTGGTGGGCACAATCTTAACAATACAACATATAGATAACACTGTGTTGATGACAGACACAAAAAGGAAATTGTAGGAACTCCTGCAATAGCACAAACTGTACCTTTATAAATTTATTTATAATGGCCACTTAGTTATATTTATCTTATTGGCAACTGTAGAGACTGAGAATTAGTTTATGATGTAATGGAATAACTTCTCACCCCAGTGAGTGACTACAGTAACTACCTATAAGTATCTGTAAGTCAACAGACTACAGAGTTTAGTTGGGATTTGTTGAGTACAACTCAGGCTTACATGAGAACTACCGACCTTCCAATAGTAGCACTCACTACTGGATTGACTTGCAATGACCTAGTGCATAACTGTTACCTTTATTCTTATTGTATTGGTTTTTACAATAAATCTTTACTTATTTTATCCACCATGTTTTCAAGTATATATTCCTATTAGCAAAGAATATAACAATTTATAAGAATAACTTGATATAAAGGTGAACATAGGATAAGTGTCATTAACCACTGAAATCCCAAAAGACTAATACATATTAATTTAGTCAAAACTGCTATTTCAAGCCAAATGGAAAAAAATAAGATTACTATAGAAATTACAGATATCTATATTATTATATTATACTGTTACTATATACTATTGTTGATTCCAATCCTGGATGGGAATAATTGAAAAATACTTTCACTTCTGCAATTTATAGGCAGAAGCACACAAATCTATGCTGGGATGTCTTCTTAACCAATAAAATAAGCCTGTTCTCGGTTTCCTCTGACTCAGTCCTAGTCTGTCTTGTCTTGTAGTCAGAATTCTATGTTCAGTTATCTAAATTTGCTCTTGTGTGTCAACCTCAGTTCTTAGTTTGTGAACTTTTTGCTATATTACTGTTGCTTTGCCTTGCATATATTGTTTGCTTTGCTTGCTTTATACTATTTTTTTCCAGCTTTTCTTTTTCTTGTTATTGCAAACTTTGTCAATTCTGTTTGTTGGACAGTTCTGTCATTTATCTTACACTTAATATATTATATATATATATATATATATATATATATATATATATATATATATATATATATATATATATTTTTTTTTATTTTAGTAATGCTGGGTATTCCAGCTAGTTCATAATTATGATTGACCTTCTATAAATTTAGGCCTACTGTTAATGCATATGGGGAATATCTGAATATATAATTGATTTTATGGTTATTTCTCTCACTTTGTAACTTAGGTGACATCATTGATGATTCTTAAAAATACAAAAAGAAAATACATTAATTTTTTTTTTTTTTATTTTATCATCTTGTGGGAAGCATTTCACCTTTGATCTGTCAGATTACAAATTGTGAGGGCAGCATAAAAAGTTGCCATTTTCTTGATGAAAATTAAAACTTTAGTATTTTAAAGATTAGTCTGTTTCGACACTCACTGTAAAGGAGATTGCAAAATCCAAATCAATATTTGATCAATATTGATTTGAGAATAGGAATTAAATTAAAAGTCTACTGTATTAAAAAATCATATTTAGGTTTGGAAAAAAAAATGAAATAAAAAAAGTTGATTCATACCTCTTTCCAAAAAGTGATTGACACAGTGAACACAGCCCCCCCCCCCAAAAAAAATTTAGTTCGATATGTTTGCTAATTGTTTTCTTAATAATCAATATGCTGCACCACACCATCAATGAATATACATGATGGATGGATGGATGGATGGATGCTGAAAACTTCACAGCCTTACCAAGAGAGTAGTTAAAAAAATATATTGGATAGATTTTGGGAAATGGGCCAACATTCTCTTTTATGTTATGTGACAGATAATATAAAAAAAACAATATTTAATTACTGTGACATTCTTTTTATATTAATTTTTATATTCATTATACTAATTTGATACTATTTTCTAGCAACAAACCTTAAGCAAAAGCTATGTAAATACAAATTATTAGGTTAAACCCACTATCACTAATTATAAATTTTTTAGTAATGCTTCTCAACTTAGTAAAATTTAGTTACTATTTAGTGTAAAATTTTAAAAATTATACTTATTTTTGTAGGAAATTGCCACATTTACATATGAGCCCATAATGCCATACATAGATACATACATACACACACACACACATATATATATATATATATATATATATATATAGTAATCCTTCATTTACATAATTCATTGAAAAGAAATATGTAAATGTATCAATGCATAGAATTACATGAAGGAACTGTTGTTGTAGTAGTTAGAAAATACAAATGTCAGTCATTTTTTTTTTTTTTTAATTATTATTCTACAGCAACAAAATGGCCATATTCAACATCAGCTGACTTGGCAGTTGGTTGAATATTCTGTTTCATTTGTTTCAGATTTTGTTTCCTCCATTCTGAAAATCCAATTGGGATTGATTTCCTGAAAAGTGTCACCATTTGGTTGATATTGAATATGGGTGTTGTATTTTCTGCAGAGATTAAGCTAGCAGATGTTGACTTTTGTAATTAATTTGCACAAGACAGAAATGTAGAACTCCGAATTTCTATGAAAATAAGAAAGAATTCTGTCATGTTGTGATTCATTTTTAGACTTTCTTTTTTTTCTTTGTTTTCAATTTAGTGTAGGACTTATTTTAAGATTAATTCAATGTTAAAGTTTGGAAATGGGTTTTTAAAAGGGCTGATATTGTACTTGGATCGTGAAAGAGCTGGTGCAGCTTTGAGATCTAAAAGTGATGAACATTAAAAACTGAAATGAAAATTTATTCTTTGTACAACTCTCATTATTTTTTTTATTTTTTATTTTTATGTTGTTTTAAAATAGTTTTAATAATGTGTATGCTTTCTAATGAGTGAATTACAGACTCCCCAGTTGCTGTGGCTGCCAGACTAAGTAGTTCTTTTTATGGAGTAGTGTTGTTAACCTAATGCAAATTCAGAGTTATCCATTTTCTAGACAAGTTGCCAACCAAGGTTAAAGAGCCTACTATGTTTTTGTATTTAACCCATTGCTGTGGAGAGAAGAATTGTCTATATTTCTGAGATGAGGTATTGTAATTATTTACATTGTTTGAACTGTTGTCCTCATCTTTGTCATATTCACAATGTTTTGGCCGTTGTACGCTCTTCTCTTTCAATCCAATCACCTGAATAAGGTCAGAGTGTACAACGGCCGAACCAGCATAAATATGACAAAAAAGATGAGGATGACAGTCTAAATAACGTAAATAGAGAAGAATTAGTCGTATCTTTCCAGAGGGTATTTGTGAAAAAGTAAACGCAATAACTTCAATCAGAATCTGAATTTGGTATGTTAATACCAAGTTCTGTAATGATAACCACTATGCTGTGAGCATATCATGTAAATATTTTATTTATATTTAATGCTCTATCCTTTTGATATTGAGTACTGTAATTACAAAGACTGCTTGCCTTGAAAAAATGCATTATCTTCCAGAAATCTTGGTCAACTGTTTTTTCGACAAAACATATTCTTTCTCATAAAATAGTTAAAATAGATGTCTCGTGAATAGAACATTTTTGTATTTGCTTCCATGTCTATACAAGAATCATTTTAGAACATTAAGTGTTGCAATATCTTTTTGTATGCTCTTTGTTATTATGATGCTCTATGTAATGTAATATTGCTGGGAATTCATAAAACTTATTCACAATGTAAAAACTGATATTATTTTGAATAATTAGATGAAGTATTTTTGACTAGTATTTCTTTCATTTTATTAATTTCAGTTGTGTTTTATCACAGCTACTCGGATCATCAGCATGGATTGGAAATAAAGAATAATCTTCCATTGAGGCCAGAACTCTTGTTCCTCAAGAAGTCTGTCATTGTAACAGGTGCTTTACTGATTAAGCCACAAAAGATGCTGGTTACAAAAGCTCAATTTCTTTTAGTCCCCAATACTGTCATTTTCACATAGTGCTACTGGTAGTTTTTGTAGTAGTAATATTTTTGTCAGAATTTTTGAGATGAGGAATTATCATTATTATGTGTCTTGCTATTCAGACCAGCATGCTCATCTTGGTTGTTATAATGTTTAAGCCATTATACCATTCTACCTTCTTCAGATGTCTCTCTTCATACTTGGTAACCTTCTTGGAATTTCAAACTGAACCCTTTGTTCAATCCACAGGGGTAGATTGTTCTCATTCTACTTTCCAGGCTTACTATCAGATTTCAGCACTACCAGACCCAGGGATTGAATTTGCAACTACCAGGGAACCAGATATATCTTAATTAATGCTTTAATCCACTAGGCCTTGTGTCAAAGAGATTTCAGTTCAGCTAATTTCTAAAATGGTTTTTGTACCAATTTAAAGTTATTTTAGAATCATCTTTCACATTGGAATATATTTTTGAAAAAAAAGAAAGACTTTTGTAATATGGTAATCATGTATCAACACATTTTCTTTCTGAACAAACTATCCTGTGTTCAGGTACCTTAACATGGGGTAATGATTATGAAATGAGTCTAGTTGACCATTACTACTAAGTAGCAATCCTCACTGGGTGCCTTATATTTGTGGTGTTCTGCTAAGTTAAGCTATGGTTAATAAATAATAATGAATATATGTTGTCTTGTGATTGTGTGATGTTTAATGAATTAGTCTTGTTGACCATTACTACTAAGTAGTAATTACAATCCTCATTGGGTGACCCATACTTGTGGCTTTGTGCATCAAAATTAAGCTTAGCAAATAACAATTATCCTGTCTTTGGTTCATTGTTATGCATGTTGACTATGTAGATATGGAATTCCAATGAGTCAATTTAAAAATAAACTTTTTATATGAATACCATTTCAATAGTTTCTAACGGTTTCATTGTGTGACTAAAATTCCTTTTAATTGTCAAAACAAGTTTTTGTTGTGTTGTTTCAGTACATATATATTTTTTCTATTTATAAAGAAGTTGCAAGGAAAAATAAGCAGATGACTGAGTGCTGAAAAATTCTCTGCCAACCCACTTCACAAAATCTGACTACATGACAAAAACAAACATTTTTTTTCTTTTTGAAGGGCTTGTTGGTTGTCACACAAAACTTTTTAACATCCCCTGATATCTAATCTTTACTTTTTGGTTTGTGAAATAAGTATCTGTGTATTATTATATGTTTGTCTCTTTATTGGTTAATAAAATTGAAATCACACATTTTCAACTGCTCTTTGAGACCTTTTCTATGACTCCATTACTTTTTCTCAGCTTTTGATGACATTTTTATCATATTTATTATGTTTCTTCATGCTTGCGCCTCTCTCTGTTCCCATCATCTGCTCAGATCTCTGCCTCTCTTCTTGTACTCATCTCTTCCTCTGGCTTGTACTTGGTCTCCCCTCCTTGGCTTGTGCCCAGTCTCTCTCTTTCTGGCTCATACCTAGTCTTTGACTTACTGGCATGTACCCAGTCTCTCCCCTTCCTGGCTCATGTTGATCTCTCTCTTCTCTTCCTTGCTCATGTTGATCTCTCTCTTCTCTTCCTTGCTCATGTTGATCTCTCTCTTCTCTTCCTTGCTCATGTTGATCTCTCTCTTCTCTTCCTTGCTCATGTTGATCTCTCTCTTCTCTTCCTTGCTCATGTTGATCTCTCTCTTCTCTTCCTGGCTCATGTTGATCTCTCTCTTCTCTTCCTGGCTCATGTTGATCTCTCTCTTCTCTTCCTGGCTCATGTTGATCTCTCTCTTCTCTTCCTGGCTCATGTTGATCTCTCTCTTCTCTTCCTGGCTCATGTTGATCTCTCTCTTCTCTTCCTGGCTCATGTTGATCTCTCTCTTCTCTTCCTGGCTCATGTTGATCTCTCTCTTCTCTTCCTGGCTCATGTTGATCTCTCTCTTCTCTTCCTGGCTCATGTTGATCTCTCTCTTCTCTTCCTGGCTCATGTTGATCTCTCTCTTCTCTTCCTGGCTCATGTTGATCTCTCTCTTCTCTTCCTGGCTCATGTTGATCTCTCTCTTCTCTTCCTGGCTCATGTTGATCTCTCCCCTTTTCGGTTTGTGCCCGGTCTCTCCCCTTTCTTCCCATTTGTTTAACTTTATTAAAATGCCTGGCAACATAAGCAAAACAATCCCCACAAAAATACTACCAGTTTTAGTTTTTGAAAAAAAATTATTTCACAGAATTGGGTGACTGAAAATAATATCTTTAAACTCAGAAAATATCTAGATTTATTTATCTGAAATTTGATCTATGCAATTGCATACTACCAGATTTAAAGATGCATATTTTCTCTCTGTTTATATATATTAATATATGTTCAGAGTTGTTTTTTTAAGGAAGCATTGCTGTTATAGTAAATGTCCTGAAAATATTCAATAAAAATTGAATTTTGCAATTTTGAAATGCACACACGCAAATGTGTATCTCACCAAAGAATATTGGTTGGCAAGTTCATCTAGCAGACAACTTTAGGGAGTGTGATACTTTCAGAATAATTTCTCTCTGAATTTCTGGAATGATGAGTTATCATTATTTACATTAGTTAGTCTGATTAATGTCCTCATCTTTATTGTTATTATAACATTTCAGCCATTGTACTTGCCAACATTTTCAGGTACCTATCAATTTGGCTAACCTTCAGGAAATTTCCAACTAAACCCTTTATTCAATATATGGGGGTAGATTGTTCTCATTTCACAGTCCAAGTCTAGGGGTATCTCCTCTTGGTGAAAATGGACAACAGAATTAGAAATACTGCCATCTGAACTCCTTTAAATCTAATCATATAGCTATTTTTATCATCTATCCCAGAATGCCTGACACACTGACATCTTTATTTACATACACGAGTTGTCAAAATATTTTGAATTTCTTACATTAAGTATTCTAGTAATTTTTAAATGGATTTTTTAATATGTCTTTATTTCTGAGATGAGGTATTGCAACTATTTACCCTCTTCAGATTTTTTTAATGCAACATTCCCGTTATTGAGTATATGTATTTTGGTTCACATCCCTGTTATTTTAAACATTGAAATTTATGCCAATCAATCCAGAAATCAAGCAATCTTTACTAACAAAAATATATCTCCTGGCAGGAATTGAACTTCTATTTGTTTTTTCATCATAGAAACTGTTCCTTTAGTCAAAGTGTAATTTTTTAACTAGTATTTTTTTTTTTTTTTTTTGTTTTTGTGTTACAAAGCTTGTCACTCTATGACATCATTATCTTTGTCAATATATTAAATCCTCTTTTGGAGTTGTTTTTTTAGAGAATTACAATGCATATCATTTTTAACAATTTAGCTTCTAACATTGATAAAATATTAAGCTTGGCAAAAGATAAATTTCTTTTATGGGAAGCTGCATTAAAACCGCTTCCACTCAAACTGATTTTTGACTAAATGCATTTTATATTTGACTTGCTGTTTTGTAAAAAAAAAAAAAAAAAATCTTGTTATTCTATTTGCAAGTTTTTTTAATATGTTTTTAAGACAAAAACAAAAAAACAATTGATCGACCTTTAACCCCCAAGTCAAAATTTGTTTTATAAACAAATCTTATGAGCATGAGAGGAAAGAATGACAGTGTAGAAGCTAAAAACATCAGTACTGAATGTTGTGTTATAAAAAATAAGTAAATGAGTGTGTTGTAAAATATATTTATTTTTATAATACTTGCTTTAAAATGTTTATATATTCATTTTTTATGCACACACACACACACATATATATATATATATATATATATAAAACACTTAAAGCAAGTGTTATAAAAAAATAAATGATTACATTATTTCTTGATTTATACAACTGCATTTTATTTTATATTCAGAAATGCATTATTGCAATGGAGGGAAAATTCAGAAAGGAAGCTGTTAATAAGCTTTACTAAAAACATTAAAAAAGATTTATGAACACATTTATAGAAATAAGTGTGTTCAAATTCAGGTTGGAACTTGTCATTTTAGGAAAGGCATGAATCTAACTGTCCCTGAGCACTGTCTTGTTGCTAATTATCTTTACCATAATCTTTTCATTTGTATGCCATGATAGTAAATAGAATAAAATAATAAGTGAATATAAATATTTTATATAATATATAATTCTCTCATAATTACCTTACTTGTCCAAGTGGTAGCATAAACAAATCCCTTCTATATCGATTGACAGATGAAGGCAAGAATGTATCTGAGTAATAATGACCATAAATCTTTGATTATTGTATGTGTGCTTTATTGTAAAACCTGTCCCATAACAGTTGTTATATTTGCATACACATTTCATATGCTAAATGTATTATAGGACAGAGTATTTTTTTTTTTTTTTTTTTTTTTTTCAATGCATAAAAATTCCTAATTAAATTGCTTTCAAGAAGATAGTAATGATATTTACTAAGCTCAGATTAGTCTAGCACAAGACAAAGTGGGCAGAAATGGAAGGTAGAAAAACCGTGTTGTGCCAGTGTTTCAAGTGAGACATGCTTGCCTGAAAATTATAAAATCATTTTTCTTTTTTCATTTTTCTTTTTTCTTTTTTCATTTTTTTTTTTTTTTTTTTTGTTTACCTGGGTTTAAATACTGACCTCAAAGGGAGAATTATACAACTACTTCAGCTACCACAGCAAGCTCAAAGTAATAACTTGTTTGTAGTACTTTTATTCCTAAGTAGTCACTCTTTTAAGTACTGATCAGACTTGATATGACTTTGATAGTCAGAACTAGTGCATTTTGTATGAGCCTTGAATTTAAAAATGACAAACTTTAATTAAAAAAAAAAGGAAAAAAAGTGAACAGGATGTGTAGGTAGTGTAACATTGATGCTGAAAGTAGAATTGGTTTGTTAAGTTCAAATTCCAGTATAGTCTACTGCATTCGATTTCACACTAATATCATTAAGAAAGGCATGAATCCATCTCTCTTCACTCCCACTATGGGTTAAATAGCAGGATAGACTGGACTCTCTACTCTTTGGTGGTAGCCAATCTAGGTCTACTCTGAATGCAAAATCATGGAGAAGGCAATGGAAAACCACTCTCTTTTCTAAGAAGTTGAGTAATTGATAGATCATAAAGAGAAATCTGTGGCAAGTTGTGATAGCCTATTCATGGTATCAAAAGAAAAATGAAAATAACCTTTATAAAATTATCTGAATCAAGAAAAGTTATTGACTTCAGTATTATACATGAAAAAAAAACTTATAAGTTTATTTTTCTAGATGAGATATTCTTTGTTTCTCTTGTTTAATTACAGCAATGTTAGTGGTATTCATGGTTATCAACTCTTGTAGAACCTGTTGCTTAAAAACAAAAAGAAAATCTCATTACTTGATTTCAATGATGTGACTTAATGATTTTTTTTTCCTTTTCCTGTTTTGCAGGTAAGCACATTGATTTATTGATATGATGAAAAAATAATCCTTCAAAGAAGCACTTAGGCCTGACGTATCTGGTAAAGATCTTTTTTTTTATTTTTGTTTTGTAACTTTTTTTATCTTTTTTTTAAAAGTGTAATTTAGTGTATTGTAGGCTGTATAGAGTATTTTATTCAAGGACTTTTTTTTCTTGAAACTATTCTAGAATTTAAAAGATTATGTGATGTAAATTTTTAAGCTTGATGCAAAAGGAAAAAAAAATGTTATTATTGGTTATTGTAAAGAAAAATTGTTGCTTTTGTAGCTGTCCATATTCTTTTGTCAAATGGATATTTATTTTTCGTATTCTGTGTCTCCAGTTTTTGTTTGGCAGTTACTTTTTGGCTCATACCTGCATAAATATTGGGAAGCCTAACAACCTTGCAAGAGATTGTTATTGTTAATTTTATCTAGAATATCTTCTTTGAAAATAAAGCTCTTCATCTATTGCAATCACATTTAATGAGCTATAATGATTATTTTCTATTTTTTTGTATGTCATTTTGATGCCATTAATGAATGAAATCATTATTACACCATTCTATTGTGTCTCCTAGGTGTTTTTATACTTTAAAAAAACAAATAAAGAAAAAGAAAAAAGATGTACTGACTAGTATTACAAGCACATAAATAATTTATTAGTTAGTTGGCATTTGTCCATCATAGGGGACAATGGGGTAACACTGAGTACTACAGGTTTGGGCAGGAGTTAATGGAGATCTTGGGTTGCCCACATATCAGAATACCCTTCTTGATATTGCCAATAGAGCCTACATGAAAAAATAACCAAGAGAGTTTGGTAATAGTGCTGCTGCAGAAATTGCTGGAAGTTGATGACCCAATTCAGATTTGTGTAAGGTTTCTCCTTTAGATTTTCCTTATCTAAAGATACGGACAGAGAGTTTGTGTGGGGCGGGGGATTAAGTTTTGTTTTTTCCCCTCTTAGAGTGGCTGCCATCCAAGACAGATTTAATCCATAACTGGATAAAATTCATTTTGAGTATATAATCACCAAGAGCGATTGTTCCTTATTGTTTAAAAGAAAACATTTGAATATTTTGTATCTTAGCCTCTGAAAGACATTTTAAGTTTGTCCACTAAAGATACTTTATCTAATATTAATATAATAAATGCATTAGAAATTTAAAATTTACAAGTTATTTGTATATTAATCAAGCAGTATCACAATTTCTTTCATTTATTGTAAAGCTTCTCAGTGTTAGTAACTGGTTATGAATTAGCAAATTATCATCATTATGTTCCATTTCCCTTCGAGATGTGGGTGCTCATGGTTCTCTACTACTTCCCTTTTAGCTCTAAGCAACATTTAACTCTTTAACCTCAATTCTTGTCCTTTTTCATCCATTTGAACAAACTCATTAATTCAGTTCTGCACTGTTTTCTGCTACCTCTCCTTCCTTAAATACATCCTGTGAATATTAAATTCTCCAAGCTGTCTTTCCTCATAATATGCCACAGAAATTTCAACTCTCTCTTTCTGATTTTAATTATGAATATCTTTTTGGTTCCCATTTTCACAGTTGTTGAATAAGTGGGCATTTTTAAATGAAATTGAAAAATTCCCTATAACAACAATAGGAAAAATAGGAAGACAAACAGTAAAATAATAAAAGAAATCAACAATGTGATACAATGCAAGGCAACTATAATGCAATAACAAAGTAAAATAATTATAAGATAGTAAAAAAAGAAACAGTATTCATACAAATCTATTCATTTTAATAAAATTTGTTTACCAGAAAAGTTTCTATCAAAATATAATATATATAGTGATGCTGATAAATTTTTAATATAGTCAGCCCACAGGTGGTGATTTAGATGTGTCCCAACTAAAGTTTTTTAATAAATTGTTGTGTTAAACTGCATGGCTGCAGACTAATTTTTTTCTTTTTTTTATCATCATCCCAAAAAGCAATTTTAATCATATCAAATCACTTTAATTCACAGAACAACGGTTTTTTTTTGTTTTTTTTAATTTAAATTAGTAAATTCAAAACAAAATCAGTATTTACACTTAATCACAATTCAATTAAAAAAACTTTATATTTTGAGAATTGACAGGAAAAAAAATCTTTTTTTAAAATTGGTAACAATTTTTTATGTATAAAATTTAATTTTTATTTAATATAAAAATTCAGAAACAGTTCAATTAAGAAACTATATTTTTTTGAGAATTATGACAGAACAAAGTTTTGGCAAACCTGGATTTTTGTGCCTGTTGTTAATTCCTGAGTAGAGCCAGTACATTACGGCTATGTTCATAGGTAATATTTTTATGTTTGTGTGTCTGATTGCTTCTCTTCTGTCTTTTGTTGAAAAAAAAACTAAAACTTGTGAATCTTTAAATGAACCATGTTTCTTATGTTTACATGAAAAATTACAAATAATTAAATTTGCTGACAAAAAATCTGTTAAACCAAAGGAGTGAATTAATTATAAATTGCTGACAGTTTATCTTTTGCCTTAAAATATAGTTAAAAATTAAAAAAAAGATAATTACATATTACCATGTCTTATAGCCATAATCTATTAGTATATAATGGTCCACCCTCTATGGGTAATTACCTTATTTTGTTTATTCAGCTTAAATATTGCTATGTATTGCCATTCAGTTAGTATTATTAATATCATATATAGATGTTTCACATTATTAATTTTACAAGCCCCTTTAAGAAGCTTCCTGATGATAAAAATTTAAAAAAAATTTTCTGTTAACATTACATCTGATTAACCCACCTCTCCCTCCAACAAATTGAACATATCATTTTTGTCTACAATAATGATACATTTGTCACTGCCATATTTTCCGCAATTGTCAATGATGGCATGTCTATGTGCCAGTTATCGTGACATGAAAAAAATAAATCACCCACCTCCACTCCACTCCCTGAGCTTACTTTTCTATTTAGTGTAGATCTGACATTTAACCATTACCACACTGCAGGTGACAAATTCGCCATAGAATTCTCCCTTACTACTATCGATGACTTCTGTCACCTGAGATAGTTGCTATAAATAAACACTTGTCAATTGTTATTTCCGGTATTTTAAGCTGGAAATCACCTACTACTGCTTTGGAACAAGGCTAGACTTTTGTTTTCCAATGGCATTTTGAATTCTTCTAGACTCTACATGAGCTATAACATTGATTAAACCCACATTAATTTTTTTGTGATTTTTTTTTTTTTTTTTTTTTTTTTTGTAAACAGAAATGACCACGTCAATATCCAACAAAGCCTTTATTCAGGAGTTTTTCTTTAATTAACACTATGATGATTATTTTGAAGGCTTTACTTGAGTGGAGATTGATGGTGACGTGGCCGGAGATGATAACCACATCTAGTGATGTGGAGGAAAGTGACGATAACCACTAGCGGCTACTATCGTCCATGCCTGACTAATTTTATGGGAGCTACTGGTGACCATCAATATATCTAATAGCCTTTCTGAAGATGAATTATTTTGTCTATTTATGAACGATGAAATAATAACTTTATTCGTCAATGAGACAAATAAATTTGAGTCAGGTGAAAGAAAGAGCAATCAAATGCTAGTGTCTTCTTGTATGTAAACACAAAGAAACCTGTCAAATTTTTTGATGAAAGAAAAGCCTTCTTAACAATTTGTTTCTTATTGCACCCCCAGAACTCCACAAGGAGTACTAAAAGTTAAAGTACGTTGAATTATTTATGTACTTTTTTAATGTATTTGTTTTTTATTTTGTATTTCAATTTTTTGTTTTCAACATGAAAATATACATGCAAAACATAATGCATTACATTAAAATATTACTCATTCATTCTTTTATTAGTGAACAAAAAATAAAATCCATACACACAATACAAAGAAAGTTATAACAATTTTAAAACAGTAGGTGTTCATGTTTTGCACCCTCAAAAAAAAATGCAGTGTCAGGGGGAACAATTCTAGAAAGAAATTAGTGTGGTAAAGGTTAATTGGTTAATCTAGACATACCCACAAATCTATTTTTAATTCTGATCTTATGTCCCCACGACCATTTTAGCTTTTGGAAAAGGAGTAACACTTTGTTTTTTAAATTTCCTTAAAAATCATTTAATCACCAGCTACTTACTATCTCCTAAAGAAGTACAATCATAGTATTGAAACATGAAAGCTTTTGTGTAGCAATTTCAAAAAATGTTTTTATTATAATCTATTATAATAAAAAATATAATAATAGTATATTGCTCTACTTTGTATTGAGCACTTTTTAAAAATTAAATGCTATGAACAGTGGATTTTTACTCCATCTATTCTTTCTTTCATTTGGAGATATATTGTTTGCTTAGTACTATTTTGTACTGTTCTTTTTATTGCTTTTCTTATTGTTTGAGAACTTTCTCAATTCTGTTTGTCAAGTGCACTTAACCATGGTCAATTTACTACACAAAACATAATTATCTTTACCAATATATTTATGTATGTCATTAGTTTTTTAGTATAGTGAATATATGTCCACACAGTGTTAATCCTGACATTAGTCATACCTTTGCAACATTTGAGATTTTTTTTTTTTTTTTTTTTTTTTAAAGCATTTTCATTATATGATTGCTTCTATTTTTTTTTTTTCTTTTTGACATGTAAAGAAAAAAGATAAGATAAACAATGAGCTAGATAGTGGTATTATCAACTTGCTTGGGCTTAAATGATTAAAAAATGAAGACAAAATAAATTTCATTAACATATTTAAAAATTGATCTAAAAAGGCATTCAGGGGTATGAATAATTTCAGAATTATCAATATATAACTCTATCTCTGGATTAAAATATATCAACATTTTTAATGATAATTAACAAACAACTGTTTAAAAAAACAATTTAACAATATGAAAAGGTGTACATTGTTTTTTTTTTATTTACTAACTTTAATAGAATCTGAAAATATATTATTTTTAATAGTTTTTTTATTAATCTACAAAGACTTTTTTTCATATTAAATTTTGTTCAGTTTCATTTATATTTGAAAATGTTTCATGGGACATACTGAAAATAAAATGAATATTTGTTTCATAAAATTACAGTAATTGTAGTTGTTCCTGAAAGTTTTTTTCAGAAGATAATATTGATAAAAAGCAGCAATAATCAGTAAAACTAAAAACAAAATCAATAATAGGGAAAACTGCAATATTTGTAGATGATAATTAAAACTGTAAGTCAGAACTTAACCAGTTAACATATCCATAGTTTGTCTACTAAGGTACACTCATCCATTATTTCTTCAATTAACCTTTTTAATTGATGTGTTACATACAAACAATTGCCTGTCTAGAATAGAGCTTAAATTATAGTGTTATATTTGGTGTGCTGTCATGTAATAGTTATCCATGTGATATTAACACTCAGTGCTTTATTTGCTTAGTATCTTTTTTTATACTTTATCTATCTATCTATCTATCTATCTATATATATATATATATATATATATATATATATATATATACACATACACACACACACACACACACACACACACACAAAAAGTCAATGATGAAATTATTTGTACACCCATCAATTTTGAATATTTTTATCCATTTTTCAGAATCTAATGCCCATATGGTGCTGGGTAGAGTTGGTCAGTTTGGCAATTTATGTTTCAGTATCGGTTTCCAGTTTTTTCCCCCTTGATACTGCAGTTTCCAATTCGGGTTTTTGGTTTTTAATTTTAGTATTTCTGCTTTCTGAGGAAGGTATTTATTTTCTTGTGTAATGATAGCATTTCCAGTCGATTTCTTATTTCATTTGAGATTGATAAATTTGCAACTTAGTTCATTCAACTCACAATTTCTTGTGTATTTCTGGTCCAATCTTAAACATATTCATATGGCTGGAAAGAAAATAAAATAATTTTTCTAGATATGTAATTTGTTTGTGTTTTTATTCATTGAATTATTTTTTTACAGTGAGTTAAAATGGTATTTTGCTTTGAACGGCCGAAAATGTGAAATAATTTTTTTCCCCTGAGATTAAATTTTACATGTTACTTGGTTTTGCAAAATCAAAGTGACCAATCTTTATCAATATTCTTGAAATTGTACACTCAATTAGAAGACACCTTAAACTACAACCAGGAAAATGTTCATTTCTTCTCTGACCTGTGGAATTGAATTCTTCAAAAATTATAAAGCAAGTAGCAAAAAAAAGATTAACTGATAGTATGTGTAGTAAAAAAAAACTTTCAAATTATTGAAATTTCTGACTTGTCGCATAAAATAAATGCCCCCATATACTTTTCAACTTTTGAGTGTTGTTTTTTGAAACGTCTGTCATTGTGGAAGTCTGCTGTGTTTTTTTTTGTTTTTTTGTTTTTTTTGTTTTTTTTGTTTTTTTAAGCGCAGGTAATAAAAATTAATTTATAGACATATGTAAAAAGTAAAGACCACTGGAATTGAAAACCGTGAATTGTTCACCTAAAGTCATTCGTAAATACGCTTTTAAGTAGGCGCACAAGGGGGTCATCAGTGATGTTTTGACTTGGTTCATCAGGGAGTTTCGGGTCTTTCAACATCATACTCCCCATCACCAAGTCGACCCAATCAGGGGATATCAACCCCTGATTCCCCCTTTTGATTGAACACTAACAGCTACTCTGGCCTTTTTTAAAGAATAAGAGGAAGAAAGACCACGTGTTCCGCACATCTGATTGGATGTTAGTAACAACCAATCTGCTGCGCGGACTAAGTTTTAAATGGCCCTCGGTTGGGACTGGTTTCTTTTCTTATTTCGGTGGATTGCAGTTTCGATGGATAACTGAGGAGGTAATCTTAATATTCCTAAATCTTACCCTATTTCCTTGAGTATTTTAAGGTTTAATTATTTGCCGTTTTCATTTTGTACTTTTTCCTTTTGACGGGGATACTTGAACTCAACGCTATTATCACAATTTATCGTTAGCCTGTTTCTTAATACAAATAATATATACAAAAGAGGGAAATGTTCGTATAAATAAAGATAAAATAAATTAGACAAATGTCTTACGTTCGAATAAACATTTTTTAAATTATATTTATGTATCGCTAAAAACCGATGACAAAATAAAATGATATATATATACAAACGATATATGGTAATGATCAAGAAGAAAAACACTATATACGCGTTATGGTTCCGATTTAAAATATACAAAAATGTGAATTGTTCATCTAAAATAAAATTAAATAAATAAATTAGACAAAAGGTCCGACGTTCGAATAAGGCCTTACGTTCGAATAAAAATTAAATAAATAAAACGACAAAAAGTCTTGCGTTCGAATAAAAAAGAAAAAAAAAAAAAAAAACATAGACGAAAGGTCTTACGTTCGAATAAAAATTAAATAAATAGACAAAAAGTCTTATGCTCGAATAAATAAAAAAAAAAAAATATATATATAAATAAATAAAATAGACGAAAGGCCTTACGTTTGAATAAAAGTAAAAACAAAAAAAAAAAAAAAAAAAAAATTGAGAATAATGGACAAAAAGTCTTACGAGGTTTGTCGCACCGGAACCGCTAAAAAAGGTAAATAGTAACATAAAGGGTACCGTGTATAATACGGGTTTGACATAAAAACATATTTACAAATAATACAATTTACAAATTGACGAGATATATTCTTTAGCTGTACTTGTACAATTCAATTACTCACATTCGCACGCACAAAAAAAAAAAAAAAAAAAAAAAAAAAAAAAAATAATTATAAATGCATTTAAATTAAAATGTTTATAATATTGCCATGTTGCAATTATATTAAAATTATTTGCAAATTTACCCGGCTTGATAATTATTTGTTACATTGATGTCCAAGAGCTATCACGCTTTATCCATAACCATTTTGCTGTCCTTTCTGCTGTATTAGTTATGGTCCGAATCGCCTTTCTTTTGTTAGCACCTACTACGCCAATATCAGTTAGAGCTTTGCATAGGGACCTTGCAACAAAACCCCTTACTCCCACCTCGATTGGCAAACAGCTTGACTTCCACCCATTGTTTTTGCAACTCGCTAATAGTTCGTCATATTTTAACATCTTCCGTTCATGGGCTTCTTCTGCATGCTCTTCCCAAGGCACTGTCAGTTCCCACATTATAACCTTTTTAATATTGTTAGAGTAGAACACTAAATCAGGGCATAATAATGTTTGCACGATATGGTTAGGGAATTTTAGTCTTTTCCCTAAGTCGACCCTTAATTCCCAGTCTGTTGCCTGTGACAGAATATTTGCTATGTTCTTGTGCTTTTTGGCGGGTTTCTCACCATCTCTATGGGACTCTATGGCTCTTTTATCTGTGTTTAAAGTATTGGTGCTGATGGCCATATTAACTATCTTTGCTATCTCTTTTAATATTTCATCATGCCTCCATCTATACCGGCCTTCCGTTAGTGCTGTCTTACAGCTACTTAGAATATGTTTTAGGCTTCCTGGACGCGAACACAAGTGGCATAGTGGCGATTCTGTCTCGTACCATCGATGGAAGTTGGTAGGACTGGGAAGTGTGTCGTATACAGATTGAATCAGGAATTTTATGTTGATGTCATTGCTCCATATATCCGACCATTTGATTTTCCTATAAATCATGGATTCCCAATTGGTCCACGCACCTTGTTGCCTTAGTCCTACCATCTTTGCCACCCTTTTCTCCTCCTCGCCCTTACGTACTTCTTCTTGTATTAAAAGGTTCTTTTCTTTACCTTTGGCTCTGTCCACCCGAATGGTAGGAAAGAACCCTAGGCCAGCTCGTCCAGTAGCTACGGCACCTAATATGGTCTTTTCGCGGAGTCTTTCTTTAGCGACACGCAATGCGTTCTCTGCTCTCCATTTTCTTCCTGAGTAGACTTCAATGCCTGCTCCAGCCACCTTTGGGTCTTTGGATAACTCATACTGCATTATTGCTCTAATTTTGGTGACTTTGTATTCCTCTACTAGGCTTTTGAAAGGAAGTTGCAGAGCGTTTGTGTTACCATATAGAGCAGCACTGGTCAAACTTTTCGGTAGGCCTAACCATCTTCGTAGTCGTGTGCTAATTCTTTTTTCTAATTGTTCTATATGAGAATAGACAATAGCCATAAGATTTTAGGAAGAATGGCATGCTGATAAATCCAAGCTTTAAATCTGCCTGGCAAGCCGGATTTGTCAACTCTCTTTAACCAAGTTTCTAGATTGTCTTTCGTTTCTTGGATTGCTGTTGCATCTTTTATAGAGTGATCTATACTTTTTCCAAGGCTTTTTACGGGCTTTTCCCTGATTGTTGGTATGTCTCCCCCGGTTAGTCTGAATCGCTCCTTATCTAATATGTTACCTTTCCTTAAAACGAGTGACCTTGATTTCTCGGGGTTGAAGCTCATTCGGGCCCATGTGATCTGCTTTTCAATCCCCTTCAGTAGCCATCTCGTGCCAATAACGGATGTAGTAGTTATTGTCATGTCATCCATGTAGGCTCTTATAGGAGGTTGCCGTAATCCTGATCTGGTGACCGGGCCTTTACATTCTGTTTCTGCCGCTTTAATTAACATGTTCATGGCTAGACAGAACAGGGTCGCTGAGATTGTGCATCCTGTTATGATGCCTTTCTCCAATTTATGCCATGCTGAGGCTATATTTCCTGATAACGTTCTCATTTGGAAGTTATTATAATAGTCAGCGATTAAATCAGTAATTTTACTTGGTACGTAATGGCGATGGAGCGCTTCTTCTACTAGTTTATGTGGTATTGATCCGTAGGCGTTTTTGAGATCTAACCACACGATTGCTATATCGCCCCTATTTGCCTTCGCTTCTTTTAACAATTGCGAAACGACTCCTATATGCTCCATACATCCCGATATTCCTGGTACTCCACCTTTTTGCACGGAGGTATCTATGAACTTATTTTTAAGAAGGAAATCTGCCAAGCGTCGGTTTAAGATGCTAAAAAATATTTTACCCTCTGTGTTCAACAGGGAGATGCATCTGAATTGGTCTATCCTTCTGGATTCCTCCTCTTTAGGGATCCAAATGCCTTCAGAGTGTCTCCATTGTCCAGTTATTTTTCCTCTTCTCCAAATAACTTTCAATAACTTCCATAACATCCGACGGAGCTTTGGACAACGTTTGTAAACTATGTAAGGCACTCCGTTTGGACCTGGTGTGGAGGCCGTTCTGGCTGCTTTAATGACTTTAATGACTTTAAAGTCAGTTTTTAGGCTGAAGGTAATTTAGTCACAGAATTCATGACTTAGATTAAAGTTTATTAAACTTTCGAATAAATTGTCAACTACCATTTTTATTAACAAAATGATAAAAAAAGAATATGAAAGAAATCGTCAAAAAACTATCTATATTTGTGTCTTTGGGTAACACATTTTTAAGAGAGAAAATGGTATAGCTCCCCAAAAATTAGTTTATGATGTGACTTTTAAAAAGCCCAAAAATGAAACCCCTCATGTTTAAAATAATTAAAAATACAGCAATTCTTTTCAGGTACAACATTCAACTGTTATTGGGATTTTGCAAATAGATTTCTTCTAAACAAGGAAAATCAAGGAGTTATTTATTTATTTTTTTTTCCTAAATAAATTTTGTTTTTATCTCATGAATACACCTACAATTAAAAGCTTTTAATTTCATTTTCAGAATGTGTATATTTCCAAATCTGCAAGTAGTTTTTTTCTGTTCTTTTTTTAGATATACATTTTAAAACTGAAATTAAGAACTATTTTAATATAATCTTATTTAAGTGTATTTGCTAGATAAAACCATAAAGATATTTGTAAAAATAAAATGAATTAATTTTCCTTGTTTAGAAGAATTTTATCGGCAGAACAGTAACAAACTCAAACACCCACCAAAAACTAGTGGCTAAAAAAAGAATAATTTTTACTTTGTGTTTTAAAAAAAATGGCTTGCAGTTTTGAAAATATACACATTTTAAAACTTACTTTATTTTTTAAATATCTAATTTTAGGCATATTCGTTAGATAGAAACATAATTTTATTTGTAGAAAACAATTTTACACTAGAGAATCACAATTATGTAAATTACTCATGCTTACATGAATCCATCAATTTAAAATGATATTTTCTTCTGTCTTTTCATATTTTGCATAATTTACCTTGTTTTCATATTGTTCTGAAAATTGAGTTTTATATTCCTTTTTTGTGCTTAATAACATATAAAAAAACCTGGCATCATACGTGCATTAGATTGTGATAAGTGGATAAAAATATTCAAAATTGACGGGTGTACAAATAATTTTGTCATTGACTGTATATATAATAGTTTGATTAAAAAGAACCGATCTGTTTAATTTTTTTAATCATATTTTTTCAATTTTTGGATAAGGTGTTGATTATTGTGCTCGAATTGTGGATAAACTGTCTAAAGTTCATATTTTATTTTTCTTCAAGTTCTTTTATTGACTTTATTATCAAGAACTGATCTGATTTGAAGGGATTTTTGAGGCCTAGTATTGTTGGTAATCATTAAATTAGATGTTTTGTAGTAGGTGTTTGTTAGGACCATTGAGCGATATATACCAGTGAATTATGTTTTTTAATTGCTTTTTCATTCTGTTTATAATTAGGGTGCATTTGGTTATGATAGAATAAGTTAACGGTGTGTTTATTTTTGTTTGGCAGGGGTCTTGTATCATTTTTTCTAGATTTCATTAAAGCTAATTTTAGTGTTGGTTGAGTAATCCAAAAGTGACTTGATCCAAAAAGTGAGTTCAATACCTGGCTACAGCAGAGGGAACAAAAACTTGGAGAGGTAAGTTACTAAAGGGAATTAACTGAAATTGAGATATCCAAAATAGGCATGGCACATGGAATTAGAACAATCAACCCCCAGGGACTAAATAGTGGGTTTGGTATAGAATTTCATACACTCCAATCTTCTTCAGGTTAGAGTGTACAAATGTTGAAACGTGAATATTGCAATAAAGATGAGGATAATAGTACGAACAATGTAAATATTGTAAATAGATATGATACCAGTTAATAAATTCAAGTGATTTATCTTGTCTGTGAAATGTGGCTTTGCCTATGTGAAACTCTTTGAACTTTTATTTAGTTATACACACACACTCTTAATATTGGCGTCCTAGGTATGATGTTAAACTGCATCCAACAGCAAGGCCTCTGATCAGGAGGTTTTGAGGAGCATGGAACCGCCTCTTAATTGCTGGTGTTCCCAGGTCCACCTTAACCCAAGGTGGTAGCACCTGTTAGGGTCCCAGCTATGGGAAAATAGTGAACTCCTAGTTTTTTCAGCTCTTACCCACGTCGTGGGTATGGCGATAAACTACATCCGCGTCGTGGGTATGGCGATAAACTACGTCCAACAGCAAGGCCTCAGATAATGTTTTTGGAAAAATAATGTTGCCAGCTATACGTTTTTGAAACAATAATGTTGCCAGCTATACGTTTAATAGTACTGTATATTTAATATATATAGGTATATGTATGTATGTGTGTGTGTAATATATATAACTTAATTTGGCATTAAATGACCTACAGTGGTTGATATGTCATAAAACCCAACCAACCAACCATCTTAATATTGTTTCCTTTATGTTTATAAATGTGATAGCACTTCATTGATTACTAAAGAATAACATGTTATGGATTATATTCTGAAGAGGAAGATAAGGCACACTGAAAATATAAATATAACATTCAATATATGAAATAAATGACCACCAAAATTTTAAAATATCTCAAATTGCTTTAATTACAACAATTTTGCTAATATCATTTTTACAGCATATGCAAATGTCTTGGACGGATAAGGCATATGCTGCAGGCCTGCCAGAATATTCTGGTTCTTCCAGATCAAAATTTTCACTTTTAGACCATATGGAACTAATTATGAACAGTACTTTCATCTACAGCACCATCTCTATACATGGCACATGAATTTTTTGCTGTTTGTACATTTTTTCCTTTCTGGATATAAAAGCACATCAAATGATGAAAATACCTCTTATTTCTTCCCATTTTCACTTTTAATGTAAAAATATTAATAATTGACAATCCACACTAGAATCATATAGAAAGAAGTATTGAAATTTCAGAATATGTATATCTATGTAATAAATGCAAATGTCACTGTTTTACAATTTTTAAACTTTACTCCTAGAGGACATAGCCCAACATATCATACCGTTTTGGAATCAGGCCAACTCTGTGAAATAATCAAAAACATTCCGTAGCAGATCCAGACTTGCAATCATGAGTTTTTAGATTCCCAAGTTTTCATTACAGTGGATTGTTTTTGGATTCTGCCATCTTGGCTTCTACTGATAAAAACAATTAAAGGGACACAACTCTCTAACTTTCAATAGCTCATGACCAAATGAAAAAAAATACTGTTCTTAAATTATTGCTTTAAAATAAAAGTGTCTGTGTTTTCAGCTTTACTCCAAGAGGCTGTAGCCCAACATATTATACCATTTTGGAATTGGGCTGACTGTGTGAGCAAATGAAAAACATTTTAGGCCTGATCCAGACCAACAATCCTGAAATTTTGCATTCCCAAGTTTTTATTACTGTGACTGTTTTTTTTTTTTTTTGTAATATAATTTTTTGTACAATAAAAATTTTTATAACTTGGAAATAAATTTGGGAGTAATTGAAATTAGTTACAAAATCCAGTGAAAGTCACCTGTGAAATGAAAATAATTGTTTGTACAGAAAGTAAGAACCTACATACATCAAATTATCTTTAAATTAAGTGGCTGCAGAAGAATTATCGTTGAACTTTTTAAAAGGTATGCTTAAATATTAATGCAATACTTATGTATGTATGTATATATTAATGCAATACTTATGTATGTATGTATGCATCAATCAATTTTGAAATCTTCTGTAGTTTATTGTTGCCTATTGCATCTACTCCTCCTTACCTATTGTGATGAAGGCCAAATCAAGAGCCCTCCGCAAGAGTTAGCTTAAATGCCACCTGATAGTGCAACATTTAAGCAAGTATATCATAAATTTCTGCCATGTGGGAAATGTGTTCAAATGCCACTTATTGAAAAACAATATGAACCCAATACTTTTGTGTCCTGGGTATGACGATAAACTACATCCACGTCCTGGGTAAGCTGATAAACTACGTCCAACAGCATGACCCCTGATCAGGAGGTTTTGAGGAGTGTGGAACCATCTCTTAATTGCTGGTGTTCCCAGATCCACCCTGACCCAGGTCCCAGCTATGGGCAAATAGTTAACCCCAAAACTAAGGTAAAAAGTATTATAAAACATAAAAATAGGTTTTAATACCAGAAATACTTTGTAAAAAAATTATTACCAGAAATAAATTTTTGAAAAAAAAAAAAACTATTACCAGCAATATATTTTTGAAAAAAAAAATATTACCAGCAATATATTTTTGAAAAAATTAAATAACCCAATGAAGTTGATATATTGTAAAACACAACAAACCAAACCAAACCAATACTTTTGTATTCATTCCTTACACTAATTTTATATGGCTGCAATATTGGTTTTATAGAATATTTCTTTATCTGCTCTAAAAACAAGAAAATAAAACACCAAAATGCAACAAATTATAACTTTTTAAATTTTGTCTATTTTATTCATTTAAAGAAAATTCTCAATTTCTCTTTTTCAATAACCAAAAAAAAAAAAATGTACCATATAATAATTTGATGCTTTTGGAGCCTTCTGAGACTCAGTTGTGTGTGTGTTTTGATTATAAGGAAATATTCTTTGGATAAAATAATTATCTTTCAAAAATAAAAACTTAAGTCAAAAACTAATTTTCCCCTTCATTAGATTTCATCCTTAATTCAATGCACAATCTGTTCTGCAAAAATCTAAACCAAACCAAATCAATTTTTAAATTATTAATTTGTTTTTTAAAAAAGAATTTAAATCCAGGCAGACAGTCTGTCATGGCAGAGGTTTGTGAAAAGTAGGAATACTTTTCAGTTATTTGTATTTCTCAAGTAGTGAAAAAAATAAATAAATAAAAGGAATACCTTCTTGGAAATATCAACATTTTGCATAGTTATTCTGCATGTGTCATTGTTACAATGTCAGTTCCTGGAACCATTTCTGATGATATTTAAAAAATAAATTCTGTCTCTGTGTAGATTATCTGCTTTGTGATGTGTCTGTTATAGATTGTACTTGTTATGCATGTGTGTTATAGATTGTATGTGCTCTATGCGTGTGTTACAGATTGTGCGTGTTATGCCCAAGTTTTACAGATTGTATGCACTATGTATGTCTGTTACAGATTGTACGTGTTGTGTTTATCTTTTATGGATTGTACATGTTTATATGTCTGCTATGGATTATGCATTTTATGTGTATCATACAGATTATATATGCTATGTATATTTGTTATGGATTTTGCATTGTATACATGTCTCTTACAGATTGTATGTGCTGTGTACATACTATTGAACTTTTCTTTTCATGAATACATTTCATATATTCACCTGGTACCTGTATAATTGCTAACTTCATTAGCTATGCACTGTTACATTATATGCCTTATGGCACATGTTTTTATAATTCATTGTTATGTATTCATATGCACATATACAAAACCCATATTGGCATTGGATTTTATTATCTATATCGGATCAGATACATTTTCTGTTACATTGTCTCATCTATAGTATTTGTCATGTCTTAGTTTTTATCTCTTATTTCTGTTTCAGTAATTCTCAAGCAGGGGGCACTTGGCTCCTAGGGAAGGAATTTAAAATCTAAAGGCAAAAGAAAAAATCTAAAGAGGTTGAAGTTATGACTATAATGATGAAAAACTTGTATGACAATTCAAAATTGGATAGAAAATAAGGTAGCCTGTGGATGATAAAAGGAAGGAATGTGGCTTGGAACTCTGGGAATCATTGCTCTTTTTCAGTGCACTTGCACTAATTATCTTTTAACATTGTCTTGTTTTTTTTCTTTTAATGAACTGTCTGGAATTTAATTTAAAAAAAAAAATCTTCCTTGTATTTTGTGGTTATTGTTTTCAGAGTGTGACTTTATGCAACAACACTGAAATTGTGCCTGTCATATCAATTCACATTTAAGTAGGTGCTGTCTGAAAATAACAAATAGAATGACATAGGCAACCTCACACCCTTCCAATGTGTTAGCAGTTAGAATATAAATAAGAGGACACAGTGTGATGCATGTATTGAGACAGACACATGATTTATCGGTCTAGGGCAGGAGTAGATTGTTTAGCACCGGGCATTAAACCTCATCTTGCCTAATCATAAACAATCATCATTGTACTCCAACAATGAAGAACTGTCAGTCTCCTTTTTGACTTTACTATACTCTTTGCCTTCTTCTTTATTTTAATATTCCTTTATCATATTATTATTATTGTTGTTTCTAATATTTCAAATGTAGTTTTCAAATATAATTTTTTATAGCTATCAGCCATATAAAATGGTCGCTTTTTGCATTGCAAAACATTTTAATAGAAATTACTTTGTTTATTATGAGTACTTGATTTATTTATTATTCATGTATAGAATATAAACAATATAAACTTTATTATTTGATGTTTGTTTATATCTATTCTACACAAGTAGCAAAAAGTTTTTGATCATTATTGAAAATCAAGGGCTACAGTTTTAAATGTTGAATAAATTCTAAGTAAACTTGCAATGTAAAGTATTTTTATTTTTAACTATATTAAAAGTTGCTCTATCAGGCAGCATTTGAGCTAGCTCCTGTGGAGCGCTCTTGATTAGGCCTTCATCATAAGAGGTAGGGAGAAGTAGATGTGATAAGCAACAATAAACTACAGAAGAACTCAAAATTGATCACTGCATTTAAGTAATGCATTAATATTTAAGCTTACCTTTTAAAAGTTCAATGATAATTTTTCTGCTGCCTCTTAATTTAAAGACAATTTGATGTATCTAGGTTCTTATTTTCCATACGAACAATTATTTTTATTTCACAGGTGACTTGCTGGATTTTGCAATTAATTTTGATTAATCCTAAAGTTATTTCCAAGTTATAAAAATTATCGTAAAAAAAAAAAAAAAAAAAACTAATCATATTAAAAAAAATCTTCAAAAACAGTCGCAGTAATGAAAACTTTGGAATGCAAAATTTCCAGATTTCCGGATCTGACCTGGAATGTTTTTAATTTTCTCATGGAGACAGCCAGATTCCAAGATGGTATATGTTGGATTACAGCCTCTAGGAATAAAGTTGAAAACATGTGCCAGTAACACACTGACATTCACATTTATTATATAGATAAATATTCGAGTTCATTCATTGTTTCTTTTGGACAATCACAAGTGCTTTTAGCTAGTGGCTGTAAACCTTTTGCTCTTGCTGTTTTGTTTCTAAATTTTTTTTTGTTCTTACCAATTTTTTAAATGTCTACACTGTACAACTTTGATAAGACATTTAAAAAGCTCCTGGAATTTAAAAAAAGCAATTGAAATCTGAAAAAAATTATTAGCTTTTGTCAAGATTGCCTCAGGGAGTAACTGTTTTTTGTGTTACTGTTTGGACATTATAAAGTCATTGGAGATTGGTTTATCTGAGTGCTTACTCATCTACCCACTTTTATGTCAACCTTCACGGCATGCTAGTAATGGAATATTGTGTGAAGATATTTTGTCAGGGAGAAGTGGATTCATGCACTTACCAAAGATATCAGTAAGTAGCCTCAGCTTAAATTTGAATTTGTTTTGCCAATTCTGTTCTCCTTTACTTTCAACTCTTATACCATCCTACATTTCAATCTAAAATACATTAATCTTTTATTTCATAATTTTATTTATTACATCCATATGTGCCTGTGTCTGATTCTGTCATTTTCTTAAATTAGATCGGTGAGATGTTTTAATCATTGTTCTATGGTTGGTTCAAACTAATTTCCTTGTCTTTGTTGCTTAGTTTTGGTTATGTACCCTTCGACCTTCCTTGTTTATCTGTTATAGTCTGGAAGGTTGTTGAATCTTGTTCTGACAGAATATATTCCTCCTGTTTTCATTCACGTCATCTCTAGTGCTTTTGTTATTCTAAAACACAACAGGTAACCAAAAATGGCTAGAGAGTACAGAGCTGAAATATTGTGAAGAACAAAACTAGAAAGAGGAAATTAGTTCAACCACATAAAATGAATGACTCTATACCATTTTATTATTTCTTGTTCTTATTCATCTAAATCATACGTTATGTCTTTTTTCTTTTTATTCAATATTAATTAGAGTGAGGAAAACAGATGTGTTAAAACAAGAAAATCTATAACAGAAAAAAAAGTTGTGTGTGTGTGGTGGGGTTAACAAAAAATGTTACCATAAAATGGTAATATTGAAATACAACGTGATTAACAAAAAAGACAGCTAAACTGGTTTATTGGTCCTCTCTCTTCAAAGCTAAGACTGAGAATATAAATGCATATGATGACTAAAATGAAAACCCATGACTAAGAAAATATAACTCGTTTACAAGCTTTACCTTTAAGCCCACCAACCACTCTTTCTGTTTACAAAGAGATGGTGGATAGGACTTAATACAGATTCCAACACTTTCAAATGATACTCTGAATTAGCCTTGCTCAGTACCAAAAACATGCCTAGCCTATAAAACTGGGAACACTGCTGTGTTTTTATCAAATGTTCAGCTATCAATTATAACAATAAAAGGGGAGGTACGAAATAAAAACTTTACAGAAATTGACAGAAACAGTAAAAAGTGAGTCTTTCATTAACTTTAAAAATAGTTCATTTGAATTGAAAAGTAACCTGCTTAAATAAATTCTAATACAAAAAATTTCAAGACAATCTGTTCGAGAAATGGGAAATCCTATATACACATTACTGACAGAGTAATGCATATATTCCTTCATGATCACTGAAAATTTCAAATTCATTTCTATTATAACTAAAAAGGTGTGTGTGTGAGGAGGGTAACAAAAAAAAAATTACCATAAAATGCTAATATTAAAATACAAATGATTAAGAAAATGGATAGCTAAACTAGTTTATTGGTTCTCTCTCTTCAAAGCTAAGATCAAGGATGAAAATTATGTAAAACTACTAAAAATGAAAACCCCCAAGCCAAATGTTATTTGAATGAAAATATTACAGGCTAATTATCTTTTAAGCTCACCAAGCATGCCTTCTTCTTGCAAAGAGGTGGCTGGTAGGACTTAATGTAAACTGATTCCAATACTTTCAAATCAAACTCGATATTCAATATTTCCATTTCATAAACTGAGAAATATTTTTTTTTATATCAACTTGTTTTACCCCCTTTGAAACAGAAGTACATTGATGCATATATGAAACATGTTAACAGATATTAATTTAAAGTGAATTACCATTAGATAGCACCTTTCTATGTAGTAGTGGTTAGTAAGCTAGTTGAACAGATTACTACTACTACTGTGGTGAATTTGGCCAGCTTAAGCTAAACTTAGTAACATCTAAGCTTTTTTGCTTGCTTCCTTTCTTATTTGTCTATTTCCATATCAAGAATAAGCTGTTCACCATCACTTAAACTGCTACATTAAATTGACATGTTACCCACTATTTCTGCATATTTATATTCAAAAAAATTAATTGCTTAATGTAAATCATTTTCTTTATCAAGTCAATTCCATATTTGGTGCTGCTGCTGCTACTACTACATCATTTCTTTTTCCCCTCTTGAAAAGAGAGCAGTTAAAATTCATATTATTACTATTACTACTATTACTATAGTTGACATTTTTCCACAATTTTAATATTTGTTATTGCTTTTGTTCTTACTACTTTTCTGATTTGTTTAGTTTGGACATAGATAGTAAACTTTTTCATCTTGGTTATTTCATGTACGAGGGGAGCTGAAATTTATTCTGTTCCTGTTCATTTCCCAAAATAAGAATTCTAATGTTTGGGCATTGAGACACTTTGGTGCCATGCATTATATCCATATGAAAGTCTTGATCTGAGGTTATTTAAGAACACAACTCAAATTTTCGGGTTGATGTATTGGTTTTGTAGAAATTTGCAGTGTTGGGCAAAACTACTTCTGGCACATCTTCAAATGATTTAAAACTACCTTCTAATGAGTAGTCTGCTCATTCTAACTCCTGAAAGTTTTTATTTATTTTCTCTATTTCCTTTTGGTCAAAAAGTAGCTGCATTAAAGACCATACTTCTTAGACATTATTGCTGGTCATAAAATCTATAGATAAAATAAAATTATTTAGGGCCCACTTGACTTTGTGTGTATTCTAATAATAATCTGGTCTTATCATATCTGAAAGACATTATTTTGGATTTTGAATATGTACAAATTAAGGGAGATCATCATTTATGTGATTATGGTAGGAAATTACCCACCTGCTTTCTTTTTAATCAAATTATCCTTTAGTTGTCTTATAATTATTTTTGGTTGTCATTGGGAATATTTCATTTTTCTCAAGCTAATACAAAAACATGTATGGGCTTAAATATATAATTTAAGAGTTATTAACCATTATGTCATAATGTCACATTTTCATTGTTTCTTTTTCTAAAATATTTGACACCATTCATTTTGTTTTAATTTGTAAAAAACAGAAAAGGTAGGAATGGGGAAGTAATTTCTTTTCTTTTGCTTACCTAAAAAAATAAAAACTATTAAATACTCAAAAATATTTTCAGATACAAGACAAATGAAAAGACATAGTCAATATCTTGAAATATCTTATAAATTACAGTATTTTTGTTCTGCAGCTACCAAAAACATATATCAATTATTTAAAATTATTTATATGTACAGGCATGAGTGAAAAATTAATAATTACCCACTTGGGAGAGAGATTCAATAAACGAGACATTTTCTAAAATTTTATTCATAACATTCAAGGAAAAATAATACAAATATTATTTCTGAACAATAGCATATTCTTTGTACTGGCTAAATGATATTATCCATCATCAATAAAGCATAGACTCTAATAAAATTATTTTAGTATTAATAATAAAAAAAAATCAATGAAAGTGATTAATTTCTTTCTTTTGATATATAAAATAAAATTAAGCCTAGAAGGTGTGTCAAAATTTGGAATCTAGATAAAATAAAATCACAGAAAAAGTCACCGGTAAAAAAAATAATCTGGGCAAAGTTATCACACAGTGGACAAAAACCCAACAGACAAAATCCCAGCTTTTTAATCTTATCCTAAAAGTGGATAAAAGTCTCATAAATAAATTGAAAATTCAAGGAACTTTTAATTCAAATTTTAATATCGAATTGAGACTTTCTTCATATGAAGTCTTATGGCCTACTAGGACACTCTAACTATTTAATCTCTTTCAACTTTGAAAATGTCTTCACACATAAATATTTGAAATTGTTTAAATTTTAAAGCAGAATATCTTTCATTTGGCAGACATCTGTATAAGTCAGTTAACTTCTGTATTTTTTTTGTCTTTCAGCATGTCATCTGATTGTAGGTACATCACTTTTACATAAACGAAAAAAATTTCTTTAAAATTTTATACATAATTAAGGGAAAAATAACAGTATATTCTATCTGGTCTTCAGGCCAGATTTGCTGACATTTGTTCTATTCAATATTCTTCATTCAGTTTGTTTTTTTCATCTGTCGTTTCTCAATTCATAATTTTAACATAAAAGAAGACTAAGAGTAATTGGAGTGCTCTGCTGATGATTTCAGTAGATATAAAATATGGGAACTTCTATTGGTCTTCTTTAACAATAAATTCAAGGATGATTTGATAAGACTACTGACCATTTGATATAGAGAAAAGGAAATTGTTTTCATTGAAGAAATATGATCAAAACACAAGGCAATTCTTGTACACTTCTTGTTAACTCACCTAGCACAACAGTATCTGCCTTTCTTTTCCTCATTTCATAGTCCTTCATATATTTTTGTTTGAAAATTTTCTTGGATTCTCACTTTTTCCCTTGTTATTTCTTAACAGCAATTTCAAGTAAATGACACATAACCACATAATTTTATTGACAATCATAGTAAATTAAATTATATTTCTTTCAGAATTTAAAAAAAAAAACAAAAAAAAAAACAAAAAAAAAACACTTATTTTTTGCTTTTTTACTGTTTTTTTTGTTTTTTTTTACTTTTTTATTTTAAAGGTTTTTGCTTTTTTTTAAAAAAATTCTTTTTTATTTACTTCCTTGTTTTTTTACTTTTTTAAATATATTTTTTCCAATACACCTAAAAGGTTTACTGTGCCAAAACTATGAGCAACAGAATTAATTATTAAACGGATGACTGAATTCTTTAGAATTGTCAACTGTGGATAATTATATGAATATTGTCATTCCTAACTTGATTGTCCGTGCTTTTGATAAGATGGTTAGTAGTTTTAAATTGATTTAATCAAGTCTTTGTTGAAGATTGATAGGTATTCTTAAACTAGCATATTACACACATTAATCGTATAGAGCAGCACATTTGGACCAGAATGTGTGCATTCTACCTAGAATAGTGTTACTTTCTGGTTCTATTCCTTCCTTTGAACTGTAGTCAAACTGTAGTATCAGTTTATCATCTCTCTACCCCATTTATGTCTTCAGGCAGTTCTAAGAAAAGCTTTGATGGATGCTTGGTCTTTGAGATTTCAATTCTGCAGCAGTAACTTCCACATTACACTATAGAGTGATGATTGGTGGATATCAATGCCAGTATGTCAGTGATCATGGATATTAGATAATTTTTTATTCTTGGTCCATATGTACATGTATGGTCATCCCACATTAAAAATCACATCTAGCCACTGTGGAAAGGCAAGTAAATACAGGATCAAACTGTAGTATCTACTCTCTCTTCCCTTTTGAGAGAAACCTGGTTCCAAGGATCCCACAGCCTGCATTGACACTTTCCTTATTAGACTAAAGAGGGAGATTTGGTAACAATTGTTAAGAGGACTGGGCAATTTTTGACTTTGGCTTGTATGTATGGTATCCCACATTAAACCAACCTTGTGTCATATCCTGACATTATGAAAAGGTGGATAAATAACAGATCAAGAGATATGTTCTCTTACTTTATGCCTTTTCTGTCTTAGAGTAGTTGATAATTCCAACCCTAAGCATCCCTCATTCCAAAAACATTGAGAGAGGGTTAGTAAATACTAATACCAGTGTGACAGTTGTTGGGATTGGGTAATTTTGTCCTTGTCCCATATGTATTCATATAGCCACTCCATGTTAATCTGTACCACATCCTTTTTCTGTAGGAGGAGGTGATATTAATAAACGTTCAAAATGTCACTCCTTGGACCTCTGCTTAGGATCAGAGTGTAGTATCTGTGCACTGTGAAACCTGATAGACAATTTATATAATAGAGAGGGATTTTCTTTTGTGGTTAATTTTATGTATTTATAAATTTAAGTATTGTATCCTTCTATTTCTGGTTCATTTGGGCTGGAATCCAATAATTAAATGAAACTCGATAATCTGCCCCTACCCCCAGGCAGTAACACCTCATTACATTAACAGTGGTAAGGTCAGAGGCACATGCTGATACCAGTAGTAATATCAAAGGGAACCAGGTAATTTGTAAATGATCCCTCATGTGACCTTGAGTCAGAGTTGGGTAACACAAATACCTTGTAGCATTTGTTCTAAAAGCATAATGAATAAAGATTGTACTTTAGTTTTATAAGTTTAATATCAACCTGTAATATAATGTAGTTTTAAATACTGTATTTCATGAGATGTAAAACCTCAAATTTTTCTTAAAAAAAAAAAATTTATCAAAATATATCTCTTAGGTTAGGTCTAGGAGTTGAGGTAGGTTAATATTTACTCAGGCACCATAGACTATCAGCAACACTAGTACTTAGCCTAACTCGATAAGACTATCCTAGTAAATGAAAATGATAGTGGGTGTTCTGATAGTTGGGTATGCCATAAAATACAGTTGGGGGAAAAAATGAATTTTTTTTTTTTTTTTAAATTATAATTTTAGAATTGTGCCTAAATAAACAGCAGATAGTATTGCTATAATGAATTAATCGATGGTTAGCTGAACAATTTTATGAAGGAGTAATTGTTATATCACTGTAGTAGATAGATATAAATGGTTAGAATGGTTGTCCATTGTATAAATAGAACCTATAGTGTATTTTCTGGCTGAATTTAGATGGAGTTGACCCATTAGAATGCTAGATTTCAATAGGTGAAAATGATATTATGAACTGTGGATGACTCAATACTTGCTATTAATGGCCTACTTTGTAGCTGAATGAGGTGTATGTTTCTCACTTGTGTCATTGTGTGGTATTTTGAATGCTGGTTTTCAAGATTGGTAAGCAGTATCTATGTAGAAGAATAGCAAAACACAATCATTTTTACTCCAAATTCTGCCATTTGGCCTGATGCACTTAGTTAATCTCAGTACTTGTTATAGAGGATAAGATAATGTTTATAAAAATTTGTAAGGGGTTTATTTAAATAACATTACTTAATAATGTGGCTGTTGTAGATTTTATAAGTATGTGAGTTACTACTAAAGTGAAAAAAGTGAATTTTTTTTGGTATCAACTTAATGCGTAGAATAGAATCTCAAACTTAGGTCCTATGTTTTAGCAGTAAAACATATCAACATGATTGGTTGATTTTGCTACAGAATAAGAAAAAATATTAGAAATGCGATGGAAAACAATTTGATAAGCTAAAACATACTTGTGAATTATTCTGACAAGTATTCTAACCCCTGTTATTTTGGTCATTATATTTCTGCTAATATCTTTTGTAACCCTCCTCCAAGCAGTTTTCTGGTTTTGTAATAATTAAAATGAAAAATGTAAAATTATTAATTTTGGACTCTGTGTTTAACATTTCAGTTTCAGGCCTGACGATTACGTCTAGCATGAAACAGCCTATTGACTTCAATGTTAACTTTCATATTTACATATGCTCTATCTCTGATATTGAACACTTTATCCCATAAATATGGCATGCCTTAAAACCATATTTCTTCATATCTCTCTCTCTCTATATATATATATTGTTTGTATTGTCTTCGTTAAAATGTAGTACATTCTGATTATAAACCTTTGCTATAAGAGTGATTTGTATTCTATATTATAAATTTTCTATATTGTCAAATGGATATATATTTACCTGGATTCTTTTATATTTCATTTTCTGTATGATAAGAAACCAGAAATGTGTATATTGGAAGGGATGTGAATGTTATTTAAAAATGAGTAATTCTAATAATGACAAAAATGTTAAAGACATTTTTTTTTCTTGTGAAATTTTCTATTGCTTTCAGTCTATTTTCTCAACAGCATTGTGACATGCCTCCAATTTTTGCTTTTGTCATGTATTCTCAATCAACATGAAAAAGAAAAAAAATAATCACTCTTTCCTTTCTTGTTCTCTTTCTCATCCTCACTGTAATTGATAAATCCTCATTTTGTTCATCTACTGATGGCCGCTTCTTAGATTTGATCACTCAGTTTTGCCTCTTAATTTCATTCAACTTTTTCACTTATCAACTGAGAAAGATTTTTTTTTTAAAGTCATCTTAACATTAAATTATATATTTTCCTTTTTTCCAGTCTCTTGTCTTTTCCTTCCCCTATTTGTCTTGGTTTTAACAAATTGAATTTCATTCTTTTCTTCACTCTCTCATCCCTCTCTCCCTGCATTTTTTTTGTTACTCACTTTTGTCCTACCCCACCATTTTTTTTTTTTTTTTTATTTCTCTTTTTTTTTTCTTTAGATTTTTCATCATTGAAACAGTAATAAAAAGCAAATGCATCCCACTAGGTCAGGTAACTAACTAAAGACTTGGTGACTTTGTAATTTTAGATGTGTCATTAGAACTGAATGAACCACTGAATTAAGCCCAACTCTATTTCCTTTCAAATAAAAATGCATCATTCATGAGTAAATTAGTCAATTATTACACAGCTTTACTTTCATCAACACAGGGGCATAGGGTAACACACCTAGAGTTAACTTAATTTTCTGTTCCTAAAACTAATAATTTTTAAGTGAAAATATAAAGTAAAGTAACTTCATTATTGTTTTAATTGATAGAATTATTTAAAAGATTTAATTGATAGTATTTGATAGAAAAGCAAATAGAACTTTTTAAGAAAAACAAATAAACACATGTTCAGATAAATTATAAGCTTGCAATATTACTCAACAAAATAATTCTATCTACACTTTCAGTTTGTAATTTTAATATGTATTCTGTAGTGTCTTAAACACTTCTACCTAATCTCAGGTTATTTATCTTGGTTTGAAAATCATTGCCTTATGGCTTAGCTCAATGGTTTCTTAAAAGAGAATGATGCTAAGAAACAAAGGCGTGGTCCTAAGAAACAAGGAGAAAGAATTAAAGCTCTAACACTATGCAGGGCAGGAACCAAGACAGGTGTTAGAGTGCATTTGGCATGTTGACAGCAAAGCAAGAAAGTACATAACACACCTTGCCTATTTCATAAGATACTTTTGTGTTTGTTTGAATTTCTGGGATGATGAGTTATCATTATTTTACAGTCAGACTAATGTCTTCATTTTTGTTGCTATTATCATGTTTAGGCTATTGTAACCTCTATCCTTCTTCTACTATCCAAGTAACTTTCATGGAATTTTGAACTGACTGTTCATTTATTCTATGAGAGTAGACTGTTCTTGTAGGAAGTCAAGATTGACAACAAGGCTTCAGCAGCAGCAGTGGGGATGAGAAGAACATTAGGGTCAAAGCTCTATATTCTAGCTTCAGGATTGTCCCACAGTGCAATAAACCCAGAGGATTAAAGTATTGGTTAGTAAATTTGGTGGCATAGTAATTATGTATTCAATCTCTGGGCCAGGTAATATGCATATACTAAGACTAGCAATTGAAAGCACTGAATCCCTAGATATGGACAGCAAAATAAGACCTATCTACCCTATAAATTAAATAAAGGGCTCAGATTGAGGATAACTTGCATCAACAGACATTTAAAGAGAGCACAATGACTGAAATGTTGGTGAAGACATTAGTGTAACTGTGAATAATATAAATACTTTTGTCTCTTTATTATTTTCAATTGTTGGGGATTTCTTTGTGATTTTCTAAGCACTAACAACGAGTGTCTTTAGAGTAGCTATAGTCTCTTTTCAAACACATTTCTCCAGATGACTGAAGGCAATATTATATGATTCATGATTTTAACCTCATACTTTGGAAATTGCCTTTTGTTTCATTGAGTCTATTGAAATGAGAAATAACTAAAGAAATAGGTCTAATTCTCTAACTGAACATGTATAAAGCATTTATTAAAAGTTTATTCATTTTATTGAAGTAAAATTTTATTGTGTGATTTTTACTTTTGAATTTCCTTTTATAGCAAGTTGTGCAAATATTTTCCTAGAATTATGCTCTACCCTTCAAATAAAACATTTACACAATTTAGTGGAAGATGGAGAATGTTCTGGAACTACTGATATAGATGATATTTTCTAATAAAAACATAATTAAAAAAACAATAAAAATATGTTTGTGCATATTTTATGTCTGAATTTCTGAGATGAGGAGTTACCATTATTTACATGCGGACTACTGTCTCTATCACAACAGTTCAACTGTTGTATTCTCCGGCCTTCGTCAGGGTTTTGTCAGTCTGGGTAGCTTTCAGGGAATTTTGAACAATCCTTTATTTAATCTATAAGGGTGGATTCTCATTCCACTGACCATATAAAGAGGAATGACAGTAAGGCTTCAGTAGCATCTGCAGTAGAAAAAAGAGAAACCTCAGTGAGAGCACTCCTCATCTAGCAGGTTAGGTTTAAGGCTCTAAGTTTTCCACTTAGGAATTGTACTCCTGTGGGACAATTCTAAGTAAGGCAATTTGTACTTGGACTTGGTAGAAATGGAGCAAGCAATAACTGAGCATTACTAAATAAGGACTAGATGATATGTCCGTAGATATCAGAGCAACAATAATCTACCTCAGTAAATAAAATAAGGGTTCAGTTTAAAATTCTTTGAATGATGGCTAGAAATAGATATGCTAATTTTATATCAAAGTATAAAGTGCTTTGAAAAATTCTTTTTTTGTGCATAAGATGATATATATATATATATATATTGATCCCTTCCTTACAGTTAACTTATACTTACTGCTTCCTCTAGCTCTACGGATGTAAATCCTATTCGTTATTGGGGTTGAAAAGATAAATAACTACTCCACTGAAATAGTCTGTTCAGCACATGAAGTAAAAAGAAATTTTCTTTGATTATTCATCATATTTCTCTGTACAAATAAGATACATCAAACTGTCTTTTTGTGGATCAATTTTAATATTTTTATATTACCAGGACCTGCTTGGATTATACACCCATGGAATTTATTTTACCTTTATATATATATATATATATATATATATATATATATATATATAATAAAAAGGCTTAAACACTAATATTAGTGTTTAAGCCTTTTTATTATATCCTTACCCTGTCCTGGACATTGAGTTATACCTGGATTCTATCCTCTCGGAATTTTTTATTCAAAAAATATACATGTATGTGTATGCACCTATGTATATATATTTATATATTTTGCATATGTATGTGTATATTTACCACTAATATTATATATATATACACAACTGCTTCTACTATCCACTTTGAAGTAATTCATGTTAAACAATGATCTCTGTGGTTTTTCAAAGATTCTTTGCATTGTTCTCAGAAAGAGAAATTGGAAAACCAAATCTGAATTCCAGTTGGGTCCATTACATTTGCCTGTATGCAAATGTCCTTGGGCATCCATCTCCTACCCTCACCTATGGGTCAAATAGTACGACTTGTATTTGGAAAAATCATTGTTATTGCCAAAAAATTAATGCAATATTCACTTGCAAAGAAAGAATTTTTCTTACAATCAAAAATGTTTAAGCTTAAAATAACCCACAAAGGGTTGATAAGCCATAGAAAACAAATTAATACATGTATTGTTAGAAGGCAAGTTTGTCATACATTTGCATAGTATGCTGATCAAATTCCCAAAGTTCATTGTTAGCACCTTTTGTATTGTCAATTTAAGTTGAATTTGTTTATAAATTGTTGTTAAATTATTATCTTGTTAATTTCATCTATTAAATGTTTTTGTTAATTTCATCTATTAAATGTTTTTGTTAATTTCATCTATTAAAATATGTTTTTGTTAATTTCATCTATTAAAATATGTTTTTGTTAATTTCATCTATTAAAATATGTTTTTGTTAATTTCATCTATTAAAATATGTTTTTGTTAATTTCATCTATTAAAATATGTTTTTGTTAATTTCATCTATTAAATATGTTTTTGTTTTAAAAAAATCAATTAGAATTTATTATCAGTGAGCATATAACTCTATCAACATATAGTAGACTGATGACACTCTGCTGATGCTAGATACAGAAAGAAAACTGACAAGGTAATTGAGGAGAGCAAGAAGAAAGGACAAACTATTAAATTTTAGAAGACAGAATGCATGTTGGCTAGCAAAAGCGACATCCCAATTTACAACTTATGTTTCAGGGATGTTAAAATAAAGCTGGTGCAGTAATTTAATTATCTGTTTTGTGTAGTAACAGATGATGGAAAGTGTGACAGAAATCCACAGCGTTATCATCATCATCATTTATTCAGTTGGTATATTTTGTGTCGCTGTTGTTACCACTTCCTACCATTTCACAATTGTGGTTCATGGTGACATTCAAGGCAAAGTAGTGCAATGACTTGCTGGTTCCTTTTGCACCGGGGATGTTGAGGTTACCCTGTCCCTCCTGTCACAAGTTAGAGGCAGGATCTACAAAGCAGCAGGTGATTTGAATTCAGTGTTTTCCTTCTTCTTGACTGGTTGTCAACCAAGGTTATAGGGCCTAGTCTGTCTTGCTATTTACCTATAACTGGGGAAAAGAGATGAATTCATATCTTTCCCAAGGGTATTAGCATGTAAGTGAATACAATAAACTCTACTGGAATTCAAACTTGGTTCTCTGATTCCTCAATCTGAGCCCCTATCCATTACTCCACTCTGTCTCCAGCTGTATAGGAATAATATAAGATGCCTTTCAGAAAGTGAGCAAAGTATTAATGGATTGAAGAATATTTTTAGAAACAAATAAAAGATTACTGAACTCATTTTCTATATGGCATGAATGTTTGACAATTTCCTCACATATGAAAATGAGACTTGAATCCCTGTAGATGTTGTTTTATAGAAAAATTCTGAGAATACCATGGATAAAGTATATGAATAATAAGGAAGATTTAAAGGGAACTACAAAGAAATTGATATAACAATCAGAAAGAAACAGCTAAAAGTTTTAGGAATGCATAATGAGGAACAGAGGCTTGGAGAATTTAACACTTACAGAGCATATTGAAGGAAAGGGAAGCAATTGGAAACAGCAAGTAAGCTGCTTAAGGTGTCTGAGTAAATGGATAGTGGAACAAAGGTAAAAAGGGATGATAAAACAACCGGTGTTATTTTAGACAACAGGAAGTTGTAGAAAGCTGTGATTTGCCCATATCTTGAAAAGAGAAAAGTATCGGCTTAATTAAAAACACTACCGAGAAATTCTAAATGAATTATCTTTCAAAATCCGCAAACTCTAGAACAATTGTCACTGTTTTTGTTCAATTTTTTTTATTGTCTCTGCTCAATATGTTTCTGTTATATGCTGCTGCCATTGACAAGGAACTTTGTAAATAGAATTACACATGACAGAATGAAGAGAAGAATAATGGTTTTCTTGTCTAAACAGATTATTGTGGGGGGGTGGGGGTGGAGGAGAATATAAGTATTGGTTTGCTAGCAGCCACATTGCGTTGAAATACCAGTACTTATATGATCACCAAGGTTAAGCAACATCAAACTTGGTTACTACCTAAGTGGGTGACTATTTATTTGGGAATACCAGGTGCTGTTAGCTTGGATGTGCTGGTTGTGTAATAGCTCGGAATTGTTAATTGGAGAGGTGAGTTCCAATTCGCTTTGGATTCCTTATGTTCACTTACATGCAAATATTCTTGGGAAAGGTATGAATCCACCTCTTTAAATAAATTTGTTTCTTTCTCGTGTTAACATTTTTGTTAAACAAGTTCTTCTCATTGATATAGACCCCATTTTGAGGGGCCTGCTACTTTCCTCTTCAAAGTTAACATATTAGAATCATAAGGAAAACGCCCAAACTGGTATTTAGTAAGGAAAAAATAATTGAAAATAATTAATATTTTCATTTATTTAATTAATAATAAAATTTGGTAGTATTTTTTTTTAATTAAAATTCAGATAATTTTTTTTTATTCTTCTATATGCCATATCGCTTCAGGATGTTGGTGATTATGGCTCTCCACAATTTCCTGTCCTTTGTAGCTCTTAATAAATGTTGTCTTTGTTATTTCTTTTAAACCTTGTTTCACTATTCATTTACTCAAGCTTGCTAGGCATTGTCTTCCTTTGTCCCTCTTACATCCAATCTGTCAAAGTTTATTAAAATATAACTTATTACCATTAATTAAATATAGCTCTTAGTATCAGTATTTACTTTATTAAAATACTACTTATTTTATATAACTATAAATGTGATAACTTTTCTTGCTATAAATTAAAATATTTTCTCTGACTTTTCTGTTATGCTAAAATTATGACTTTTTTCATTGCCTAACTTAGCATACTTCATGACTTTTTACCTATAGTCATTAGCATAAAGGAAATGACATTTCTCTCTAATTGATTACTTACCAATTAACTGATATTGAGATAGGTCATCTCTCCATTTGCTCTATCAACAGGTGTGATTACTTTTCTCTTCCACCATTGCTATGCTCATCCCAACTGTAACTTATTTACATTACAAACTCTTTTTATATGATTACCATGCAGAAAAAATAAACACATTTTGAAATGGGAGTCAAATAATTGTTTTTAATTTTTAAGGAGCTAAAATTAAAAACTGAATTTCTCAGATGAAAACTTATTATTTACATTATTTGGACTAATGTCCTAATCTTTGTTATTATTACACTGGCTGTTGTACTTTCCAGCCTTTTTTGAGTATCTCTTGATCTGGGTAATCCCTGGGCCAGGTAGTAAAGACTCAGACTTTGTGGAAACAAGCTTAGCAATAATTGAGAAAATTTTTAATAAAAATGATGAGATATGGACAACAGAATGAGAACAATCTAATTTTGCTTGCCAATGAATCTCTCAGGAGTTAAATTGACAAGGTTCCATTGGTCCATGTCAGATCTACTTTCAAGGATATGGGATACAAGTTCAAATTTTATTAGGGTCTACTTCATTGTTTCCATGCTATTTACTTCATGGTTGTAAAATTCCAATTATTACTTACATGATAATGATGTTGGGGCATTTTTACGCCATTCCTAAAAAAAATTATGCTTAAAAATTATTTACAAAATTGATTGAAAGAGTTAAAGATATCTGTCTATATTTCTGAGATGAGGTATTGTAATTATTTACACTATTTACATTGTTCGGACTGTTGTCCTCATCTTTGTTGCCACATTCATGCTCCACTCTTCTTCAGGTGATTGGATTTTAAACCAAACCCTTTATTTTGTCCACCGGGGTAGACTATTCTAGTTCCATGTACAATGCTTCTTCCAGATATTTCAGTTTCAGTTATTTCCCTTTGACTCAACTCTCCAAGTTTTTGCTCACCTCTGCTGTGGCCAGGTATTGAACTCACAACTCTTTGGGTCAAATCACTAGATTACTTTAAGCAACATTTTTATCCACTGGGCCATGTCAATAGTGTAGAGAGTTAAAGATATTAGAAAATAGAGAAAAATGCAAAAATATATTTACTTTGTATGTATCTTTTTGGTAATAAGAAATGTCTTATTGCTATCTATTGCCCTCCTAATTACTCTTTTCTCTTTCTGCTCATTGTTAATGTTTCTATTCTTAATTCTTTCACATCCTGTAACCCCTTGTGTCTTAGTGGCTTTATTACCTTGCATGGGGTGATACTGATAAAATTACTAGAAACATTTTATCAAGATAGGAATATACTTTTTCTGGAACATAATGCTAAGCCTGTGTTATTATTTACATCATTTATACTCAGACTATTGTCCTCATCTTTGTTATTATTATCACAATGTTTTGGCTGTTGTGCTTATCCATCTGGATGATATTCAGTTAGTTTTGAACTAAACTCTTAATTTAATCCATGGTGTAGATTGTTCTCTTACAGGTGGACATGTCTAGGGATATCTCCTTTAGTTCATATTTACTATTGTTCTTTTATTACTCACCCTATTTCTATTGAGTATAAATTCTGGGCCAGGGATTGAACTCCCAATTACTATGTCATCAAATTCGTAAACCAATATTTTAATCCAAGGTAAAGTAATAACAAAGACGAGGTCAATAGTCTGAGTGTAAATAATGTAAATAATGAAAACTCATCATCTCAGAAATGCAAACAGAAAAAAAAACCTGTGTCAAATAATCATGTCCTTGCCTCCCTTGAGAGCTCTACAAAAGATTTAGACATTTCCTAAAGAAAAGATCAATGAGTAACAGGAAATTTGATTCATATCATCTTAAGGAAAACAGATTATTATTTTTTTTCCTCTTCTATGTGAGGTTAGGCTTAGGCCTGCTGCTGGTAACATGTAACCCAGTACAACCTGTGACATGGACAGATCGTTGATGTTTAAAACCAGCTCTCGCACTAGCTTTTCTGTTAGAGAGGAGTACGACATGTCAGCTCACAGGACAAAAAACAAAACCTGTCAAAGGGCAAATGAGCTTCTTATCGGCCAACACACACACACATACACACACATTTTGTTCAAAAATTCATATGGCAGCTCACTACTACAATGAAATAAACAAATTGCAAGTCCAAACTCAAAGATTCAGAGGCAGAAAGAAATATTGAAATAACAAATCGCAGATCCAATGTCACAAATCCCAATAAATGTAAATGATCAGAAATCATACACACAATCTGATGAATGAGGTAGAAAAAATAAAATGAGTTCCTCAATTCAAGAACACCAACTGGTTTTATTAACAGAACAATTTTTCATTGGTTGACAGGTGAGAGAGGATACACAATATTAGCATATCCGCCTATTTTGCCTATTTTGTCTTTGGCATATCATTATAGAACAGCCATACCATTTTTCTTGGTAAATGACTTTCTCTTTTGCCACACACACACACACACACACACACACACATATAAATATATATATATATATATAATTCTTGGCATCTTTCTAAAACAACATGTGGAAATTGTTCTACCATATACAAGGATGGATATCACATAGTAATCCAGTATTCCTTTTTTGTTTCTAATGAAATATTTCTGTTTCTCATCACCCTGCTTAGCTTTTGGAATGCCTTCACTGCTAGTCCAGTGCATGTTTGAACTTTGGTGTCACATTGTTCCATTCTCTGTTAAAACACTTCCTAGATATTTAAACTTATGTTCTTGCTTGATGTTGACATCTCCAATTTATAACTTCCATCTTGAGCTTTTCCTCTTGCTGACAACCATACTTTATCTTTTTGCAGTTGGTGGTTAGTCCTTTTTTTCTCTCACTTTCTTTTACTATCCTATCTAGGAGGTCCTGTAGTTTTCTTTCCATGTCAGCCATCAATACAGTGTCATCTGTGTATCTTGCAAACACATGTTAGTTCACATTCATTCTTCAGGTTCTTTTTTGTGTGATTCTTTACCAGGATATTACAGTGATTTGATGTTACTTGTTTATTAAAAGGCATTCTCCATAATGGATACAAATTATATATTTTTGAAGACAGTGGTAAATTTTAGCTGCTTGCTTTTAAAATTGGTATCCTCATATATTTAACAAAATTCAATTTCTTTATTTGATCAGTTAAATGAAGTTGTGTTTAATTCTTACAAAAGCTGCACCTGTCTCTGAACATTTCAAGCAGAAGCTCAAATATCTTTAATTTTTTAAAGATATTTGACTTTTAAGCATCTACATTATTTTCAAGTTTATAACCTTCCTCATTTTCATGGTATTCTTTTTGGAAGCCTTTCAAATTTAGTTCCTTGGTTGTTAATTTTCATAAGGATAATTTTCTGTTGCCATAGCAGGATATGACAGTGCAAATTCAAAATTTAAAATAAATTTTCAAAAATCAATGTACCTGTAAGAAAAATATTTTGCTCAGAATTTAACAACGAAGTGCTAATGGTAATTTGAGTACTTTGGTGTAGGAGTAAAAAGCTTATAAAACTGTATTTAGTACCCTGCTAGTAACCAAGCAGATCTTGACAGAGTATAGTTGATATTAACAAGCATTAGAATCAAAACTAATGTCTTCACAATCTATCAAAGAATTATTGTGCATTATGATTTGTATCAGTGATTTCAACCAGGTTTCCATAAGAAATATAAAGAAATCTAAATAATAATAGTTATGCAATAATAAAAAAAAATTTATGGAAGCAAGCTTTTCCATGTTTTAAAGTTTTTCAATAAATTATCTAATTTTGGTACACAAGAATTTTTTTTTTTTTTTTGCAACAAGCAGACATGTTTTGAAATGCTCAAAGTATTGTTGAAAATATCACTAACATTTTTTGTCAAAATTTTCAAACTCTAAATTTTGTTCAATTTAGCAAACCAATATATGAAATTTGAATATTATTTTTTGTTTGTAAAAATACTTTGACAAAAACCCTGCTTCACAGTTTAATAATTTCTTTAATTTGATTTAATAGAGCTTCATGGTAAACAGTATTTTTTTAAGAAAATTTCTTTTTTCCTTTTTAACAGCAAAGAATAATTTTTAGTATTTCTTACTCTTGGGCATGCAACATACTACTGGCCATGTATAAATAGTTCTTTCTGGAGCCAAATTATTAAATAAGTAGTTGTTATTTTAATCATTAAATTGTTTTTAAAATAGTGGGAGCATATTGTATATTAAATAATTTCTTTTAATTTTTCAAAAAAAAGAAAAAAAAATGAAAATTTATTGTACTAAGCTATGCACCTTAGTAAAACCAATTTTACCTTGTCCTTACCTGTTTGCACTTCTCCCCAAAATTTGGTTTTGATTGGTCAATGTATGGCTATTTTAGAGAGTGTGACAGATGAACAGACAAATGCAAGACACAGAATTTTATATATAGATAGAAAGTAGAGCTGTGATTGTATTTAACAAGAAAGAAACCAAAAATTCAAGAAGCCAAGTGTCACATTAAAGATTATCTTCATATTGATTTTCATTGTTCATCCCCTGTTATTTTGATAAATAAAATTTATTTGAATTCATATTTACAGCCAGCTTACAGTTAGATCTCTCGTCATTGATATTGTATTTTATTTTGTAAGATGATAAACAAAAACAGAAATTATTTGTGACTCAACCTAATAATTGTTTTTTTGGCCAATCCTAACATTTCTTATATAACAAATCATGCAGTGTGAGATTTTGGAAATTCTTGTTCACTATTGTTCATCCAATAAATACAAACTTTATTCTTAGTCTTACTCTTGTTATTTTTATAACTTGTTATTAAATAACTTTTAAAAAGAACTGTTGACAGTGTTATAACTTATGATTTTCATATTGACTTTATTCTTTCGATTAGAATGAAGAATGCCTGAGGAATTGTTATTAGCTCAGTGCAAATGAATAAATCTACATATATGAAAGCAATTATGTTCTGATTGATAAGCCTTGCAACGTTTTTCCTTAATATTATTCTATTTCAGTGATGATTAGTTTTCAAATAAAAATATATACAACAAAAAAATTGGAACCAAATTTGTTAATCTAGAAAATAGAAAAGATCTATGAAAGTTTCATATCTCAAGGAAAGAAGTCAGAGTTAATTAAATTTCTTGTTTGTGGCAGTAGGATTTTCTCATCCTCCTTAGCTTGAAACCACTCCCACTTGAGAATAGGAAAGAGGCAATACTTGAAAGATTAGCTGGTGTTAATAAATTTGGTTGTTTGTATAAAATATTGCAATTTGAACTTTATATCTCAGATTTATTTTCTCTCTTATTTGTGAATAGTTTTGCTGAAAGCTGCCCATATTGCCGGGAATTAAAAGAAATAGATCTATGAATTATTGTCAATAAGTTGGATCAAAGCAAGATACTGAATCATCAAAATTTTCATATTAATTAACATTAATTATCTCTCTCTTTCTCCCCCCACCTTTAAAATCATCAGAAATAACTTAAGGAGAGGATATTTCTAAATATTCATTTTTATGAAATGTTAAGCAGAACTGATTGATTTGTTTTTTATGACTTATTATCTAGGTCATTCAAATCTGAAACATTTTTGGATTATGAAAATAATTCTTTTTTTTTTTTCTTTTTAGACTAAATATTAACATTTTTTTTTTTTTTTAACTTTTTTTTTTTTTTTATAGATTATGACTTTCAGATATATATTCTATTGTTTAACCCATAGATGGTAAGAGACTTGGCTCTCCAATTATCATTCTGAGCTGTTATCCATTCACCACCTGTACATCCAAATGTACAGCATCTGATATTCCCAAATGGTCACCAATCTAGGCACTAACCAGGTTTTATGTTGCTTAACTTTGTTTGTCAAATGAGAACTAGTGTTTCAACATAATATGGCTGTAAGCTTAACAGATTGCCGTTAGTAAATATTTAATGAGAAGAATAAAAACAAAAAAAAAATTGTTTCATAAATACTTTTTTTCCAGCTTGTCTTCTGTACAAATTACCAAAAGTAAAATACTTTTTCATTTGAATTCAGTTTTATATTTTTCAGTATGGGTGATTCATACAATTTATTTGTTCTAATTTTATTTTGACTTATGTAATAAGAATTCATGTGAAGCAATCAACAGAATAGTGGGAATAATAACAATATCCATCTGATCAGATCAAGCATCAAGACTTATGAAGATGTGTTCTAAAAACAACATATAGCTGTGTATAATGCTAAAACATTTAAGTTTTAAAAAATAATTATTTTTTATTATTTCATAATTGCATCATAACTACTTTTTAGAAAAAATATTTGTTTGAAATTTGACTGCACACATTCTGAATTTTTTTTCTCTTATTGCCAGCCATTGTTTTTTACTTTTTAAAAATTTCTGCAGGTTTCATTGCCTCATTTTGTATGAGTATTGACATTAAAAAATATCCTTGGCAGCTGCAACAAGTTTAAATCCTTCAAGTTCTTTTATAGTGATTTCTTCTTTTGCTGCATTCTCAGCTGTTCTACTCTTTTAATCTTTAGTTTCTTCAAATGCATCTTGTTCACTGAGATGAATCGTTTTTCACTTAATTCTTCTACAAGCAGTTCTCACACATTTTACATAACCATATTGAAAATCTCTGTTACTTTTAATAGCAGTTACTTCTTCAATTATGTTGTCCTTAGGACTGAAGCCACAAAAACCATTTGCATAATGAAACAAAAGATATTTCTAAAATGCTCACATATTGCTGGAAGTAATCTCTTGTTATGAAACACTGTTTCCACTTTAGACTGCATTTCTTGTAAAATTCCATACATGAAATCCCATTATCTCCTGATATTGCTTGAAGTTCTTGTGCAAAGTTCTTTAAAAAATAATATGCTTTTAATGATACAATGGTTCCTTGGTCCATTGCTTGCAATAATGTTGTTCATTATGTGATAGAAACACAACTTTTACATTTGCATTCAAATCTCACAATGAATGAGGATGTCCTGAAGTATTATTTAGCAGCAAGACTGCTTAAAACAAAAGTTATTATTCTTGTAATATTTTTCAACTATTTGGGTATGTTTGTTTTTTTTTTTTTTGTTTTTTTTTGCCAATCTTCAAAAGGTTTTATAGTCAGTCATGACGATTTATTAGTATATCAAATAACTGGTAGAGTTCGGCTGCTTCTTCCATTTCTAAATATAAGAATTCAGATTATTGTTCACTAATATAGTCTTACGTTTTGATTATAGGAACTTTTTATGCATTTTATAAGAGTCCATTTATGCATGGAAGAAAAATCATAAGGTATATTTTGTACATGTAGAAAAAAACTGTTAGAATTTCAGTTTGTGTGATTAGGAAAAAACATAAAATATAATATTTTCAATTAAAATAATATTTTAATAAAGTAATATTTAGTATAACTTAATAAAATAAATCACATTTAATTTAGAGTAATAAATTAAGTAACATTTTAATGAACTAGTTTAGTAGAATATCATAATTACTATAAATCAAATAAGATTTGTCATTAATATTTATTAAAATATTACTTATTTCACTGCTCTAAATTAAATACAACTTTTATTAAGATATATTAAATAAAATTTTACTTATTATTTACACTATCTATATTTGGACTATTGTCCTCATCTTTGTTGTTGTTATTGCAATGTTTCTGTCATTGTGCCCTCCACCTTTCATCAGGTGTTGATCCCAGTAAACTACAGTGAATTCAGAACTAAACCCATTATATAAAATATTAGTTATTAAAAATAATTATTTTAATTAACAATTTTATTTTACTAAAAATATTTATTTCAATGAAAATATTATTTTCTCTATTAGTTTTTCTTACTCAAACAAAGCATACCTTAAAATTTTTCTTCCAATGACTTATTTGTACATGCCTACTTAAAATGTTGCAAAAAGTCAATAAAATACCTTTAAGTTTTGAAATCCAATAGACATTAATTATTTATTTTACAAAATATTGAAAATTCACACATTGTAAAGGATACTTAAGATGAAATCACTCATAGCAAAGTAGTCAGATTTTTTTCACCTTAACAGAGGGTGTTTGATTTCATGCACACACACACACACACACCAAAATTCCCAAATATGGACATAGGAGAAAGAACCAAGAGAACTTAAATTTGTCAATGGTGGTAACATTGTTTCTAATTTCAGTTTTACTCATATAAGCAGTTTATACAACCTAAACATATTTTATTTCATAGACTGATACTTTTGTCTTTGTTCAGCATAATTATTTCTCTGCATTGTCTAGTGGTATTAATACAACTATTAAAAATAATGAAAAAAAAAATATGTAGAAACTTTTTTTAATCCCTAAACAAATCTTTCTAAGAATCTTTCTGTATAAAGAAATTTTTCTTCAACATATGTGTAATTTAATAAAGGCAATTGCTTTATGGTATTTTTCTAACCAGGCAACCAACATCAGAAAATGAAAATGTCCAGTTCAAGAATAATCTTTAATATTGAAATATTGAAATTTAAGCTGTTTTCATACTTGGGTGTTAATATTTAGCACTTTTCCATGCCTGGGGGTTGAAATTAGCTTATGTCAATGATTGTACAATTTTTTTTTAGTGTCACTGTTTTTTAAGTGATATTTTTATACATTGCAATTTTAACCTTTTCAACCATATTTGGCACAATACTTTTGTTTTAACATTTTTAAAAAAAGTTTATGAAGGCTTCAATAAATACTACTTTTTGATCCAGTGTCTTTTTATATTAATGACTTCACGGGAGCTTCAGTAAGCATTTACTCTTTAGCTCTAAGGTATTTCTATATTAATGTGTTCATGAGACCTTCAATAAACACTACTCTTTAGAGCCAAGGCATTGTAAAATGCAATGTAAGTTTTTAGATGAGAGACAAAAATGTCCTAACAGTTTTATTATGCAATTTTATTATGTAACAAACAGTTGTGATTAAAGAAATCATAAACTGATATTATTAATAGATATATATCTCATTAGGTTTGAAAAGAATAAATAATATGGCTTTCATGATGAATAGAAACCATGGAAGTTGATGGAATGATTCATTTTAAGTTATCAATAAATGCAAGTGTCATTAATTCCTTTGAAACTAAAGTTCATGTTTCACATATATTAACCTTGAAGATATTTTACTGCAGATATTAAGATTTCAAACTTTAAGTAAATTATTTTTTTGTGAATTTTGAAGAAGCTTACTACAGTATAAGCTATCCTAAGACAAGATATTCAATTACACTTGGAGTCCAGTTTCATTTTATCATAAATGAAGTTTTTTTTTTTTTCTCCTTACTAATTTTCTATAACCATATTGAAATCTGTTAATTTTAATAACAGCTATCTCTTCAATTATTTTGGCCATAGGACTGAAGCCAAGAAAACCATTTGCATAATGGAAGAAAAGATATTTCTAAAATGCTCACATATTGCTGGAAGTAATCTCTTGTTATGAAACACTGTTTCCATTGGCTTGCTTTAGACTGCATTTCTTGTAAAATTCCATACATGAAATCCCATTATCTCCTGATGTTGCATGAAGTTCTTGTGCAAAGTTCTTTAAAAAATAATATGCTTTTAATGATACAATGGTTCCTTGGTCCATTGCTTGCAATAATGTTGTTCATTATGTGATAGAAACACAACTTTTACATTTGCATTCAAATCTCACAATGAATGAGGATGTCCTGAAGTATTATTTAGCAGCAAGACTGCTTAAAACAAAAGTTATTATTCTTGTAATATTTTTCAACTATTTGGGTATGTTTGTTTTTTTTTTTTTTGTTTTTTTTTTGCCAATCTTCAAAAGGTTTTATAGTCAGTCATGACTATTTCTTAGTATATCAAATAACTGGTAGAATTTGGCTGCTTCTTCCATTTCTAAACATAAGAATTCAGAGTATAGTTCATTAATACAGGCATATGTTTTGATTATAGGAAAAAAGGCATGGAAGAAAAATTATAATTTACAATTTGTTTGGGTAAAAATACAATCCATAATTCAGTTTCTTTGTAGGAAAAACATCATGGAGAAAATGTAATTGTTTTGTTTAAGATATGTAATATTTTAATCAAACATTTATCAAATTCTATTTTCTCTTAATATTGCTTGTCATGTGTGTGAAAAATTTCTTTTTGATATAAACTTTTCCTCCTTTTTCTATTATAGAATTTAAATTCAACTTCAAAAACAAATCAGTTACATGAGGAAAAACCATCTTGTGTGAATATAAAATCCTGACTGTTTTGCTGGAGATAGAAGTTGCAGACCTTATAACATAGGAAGGTTTCATTTATTTAGGAAAGATAATCCAGAACATTTATTAGGATTAAATTATCTGCATAGAGATGGAAAATAAATTGAGAAAATACACAAAAAAATAGAAAGAGGCATAAAAAAATGATGTGTTTTCTCACTAGGTTTATTGAACTTTAAAGAGATCCTGGATGTGTGGTGTGGTATAATGGATCACAACTTAGAATGGGAATCCAGAGATCCAAGTTTGAATTTGTTACATTCACTTAAAGACAAATATCCTTGGGAAAGGTATAAATCCATCTCTTCTCTCTCAAGATGTAGACTGAATAGCAGGACTGACTGGGTCCTATAGCCTTGAGTTAGATACTTGTATAAACAGATAGCAGAACATGAACAGGAAGGGATAAAACATTGCTTAATGCTACCATGGATAGAAAGTTTTGGAGAGCCATGATAGCCTATATACTGAAGGAGCACAGCATATCAAAGAATGTAAGGAAATCCCAGGAAGTACATGATTTTCTGATAATTTTTCTGAATTGAAGACATACTATGTTTAAGAGGCAGTAGTTAAATGTAATTATTTTTTAAAATATGGCTGTTATATCATAAGCTGGGCTTCAGTTTCTTCCAATGTTTGTAAAACCAATTGAATTAATTTTAATTTGATTACAATGAGTTAAGCCTGCAACAGTTCAGTATTTTAAAATGAAGATTTTAAGTTTGAAATTATATCCAAAGATATTTGATATCTAGGTTGAAACATTGCACCAATAATGGTAAAAAATATAAAATATCTTGTAGTTTAAGAAATTGAATATTTGTAATAATATCCAATATCTCTGATTTTTGAGATGAGGAATTATCATCATTAGACATTGATTTATTTGAACAGTCATTCTCATCATATAAACACAGTGTATGGAAGACTGTGTACCTTGTATATTAAAAGTTGATTAGAAGTAAAATTTGGAGCAAAGAAACTTCAATATAATATGAAGTATTTGAGCTGTTAATGATAACCATATGAGGTTTGATAAAAAAAATATTTGAACTGGTGCTATAAAAAGAAAACTACAACACATATAAATTCAGCATTTAATCTCCTTAAAAGTAGCCATTTCTGAAGCCACACACTTTATTCAGCATTGTTTCCATTGGTAGAAGCATTTCTGGAACTCCTTTTTTGTGGGAGGTAGTGAGGATGCCTTGTCACATTCTCTTAGATTTCTTTGATGTCTTGAAATCTTGTTCCTTTCAAATGGGATTTGATTTTTGGAAAGAAAAGTTGCAAGCGGGGAGATCTGGTAAAGATGATGGATCTGGGGAATATTGTCATTGATCAAAAACTGTTGCACAAGCCATAGTCACTGCTAGAACATCTATGGTGTGGTGAAACATCCACACTCTAAATACTTTCCTTCCAAGCACTGCTATAAAGTCAGAAGTGAGCAAGATTGTTATATGTACCAAGTGGCTTAATTCAGCATACTTTAGCTTCGTTACCATAACAATAGTCTCAATACTTTTGATCAGACCTCATAAAATGTAGGCTTCAGTAAAGCCCTGAAGAGTTAGTTAAATTCAGATGTTCTGGTTGTAATATCACTGATCTCTCCATTTTGATTTTATTTTTCTGCAAACTTATATTTTTTATTATTATAAACATTATTTTTAGCGATTACATGTATTTGAGCTGCTATCCATGTTTTTTTTTTTTTTCTTAAACAGTCTATTCACTAAAAATAATGTCTTACTAATAAGAAATAATATTGGATAAAAATCCATTCAAAAATTAAAATTATATTAGGTTGGTGCAAAAATAATGACGTAATAATGTCATTTTTGATGTTAAAAAATAAGTAAAAAAAAACGACATTATTACGTCATTATTTTTGCACCAACCTAATATATATGGTTCAATATAGATATCTGTCTATATTTCTGAGATGAATTATTATGTACATTATTTACATTATTCGGATTATTGTCCTCATCTTTGTTGCTATATTTATTACAATATTTTGGCTGTTGTATGCTCTGGCCTTCTTCAGGTGGTTAGAATGTCGAACTGAAACCTTTATTTCGTTCACTGGGGTAGACTATTCTAGTTCCACTTGCCATGTTTAATGGATGTCAGTTATCAGTTATCTCCTGTTAATTTCCCTCTGAAAGTTCTCTACTGCCTTAACTTGGGTCCTGTCACTGGATCTAACCAACACCTTTATCCATTGTGCTATGGTTCTCTCTCTCTTTTTCTCTCTCTCTCTCTCTCTCTCTCTATATATATATATATATATATATATATATAAAATATGGTTCAATACCAATGAAAGTTCCTTGTCGATATTTTTTAATTTGTGTTTTTGATCCAGATTTTTTTTTTTTTTACTTGGTTTCCGGTTTATCTTTAAAAATATATTTTACTATGTCTGAGTACTTTTAGCTATCATTAGTTTTGTGACATATGGTGGCTGTTAATGATTAAGTATAACTTAAGACTTCAATGTTAAAATAAAACAATATTTAACTACAACTGCAAATAAATACTTAACAAGAACAAAGAAGTAAAAGTCAACCAAAGATAATTAACCATTTCCGTGAATACCTTGTTAGTAGCTCAGTCCAGTAAATCCTAAATCAAAACCGCAATCATCAACACACAATAATTCATACTAATTCAACTGGATAGTTCCACTCAATAGTCACCCAATAATCACCGCAGTCAGTAACCTGACACTGTTATTTATACAATTGATGGAAATCATATTCATAAGTCCAGAGTATCATGCTCGAACTTCGGTGTCAGTAGTTTCTCATTTTCTTCCTATATGACAATTAGTTATTATCCAAGACTTTGACATGTGAAAAACAATATTGGAAGATGTAGCCAACAAAACACACACAGGTATATATGCTTTTGTTTTATAAAATATTGCAGATGTTAAGAGGCCTCAGGTCAACCAATAATGATGAAAAACATAAAGTCTTATATCTTTAAAAAAAAGAAAAGAAAAGAAACATGTAAATATCTAAAATATATATCGGTAACCTAATAAATATCTAAAATATGTATCAACAACCTAATAAATATCTAAAATATATATCAATAGCTTAATAAAGATCCATGTAATAAATATATATGCAAAATAAATATATATCAATAGGCAACTGTTATGTTGAGAAATATACATATTATAATAAATTTTTGGCAATTTTACAAGTGTTAGTGAATTTTAAGAAATATGCAGAAAATAGGTTCAAAGAAATAACAGTAAGTAAAAATTTATTATTTTTTAAATATGTAGATAGTATAGAAAACAACAAAAAATAAGATGAAAGAAAAAAATGAATAATTATAAGGCTTCGTCTAAGAAATTCTAAGAAGACTTGTTACTGAGCTTTTCTTAGTTTGACCAAGGATCAAAATTCTGAGACAGCCAGAGAACTAAATTTAATATGCAGTTGTAGTGATTTGTTCAACTAGCCTAATAACCATTACTCTCAGGTGAGGTACCTTTGTTGGTGAGAATATATTTACCTAGTCTGCAGTTTTATAAAAGCTAACAAAAGTTTGGGTTGGTGAGTTTTGTTGGGTTATTTAATGTTGAAATCTTTATATATATATATATATATATATATATATATATATATATATATATATATATATATATATATAATATATATATGTGTGTGTGTATATATATATTTGAGCCGATAGGAAAATATTGGTCATATTTATACTTGAGTCTTTAGGTAGATATTGGTTGTATTTGTACATGAATCCTTAGGAAGACATTAGTTATCTATACTTGATTCTGAAAGTATTCATTATTAGATGGCCCTTTTTGAAGTGGGGTGTAATCTTACTCCTCTGCATTTTCTGACAGGTTGAAGTAACAGGAGTAACTGGATATTTAGAAATATAACCCTCAGGAGGTTGATGATGCTCAATACTTTATACAGGTTCTAGTCACTTTTATAAAGTTCATATATATATATATATATATATATATATATATATATTAGAAGGAAAATGTTATAACTTTTATCCATGTTTTTACAGTTTTCCTTTTTTGGTAGCTAAGACAGTGTATAAACTGTGCATAGTGATTATTGTCTCAAGTGCTTTTGGCTAGCTTCAAGATGTTCATTATTAGTATGTTTTCCTGTATTTAAGTTGCATTGCAGTAGTAGTAATTCTAAACTGTGCTAGATGAGATGTGGTAATTCCTTTAAAAAGACACACCCAACATGTTAGTACCATTTTCAAATAAAGGTAAGATTAAGATTTGGCATAAACAGTTTATATAATAAGTTTCAATTATCTTAACACATCTTTTACAATTAGATTTCTTTAGAATGTTGGTGTTATCTACAGGAATTTTTCTGATGGGGGCAGGTAATGTGTGGGTATCTAAGTGCTATTTATGACAGCGAGATCATTTAAGAGGTTTATCAACCTTCAATTTACTGTCACCAATATATATCTTATTTGCCATTCAGATTATTACAAGAGAGAGACAGTTTTGTACAGGGCAGTAAAATTGATTGATATTCTGGAATTTAGATTCAATGTATAAAATAAAGGTTACTGCTCAATATATATATATATATATATATATATATATATATATATATATATATATATTGAAATCAAATATGGATCAGAATTATATGATAAAGAACAAATAGGAAACATTTATAAATCTAACATGTTTCACTTTTATTAAAATGTCATCAGAAAATGAGATATGGGCAAAAAAAGAAAGATTTTTGTATTTTTATTTTTGTGTTTGATTTTCATTCATTAATCAGGCTTCACATGCTTTTGACTTGTTAATGCAATGTTAGTATAATTTGTGGCATTCCAAATTCAAGGAACTTTGAAAGAACATTTTGTGTCTCCTTGAATTCTTAAATTACACTTATACAATAGAATGTTGTGAGCAGCTAGCTACCTGCCATCCTGTGCGTATGTGTGGTGTTGTGCATCAATACTTCCCAGTTGTTTTTACCACATAATTTCAAAATTACCTTTACTTTCTGATTTACTCTTGAAGAATGTGTGTGTGTGTGTGTGTGTTAAAACAGTTCAAAATCTTGGAGATTTGAATGAGCATTGCTATTTACAAAAGGCATGAAATATCTCAAAAAGGTCTTGCTTGGTACTAAAATGACTATTAGAATGACGTATTTTGAAAAAATTCTTCTGGCATGAAAATGACTTCTATCTTCACTGCTTAAAATTTAACCATTTTTTTAACAATTGATTAAATATGATTTAATTTTATCAGAACAAAAATACCTTTTTACCTAACTATTATACTCAATATCTTGTTTCATTTTCTCCGGTAAATACACTGCAACATGCACACACACACACATGCATATATATATATATATATATATATATATATATATATATATATATATATATATATCTCAAAGTATTTTCTTATATTTTGATAAAGTCAATTTCTGTCTTCTTTCTGCCATAATCATCTTGTTCTGATTTTAGCAGCTGTGCAATAATCCTACCAAATCTAAGCTGCTTAATTTTCTTTACTTTTGACATTTAGACATCCTCCACATATAATGAAAGCAGATTTAGAGCTCAGAGCTAAGATGACTGCGATATAAGATTTTTTTTTTTTTTTTTTTTTTTTTGAAGAGGTTAAATCCAAGAAAACATTTCATGAAAATCTGTTTGAATGCATTTAGTTTTGGTTTCATTTTAAATCTGTTTTGACATTTTTCTTTGGAGATTCATTTCTATAAATAATATTTTTGTTTATTTGATTAATGACAGTGAATGATCATTATTAATCATTCCTTATAAATTTATTATTGATGGTTATTATTTCTCATAATCTCTACCCACCTTTTTCTGATTTGTTTAATTTTTTATACTATTGTTGATAGATACCACCAAATCATTTAATACCTGCATTTCTCAATTTTGATTTGCTTTATAAATTTTTGCACCAAATATATTTCTTGTAAATATTTCAGTTTTTCTTCTAACTTGTTTGTATAAATCTTTTCCCACATAACAGAATTTACTGAATTTTTTAATGAACATATCATGATTTGATGTATAATTAGTAATATAACAAAACAAAATTATATGCTTTTATATGAAATTTAGGGTTAACTTGATTTAAAGGTCTATTGATGCAACATCATAGGTTTATACGTAATTTTTTTCTTGTTCTTTTTTACTATACAAATCCAGAGCCTTCTCACTCTAGTTGGAGGGATCCCTCCCTAATTGATCATGTCTTCAGGGATATAGCTGTACTCACCGCAATTGGTAAATTGTGAGTTGGTGAGGCTATTTAGCCCATAGTTGGAGGTTATGAATTTAGAGTTGTCTTTCTACCAGTTGCCACCCAAGGCTATAGGATACAGTTCATACCTGAGGGGAGAAGAGATGAATTCATATTTTTCTCAAGGGTATTTTCACATGTGAATGTAACTTGACTGGAATTTGAACTCAGCTCTCTGATTCTTTAGTCTGAGTCACTCTTCATTACTTCATTTACTTTAATGACTTGATTTAAAAAACACTTTCTTGAATTTGAATTCTTGAAGCACATATATAACTGAAGTTCCTTATACCACTTAATAAATGGGTTTGTATACAAAAGATTGATTCTTTGAAGTATATTTTTGTTTGAATTTTTAAGATTAAGAATTATGATTATTATATACTGACTTACTCCGACTAGTGTCCTCATTTTGGTTGTTATAGTGAACCATAAGTTTACAAACTATAATGAAGAGCTGATGAAGGGTGGAAGATACAACAGTCAAAATGTTGTGACTATAACAACCAAGATAAGGACACTAGTTAATAATAATAAAAAAAAAAAAACAGTGTATAAAAATAAGGTAATATTTTTGATAGCTTACATAGCCTAGCCATATTTGGGTTCATTTTCCAGCCTTGGCAGAATTCAAAAGTGTGTATATGGTGCCCTTGTGAGTGATGAATTATTTTCTGCCCTACCACCCCTTTCTCACATATGCAATTTCACAAACCTCTCGCTACTCTATTGCTATTTCCATGGCAAATGTTCCTCCAGTTCAAACCCTGTCCTGGGTAAGACGGTAAACTACATCTGTGTCCTGGGTAAGACAATAAACTATGTCCAATAGCAAGGCCTCTGATCAGGAGGTTTTGAGGATCATGGAACCACCTTTTAATTGCTGGCATTCCCAGATCCACTCTGACCCGGGGTGGTAGCACCTGTTAGGGTCCCAGCTATGAGCAAATAGTTGACACCCAAACTTGTGTAAAAATAGGTTTTAATAACAGAAATACTTTGTAATAAAAAAAATATTACCAACAATAATTTTTGAAGGAAAAATTATTATCAGCAATACTTAAAAAAAAAAAAAAGTACTAGTAATACAAAAAGCTATACATTCTTTGAAAAAAATATGACCAGCTATAGATTTCTTCAAGGAAAAATATTCCCAGAGATAGATTTTTGAAGAAAAAAACATTAACAGCAATAAAAATTTTGTCAGCAGTAAATAACCCATTGAGGTTGATATGCCATAAAACAAACCAAACAAATCCAGTTCAAACCTTTACAACTAAGACTTGACTTGCTATGTATATTGGGTTGAATCATTTTCATTCTTGTCATATTCCATTGGCAACAAGGAAGTTTTACGTGGATGGCTCCTTCCCAAGAATTGCGACTTTGGGGAACAGACTCCTGAGTGGCTACCTCCCTGGTCACCTGATAACCTCTACAAATCTTGGGTCAGCTGTTATCTACTTTTAACAATGTCATTCGATAACTCTCTACCTTGAAGAACTCTTGGGCCTTGTATTGGATGAACAACAATAAAAAAAAAATGTAGTAGCTTATGAATTTACCAAGTAATATTTTGATAAATATTATATTTATGAATATCATTAACATTTTCAGCCATTGTGATTCACACACACACACACACACAAGAGAAGAACTCAACCTAACACCAATAACTATCATGTAAATTAATTTTTAACTTAACAGCCAATTGCTGAAACCTCTTGACAAATGGACCAAACGATTACAAAAATCTTTGTCTATGAAATTCCAGATTCTAGGTACTGAATATAACATCATCTAAATGACAAATTTTATTTGTATTAATCATGTATGTGTGTGAACATTAACATTTTGATTTCTATAGCTAAAAAAAGCAAGAACATTTTAAGCTATTTTGATTAATACAACAGTTAAAGATTTTAGTGAAAAGCATAGATACTTGGAATTCAGAATTAGAAGAGATCACTGTTTTTTTTCTTTCTTAACACTGCAGTACAACAGGCTATTTTTATTTATTTATTTTAAACATATTCACTAATGGCAAATCTAAGTGTAGTCTCTCTTTTAGTGAAGGCAGAAAGGAGAGAATTGTGCTGAAATTTTAGCAGTTTTTCTTTACTTATCTTTATGCAGAGCTTTAAATTTTGTACCAAGATTAGAATGTTCAATCAAAAATTTAACATCATAAATGAACAAATAAAATTTCCCACAAGAATAATCTACTTGGAAAATGTTTTATGAACATTGTTAAAAATATCATAATTCACCCTATTTATTCCCCCCACCACAACAAAAAGCAAACAGGGCATCTAAACAGAGCAAGGTACCCAGTAAGATCTCATGTTTAAATAATGAGAAATATACATAAGTTCTAATTAGTTGATGCATATGGAGGGGAAAGTGATGTTTTGCCTCTACCTCCAAATTCAGAAATACTTGCCACAATTGCTTGCCACTATTTTAATGTCTACAGTCATATCACAGAAACCCCCATACATGGTTTCATTGCCACCCGACTAATTACCTGTAAATGTTAATGTATCAGCTGATTTCTGTTCACCATCACTCATCTCTGCTGAGAGGTTACGGTCTACAGACAATAAGGACACCTGTTCTTAGTATTATTTGATCTATATCCTCTCTAATCTGCATTAGATAGGCTTAAAACAAGCAGTACTTAATGATTGATTTTTTACTTAATCTGATTGGGAGGGAGTGTACAACAGGAAGAAATGAGTTTTATCAAAAAATGGCTCTTAGTTATGTGCACAGCTATGTCAGTACTGTGTGTTGTGTGTGTGCATACATATATACACGCAAATATATTTTAAATTTAGGAACAAATTTATGGAATTAAAAATTAAAAAAAACACAATAAGTTATGGGTATGTTTGAATATTTTAAATGCAAGTGAATCTATGAATCATACTTTATCTGATTTTTGCGAAGAATATTCCAATATACACCAATGCATCACTTTATTTATAGTTCTTTCAATCATAGGAAATATTCCAATTTTATTTCATTTCAAGAAAAGAACTTTATTCTATTATCTTCTATGATTTGTAGATGTACTGTTTCCTAGATGCTAGATTGTAGATTGATGAGCTGTGGTAAGATGAAAATGTTTGGTTTTAGTTTAATCAAAAAATATTTTTCTTAAAGTTACTTAATTTCTTTCAAGTGCTTTTATGTGAACTTCTGGTCTCGCTTCCCAGTGTCTTTGGTATTTAAAATGTCTTTCATTATATACAAAACTTTTAAATGTTTTTAGTTTTAGTGTTTTAGTAATCCATAATAGTTCCATTGGTAATGGATGCTTCAGCTGCTTTTAGATTTTCTTATAGCTTCTTTGGGTTAGCATTAGATTTTATTTGACTTTTCTCTGCATTTTTTTCTGGGTGCTTTTACATGTATTTAACATTGAGAGAATTCTGGTAGTTCAAAACTTCTTTATCACTGGTACAGATATGTAATTGCAACCCTTTACCTTAACCCAATAGAATATCTACTTAATTATTTCTCTATTTTGTGGCATTGTCAGTGCTTTAACTTTATCCTTAATAATGATCTTCTAAAACAAAAGTGGATATTGTGAACGAAAATTGCATTTGAAATATACTTCACATGAAGTTTCTACTATTAGAGTATTTTGAACTTTCTCTGTTGATACGACATTCTTGAACTGCATTAAATCTACGCTCCTTGGAAAACAGGCAATTGCCATTGCAACAAATCTCTTCTCCCCATTTCATTGATGCTGGCCAAAAGTAAGATGAATTCATTGAGTGTTTTTTGTTTTTTTATGACTTAACACTTTCCAAAACATATTTTGAATTGTAAGAATAATTGAGAGTGAGTATTGCATTAACAATTTTTTTGAGAAAACAATGATTTTTCCAGATATGTCATACTATTTAACCCATAGCTGGGGAAGAGAGGAATTCAGACTCTTTCCCAAGGGTATGTGTGCATAATTGAATGTAACAAACCTAATTGAAATTCACAGCTCTCCAATTTCAAGTAAGGTGAAAATCAATACAGTTTCTAACTGATGTTAAAGAAGTTACTGGATTGAAATTGAAGAAAATGGCAGGTTGTCTTCAGTGTTTTTGCTTTGGATATTCCTTCAAGATTATTCATGAAGCCTGTCATGTGTGTATGGTCACAAGACAATGGAGGTTTTAAATTCAGTCATCCTTTTTTTCCTGTTATTTTACTCATAACTGGGGTGAGATGAGATACATTCATTCATTCATAAAGGATATTTATATGCAATGAATACACACTGTATCATCTGAAGTTTAAACTCTGTTTGCTAATTTAATTTTTGTGCTATTAACTGCTAGGCCATCTAAACCACTTTATTTTCATGTAATGTTTTTATAAAAACGTTTTTCATAGTTTTTGAAATTTCTTTTTATTTTCTTTTGTTTTTCATGTAAAAAAAACTTTTTATATTCAGAGAATTTTTTTCTTCATATTGCCAAATTATACCACAAATTAGATTATCAATATTAATTCAAAGAGATGTTACATTTTTGGGAATATATTAAACATTTTTTAAGTGGCTAAATACTTTTTCATGTTACTGTATATTTATATATATTTTGACAATAACCCAAGAGTAAATGGATCAAGTACATTTGGTATTAATACTTGGAATTGCTTACTATATTTATATTTACATAAGTTACATATAGCATATGTGTGTGGGAGTGTGAAGTGGGTGCTGAAAAATTCTCATTTTAGTCATGCAGTCTCTCTTTAAAAAAAAAAGCTGAAATGAGGTTGTGTAAATGTTTAGTAAACACAGAAAACTAAACTGGAAAACTGAGTTGGAATTTCTGCTGAGATTAATTATATTCACTTGACACTATTGCCTTTGAGAAAGGCACAATTTCACTTTTCTCATAAATCTGTTCCTTTGTTAGGTATCTTGACAAAATGTTTCATCATATGTCATGATCATTGACTGAGAATAGAGTAGGTGAGTGAGTAACTGAATAAATCACTCTCATAACTACATGACCGATGAAGGCAGTAGTAAAAAAAAAAAAATTACCTTTTATACTCAAAATTAATAGAAACTAATAAAATATGTATGTCTATCTCTTTGAAATAAAATTAGGTTGGTGCAAAAATAATGTCGTTTTCTCACATGTGAGAAAACGACATTATTTTTGCACCAACCTAATAATTACTCCTATTGATATGTCTATAGTGAAGAACAGGTATTCTCTTAGGAAGGATCCTTGTCTTGAGTGCCTATATGGGTCTTCAGCTTAACTCAGACATCATGTAGAAATCTTACATATGACCTATTACTAAAGATGCTGGAAAAATGGTCAATTTCCTGTACCACTCCAGTAAGTACCTGACTCCTCCTGCTATCCTCTACCTTTACAAGAGCCAGATCAGGCTGAAAATGGAGTACTGCTGCCATATATGGGTAGAGCTGTCCAGTTTTTACTTTCCTGTCTCAATATCTTCCAAAAGTGTCTACGTGGCCTTGTGGGTGATAAATTATTTTTCACCTTACAACACTTTTCTCACAGATGAAATGTTGCAAGCCTCTTGCTACTCTGTTGCTATTTTCATGGAAAGTGTTCAGATGAATTACATTCCTAAGTTCCACCAGTTCTAACCTTCACAGCTAAGGCCCACCATGCCACACACATTGTAGCAAACCACCCTTATTCCCTTCATATTTCATTGGTGAGATTTCTGCTCAAACAGCTTCCTTCCCATGAACTGCTGCTTTGTGGAAACAACTCCTGGGAGGATGTTTCCCCAATCACTACAATCTTAACCTGTTCAAGTTTAGGGTTAAGTGTTATCATCCCCACATATTTGCATAAGCTCTTCCTCTTATTCTGCAACCTTCTACCTTGAGTGGCCCTTGAGCTTTATATATAGAGTGGACATTATAGTAAAAAAAAAAAGTAAAATTATATAATTCAACATATATCAAGGTCAACAGGAGCATCTTGAGGTAGTGTAATGGTTAGCAAGCTTGTCTTGCTAGAACAATTATGACTAAGTAGTGAGTTTGATCCTCACTGGGTGCAACATACTTTCAACCATGTGTCACACCTAAGCTAAGCTTGGAAAATCACTATATCAAGGTCAGCAGAATTTTTTCCATTAAAGTGCTCAATAGTTATCTTGCAATAAATAGTATATCAAAAGTAAGCATTAAGTTTCACACTACTTATTGGAATCATTTTTGTATGGTTCCTTTTAGTATTGTGATCTTTTAATTACTATTTTTGACACAATGTGTGTGTATATAAAAGGCTATATGTGCATGGGTTGATTTCTGTGTGTGTACTCAAAATATTTTGAACATAATCTCTTTCCTTTTCAATTCACTTAATTACATACAGTGAAAATTTTAGATCAAAATTCAACTAATAACTTTGTCAAATTACAGAATTATTGATCCATCTTTGTACATATGTTTTTGTATATTCTTTTTGACATTTTGGCTTTAATTTATGTGTCATCAACAATTCAATTAATATTATTACTGCTGTCAAATTTCCTATTCTATTCAGGAAGACTTTCTTGACTGTCATGGCTACCATTGTAACCAACAGCAACAGTTAATGATTAAAATTTTAAATTTTCCAGGGAAAGCTGCATATCTTGAAATGCTCATCCAGATACAAGCACAAATGTTCAGTACACACATTTAAAATCTTTCTGAACATAGAACCAGCTAAGAATGGCTGTGTTTGCTAAGACAACAAATAAGATGTCATTCTTGTCACAAAAAAACAGTACTTAAGTATGTATTTAGAGAATAACAAGAGACATTTGATGATTATTAATACTGTATACAAAATGATTTCTAGTGCACATGAGGAAAGAGGGCTTAGTAAATTCAACTCACACAGAGCATATTGAAGGTAAGAGGAAAGTAGTGCATAATCTACCTCATAAAGCTTGTGTAAATGTACAACAGGAATTAGGAGAGATAGTAAAAAGACAAACTTTGTTAAGAGCTACAAAGAACAGGAAATTGTGGTGAGCTATGATCACCCACACCCTAAAAGTACATGACACATAGAGGATACAAAAGTTTTTCTTTTTTTTTTTTTTTTATCCAATATTACACTTCATCCATTGTTTTGGTATTATTGAACATGGGCCATATAGCATGAGATGTGGATAAATTAATGCTAATAGTATGAGAGTTGGCTGAAAAGTTCATAGGCTGACCAAAATACTCACATGGAATGTGACCAAATGAGGTTTATTTTTCAACATCATCTCCCTTTTAGTCTACACACTTCTTTCATCATTACTGCATTGATGAAGAAGCTTTCATCCTGTTGGTTAAAAAGTTATCAACAGCAGATATAACATCATCATTACTGCAATACCTGTTCCCAGCCAAGTGTTTTTTTTCTTGTTGGGAAATGGATGATAGTCAGATAGGGCCAAATCAGGAGAATAAGAAGAGTGATCAACCAGTTCAGTCACATAGAGCAGCCATTGAAACCAAGGACTTGTCTACTGGAGCATTGTTCTGATGAAAAGACTCTTTTGTCAGTTTTCCTGGGCATTTGGTCTTGATAACCTTTTGTAATTGCTTCTGCAAGTTGGTATAGTACTCTTCAGTGATGTGGCACTTTTGACGATAGTCATTAAACATGATTCCTTTTGCATCCCTAAAACTGATGCCATCACCTTCCCTGCAGATGAAAAAACCTTGGGCTTTTTTGGAGCAAGTGAGGAAGGGTGTTTCCACTGCAAGGATTGTGTCTTTGTCTCTGGCTCAAAATAATGAACACTTTGGGTTAAGAAATGTTCAAGGAAACCAAATTGATATGGCGCACACAATCTCAGATCTTCCCATGATATGATCAGCCTGATGCGCTTTTGATCAGGTGTCAGAAGACGTACCCACTGAGCAAAAACCTTCATCATGCCAAGTTCATTGTGCAGAATATTCTCACCTCTCTCATGGGATATGCTAATAGCATTGTCTATTTGATTTATAGTCAATTGCCTGTCATCCATTACCATGTGGAGAATATGATCAATGTTTTTTTTTGGTGGTGACAAGATGTCCAGACTTTGGATTATCTTCAAGACTGTCTCTCCCTTTACTAAATTTTGATCAGGTGTTAGAAGACGTGGCACCCATTGAGCAGAAACCTTCATCCTGCCAAGTTCATTGTGCAGAATATTCTCACCTCTCTCATGGGATATGCCAATAGCATTGTCTATTTGATTTATAGTCAATTGCCTGTCATCCATTACCATGTGGTGAACATGATCAATATTTTCTTTGGTGGTGACAGGACATCCAGACTTTAGATTATCTTCAAGACTGTCTCTCCCTCTACTAAATTTTGATCAGGTGTTAGAAGACGTGGCACCCATTGAGCAAAAACCTTCATCATGCCAAGTTCATTGTGCAGAATATTCTCACCTCTCTCATGGGATATGCTAATAGCATTGTCTATTTGATTTATAGTCAATTGCCTGTCATCCATTACCATGTGGGGAATATGATCAAGGTTTTCCTTGGTGGTAGCTGTTGCAAGATATCCTGACCTTGGGTCATATGCAAGATGCTCCTTGCCCCTCCTGAATTCCGCTGCTCACTTTTGCACTGTTGATATTGCTAGAGTGTTATCCCCTAATGTAGCAACCATGTCAACATGAATGTCTTTGGTGGCTAAACCTTTTTTTTTTTTTTTTTTTTTTTTCGGTATTTGATAAAACCATAATGCCAAATTTTGTCCATTTTTCAAGAGAAGTCATTACTAGTTACTTTTGAAGTCTTTGTTCAGCAGTCAGATGCCAGTTTACCTGGAAAGAAATAATGCATTTTTTAATAAGAGTTGAAATTAATGCATGCAAGGTTTCACAACTCTAACATCATCAGTCTATGTACTCTTCAGTCCACTCTCATTCATCATAACTCCTGTTTTCAGGTTAAAATGAATTTTGGTTTTATCATAAATATATCTTTGCGGGAAAAAAATATCCTTATTAAACAAATTCATGTTCCCTACAGGTTAGCAAGTATGGTAGCTCATAACATAATTTGCATATTTTGTATTTTAAGTCTTAGTAAAATGAGGTGTACATTTCAGTAAACTCAATTTTTTTAAATGCCATGTTCTATCATGATACTGCAGAAAGAAATGGTAGTCTACTGTGAGAAATTTTCTGTCTAGTAAATCATGAATTGAAAGAAACATGATCACCCATGTGTGTATCACATATGGCACTTTTTTTCTTTTGTTTTTTCACTCTTTCATGACATAGGTGATCATAGGTCTCCACACTATTCCTTTTCTTCAGTATCTGAATTACCATGATTTCTTAGGAAGTGATTGGAATGGTTTCTTGTTGCCTTCTCCAGGAATTAAGAGTCACTCATCTCTTTGACTGGCTGCCACTCCAGGTTAGATAACTTAGTCTATCCTCCTTTTTACCCCATAGCTGGGAGTAAGATGAGATGGATTTATGCCTTTCCCAAGCACTTAGTGTGAAAGGTAGCACAATAGACTAGGCCAGAATTTCTAATTACTGATTCCACATTCAGGACCAATAATAATGCTGGATGCACAATCCTATTAAACACTGACCATCCCCCAAATTTTATGAAAACATTGTTTTACATTCTCTTTCTTTTTTCCAGCAAATGTAAACTTCCCCATACAAAACATGCCCTCACTTTCTTGCTTTTACTGCTTGGTAAGCACTAAGAAACTCTCACTCACTCCTTCACTGTCATGTGTTTGACATTCCTATATGAACTCCTAGCTGCTACCTTGTGATAATTCTTCAGACATGTGCTTGAGTGTATCTGAGTAAGGTAAGGTAAGGTAAGGTGAGAGACTGGGTTGATAATTAGAGGATTAACACAAAAACCTTGTCTTGCTGTGTACCTGTTATTATTATTGACGTTCTCATAGTTAATTTGTCACTCAATCCACCCATGGCAGATCAGTTTTCTTGCCCATGTCATCACTCTTCTAACCTTGTCAATTTGCTTTTAATCAAATTATCATATATATAGTCTGACAGGGCAGGATAAATTTAGGAAAAGTGTTTTTTTTTTAAATGCTTCTTTTGTGAAGGATATAAGAAGGTTGTTGATTACTATTTTTATGTGACCCAAATTATGATAATTATGTGATATAGAGTAGAGGCAGGGAAATATGTGACACGGAGATCTCTGGAGGTTGATCAAACAAAAAGAGAAAGAAGGAATAGGAGAGATGGATGATAATTGTTGAAATTGCAGAAGATAGCTTGAAGAGTTGAGAAGAAAAAATTTAAAAAAAAAAGAAATACATTGAAAAATCTTGTTTTGAGATAATTCTGAGGAGAATCAAATCTGGATTTAACTAGACGAAATTCAGTAAGATTAAATAAACATAAAATTGCCTGTCCTTCCTCATATCCTACCAATAAGAAAAAGACCATCAAGGAATCTGCAAACATGTCAGATAAAATAAAAACATATGTTGTGAATAGAGGAATCTGAGTGGTCAGCTAAAAATAAAAACATATGTTTTGACTCAGCCACCCAGAAGAAAAGATAATTGTGGGGACATTCATCCAGAGAAAATTTTATATCCAAGCATTAATTCAGATTTCCTTGGACACAAGTGGTAAGGAAAAAAATTAATTACTATTTGAAATGGTCATGAGCAGGAAGGCTGTATGGTCTAGTCGATCATAAAACAAATGCAGAGGAAAGATAAACTTTTGTTTCTGAGGATATTGGAAATAATTTTATTTTATTTTATTTTCCAATTCTTGAGTGGTCTGTTCAATGGAGAAAGCACAATATAGGACAAGATGATAAAGAAAAATTACTGACTGAAAATCTCTTTTGTTTTCACTGCGCTATCTGGAAAGTTGGCTGAGGGTGGTTGTTGAGAAAGTAGGAGAAGGGAGAGAAAGAGATTAGCACTGCCTATATAGAAGTTATGGTATGAGAGTAAGAGTTAAGGGAAGGGCTTGATTCCTCTGACCACTCTCAAAAGGTGACTGGACAATGCCAAATTTGGAAAACCACTTGAGTAAATGTATTTTTATATATGGAAATTTAGAAAAGGTTGATATTTAGGGCAGAAGACAACCAAACCAGAGACCCTAGTTAACTCCACCCTTGCTGGATGCAGGACTCCATATAAGCTGGAGATTTTGGATTCAGGAACAGTTGAGTTAACAGTTGGGATTGGAGAAGAACAGACAAAAGAGACACACCAGAATCCGCATCATTCACCGATACCTCCTGACCAAAGACTTTGTGCTGGACATGAAGACCAGAATTTAGAAATTTAAGTTACTACTAAAACAAGCTGCATGCTCTGAAGGTGATCCCAGTGTCATTTAATAGTAACAAGTGAGAAGGTTTAAGACCCGCTGTATACAACAAATCATATGTAATCCAAATCATTGTTACATTTTTAACCCAAGTTAATTCTTTATTCCAAAGGATTCTTCTTTTTGTTTTTTTGTGTGTAGCTTCCAAATTGTTGAACTGTCCTCACTTCAGCTTGCTTCATCAGCGATCTTCTCACTGACTGTGATGTGACAGGAGTGAATGGTCATGAACGGGTAAATGCTGGCTAAGTTGAATGCAGTCAACACAATACCAGTGACAAAACAAGTCATACCAATTCATGCGCTAACAAGTGAAGAGTCAGCTAAATGATAACCATAGCAGTCTGAAAGAACTTAAGGACTGACGACTGGGTGACGTAATTGGTTACTGCTGTCTAGGGTCGATGACAGGGGTACATATTTGGTTACACTGTTGGCCAGGTTTGACAGATGGAGGTTACAAATAACTAGTGACTGTTTGATTTCAGGCAAACATTTCTCAGTTAACAACTCATAATACGAAATGTTTGCTTGAAACAGATATTTTACTGCAAAATTATTGTCTCATTTAATAAAAAAAAATAAAAATATAATTTTTAATGCAGAGACAATGTTTAATGAATTTAAAATCAAGATTCTAAAAAGATTGTGAAAAGGTTTTCTTGCGAATCAAATATGGTAACTTTTAACCGTGTAGGAATCGTGACCATACCATACACCTGTGGCCATTGTACAGTTTTTCATTAACTAGATAGCTTCACCATCAATGTTTTATTTTTTGTTTATGTTGGTTTGAACAAAAACTGAGAAAGACTTGTAAGTTCAACATGGAACAGTAGATGAAATAAAGCCACTATTTTCAATATAATTGGTTCTTTATTCATTGGAAGTAGTAGACACTTTGTAAGTAGTAGACACTTTGTAAGTAGTAGACACTTTGCTGCTGTTTTTCTCTTCTCTCATGATAGGCTAACAACTAAACTAGCCATGAATTTATTTTTCATATTTATGTCTTTTAAATTGTTGAAAATATTTTCAAAATTTTTAATATGTGAAGGACTAATTGTTCCAAGAAGAGGAGTTTTTTTAAAAAAATTTTTTTTGCTAGAGTTTTTTTTTCCTAATTTATGGGGGAATACTGCCAGTCCCAGATATAAGATTGCAAAGGAATGCTTGGTTTTGGGCAAAACATAAATTCCAGGTATTTGTGGTGGAGTAGTCAATCAATTTTGATTATATTTTCTCATTATTAGTTAACTTTTTAACTGATTTGTTGAATTTATACGTATCAGAAATGATTTTATGTTCATCACTTTTTTTCATTAAAGATATTCATATCTGTGATAACAATTTCACTTTGTCTGAGGCAGTGATAAAAATGTTTTTATTTAGATAATTTTCCCAATGCATTTATATATTTTTGTGGTAATGCGATTTCATTGTCTGTTCCTAATGTAGCAATTAACTATTACTTGTATGAAAACATTATTCTTATGGTTTTTAATTATTTAATCTAATATCTATTTCTTTTTTTTTAATCCTGACATGCATACACACATAATTATGAAGTAATGGATAGAAGTTCGGATTAAGTAATTGGAGAGCCAAGTTTGAATTTCAGTCAAGTTCATTACATTCACTTAAATGCTAATATCCTGGGGTAAGGTATTAATCCATATCTTCTTCCCTCAGCTATGGGTAAATAACAGGACAGACCTTGGGTGGAAACTGGTCTAGAAGGGAAACTCAAAACCTGAAGTGGGTCATTTGGGGACCTTATGGCACACTATATTCATCACCTTTCTATATTTGGTTCTTCCAGAAAGTATGGTTGGTTCGGTACAAGCCTTCACCACTATAATCAAATCATATATGTGGGTAATCTGGTGGTTTGGTTCTAAGAACTGAGCTCTTGGACCCTCATAAAACAGGAGAGTCCCCCATATAATGATTAAAATGAATTAAAATTTAGATACATTTGTTTAATCAATGTTACATGAACATCAGATTTGTGTGTATAATACTTATGATGATCAATATCTTTGTTTCTTTTTCCATAGGCGATAATTTGCATTGTGCTCCTCTCAAGAGACCCTACAAATCCAAAGTATTGGCACATTACCCAAAATCAGTGCCATGGAATCCTTTCGACAAAGAAGCCGTTGGAATGGTGAGTACACAAAAACTTCAATATTTTCTTTCAGGGTTTCAACACACACACATATTCTTACACACATGTATCTACTTAACTGCCTATTGGCCTACTTGCTTTGTCTCTCATTTGTTGACCTGTTTACTTATTTGTTACTCAAACTTTGTCTTCTCACTTTATCTTCTTGATACTCTTTCCTACAATCTTTTCTACACTGAAAAATAATTACATATTTGACTTCTACTAGCATACTACTTGTAAATAATTGACTAGATTATTTATATATGCATTGGCACTTCTGCCTAGGATCAGAGTATCTATGCACCCTGCCTCGGATCAAAGTGTCACTTTCTGGCATTTCTGCAGGGATTAAATTTAATTTCAATATTGTCTGAATAGTGTTGCACACGTTATCAACCAAATCCGGCATTAGACCAACTAGAATTCTGACCCACAAACGCACAATAATTATGCACATGAATGTTGCTTGATAGGGTAAATAAACGTGAGGTCTGCTTAACTGATAAAAAACAAACACAAAAATAAAAAATACCCAAATTTTCTTTTTTCCTCCATATTTTATTTTCTGAAGAAGCTTAGATAGAAGAAAAGAATGTTAAATTTATGGACATTTCCTATTTGTTCTTTATTCTATCATTCTGCCAGATACTAATCCATATTTGAGATATATATCAGCTGCTACAGAAGACGCCTAATGTTGCCATATCTGCTCCGCCCATATTTGAGGACAGATCATGCAATGACATTGGTCAAAATCTAGTTGCTGCAATCATATATCTCCAAATAGGAGAAAGAGCTGATGGAGTAAAAATCCACAGTTTGTAGCATTTACTTTTTAAAAAAAGTGCTCAATACAAAGTAGGCAAAATATTATTATAATAGATTACAATATTATTATAATATTTTTATTATAATAGATTGTAGTCTCTTGTAATATATACTACCTTAAAATCTGCCCTATCGAGTGGCATTTAAGCTAGCTCCTGTGGAGGGCTCTTGATTGAGCCTTCAGCTTGTTTAGGAGTTTGAGAGTCACTAGGTCTTTGCATATTCTCAGTGTTGGAACCTTCCCTGACTACTGTTTGATCTGTTTTCATTTGCATGGGATTTTCTTTTCCTCACTGCAGCCTTGGTTCTATTGATCGCAATCTGGTCTTCTGTTGGCAGAGAATTACTTTTTACCAGGCATACTCCATGTTCCATTTAATCTTTATTTAAAAAAAAAAAAAAAACTATTTCTGTAAATTTTTGTAACTTTGTATAATATTTATGCATTACACTCTAATCTTTATTTGGTAAAAATTTAATTACTAATCATGCATTACTTTTTAAGTAATACACATATTTATGTCTTTGTTGTTTCCATTCCTTATATTATGGCCGCTACTGTATATATAAGTCATGTGACATTAAGTTCTATTCTACCACTGTTACATGTGAATGTGCATTCATTTCAAACTCCAAACCATTAACAACATCCCCTTGCTTTCTCTCAACTTCTACAATGGTCAAAAGTACTTGGAACATTACACACAATTTTGGCAAGTTCTTTTACATGTTTCAACCGGACTCAAACAAGTTATTTGATACTTGGAGAAACTCATAAAAAAACTTAACAGGCATACCTTATCAATTATGTTTAATAAAACATTTAAATGAAGGATTGCTGCCTAAACATAAACTGTTTAATATATATATATATATATATATATATATAACCAGTGGTTACCAGAGAGATAGGAGTCACTCCTTTTAACAGGCTACAGTTACAAGCCAGTGTTTTTTTTTATATGTAGATGAATATTGGAAGCCTGGTTGAACAAATTGTGGCGATATCATTCAAAGAATGCTTCATTATGTTTGTACTGGATGGCAGTGAAGATGACATCCTTTTTGAGGAAGGACAAGGTGACTCTGGATAATGTTAGCATTTGACAATATAAATGAAATTGGCACAATGACTGTCTTTGACACAGCAGTGATACAGACTAAAATTTCTTTAATATCTATATAAATAATTAAAGCAAGTGTTATATGTTAGTTTGGACCATAGCTATAACTTACTTTCAGTTATACCATCCTAAATACAAAGCCAGAAATAAGTTAATACTTATTTTTCATGTATAATATGCAAACCTTACTTTTAGGTTTAAAATTCAAGAAAAAAATATACATATACACAAATAATTTTGGTAACTATATAACTCATTAGGTAAGCAAATACAAGATGGTACCAAAAAATTGAGAATTCAAGATGAAAAATGGTTTCTGCAAATAAACCAACAACTTGAAGGAAAATGAGATTCTTTATTTCATGGTGGAGTGATTTTAAGAGATATGTGAAATGTCCTGTGAGACAGAGGAAACACTAGGTAATTCAACAGATGATCATATTGGTTAATCTGTTCAAATTTCCTAAAATTAGTTTAAGAAGACTAATAATACTATTAATAATAAATAGAGGCTTACTGAACAGTTTTATTAAGGAAAAAAAGCATGTACCATACATCATATAATGTCAGTGAATAAAAACTTTGATAAAATGTTGTAAAAAGCATAATGTTTAAACTGATTAGAACTTAATGTAAAATATGAATTTTTAACATTTTTTTTTAGGTTGAGTTAAAAAAAAAATATGCACAATTGCTTTATAATCTTTTTTGATGTATAAATACATACCTGTATACATATATCTGGAGGTATGCGTGCATAAACCTGCTATTAACATATCAGCCCTTGTTAATAAATCTATAAATAAGATCTTGATTGTGAGATTTCTGATTTCCAAACTTTTTCACTCTTTAATTAAAGTCCTCAACATCATGCTTGCTTCCCACCTACAAAATGACAATGAACATTTGGGCAACCAATCGATACCTGCTTGTGCACAATCTGCCCTTGTTCAGATTCATTCAACCAATGTTATTTTGAGACTGAGAAAAAAAATCCTTCAAGTGCCAAATATGATGTTTATTGACTTCTTTTCTTTCATAGAATTGAAAACAAAATTGCAGTGGACAAAATCAAACCAAACTTGTTTGTCTTTAATTGGATCTTCCTTCTTAAACTAAGAAGTTGAAATTTGAAAAAATAAAATTATTTTTTTTCAAAAAGATAGCCTTTTATTCATTTCGATTTTTCCTTATGTTGCAAGACATCAATATACACAATATATGTAGTAATGGCAATATTAGTTGTTTCCTTATAAAAAAACGTTTGGCATTCATTGACCAAGCATCTAGTCCTACCACTATTGAAATTGAGAAAACCTTTCTATTACAAAAATTTTTCAGGAAAACAGTTTTCTCAAGTCCAGTAACTGTTATCACTTTATCCAGTACTGATAGGAACTTCCATCCTAAGCTATTGTTTGAAGTAGTTTAATTAGGTTAATGTTTTGGTTTTGTAGCAACTTGTGGTGTTGGGTGAAACTACATCTGGTGCAGTCTGTTCTATGTTCAATTTTCTTTTCTCCTATACTAAATTTGTTGTAGCTAATCCATAAGCCGAGATATTTGAAGTGATTAGTATTTACTAATTCCACATTCTGAATTTCTATGATGGATTCAGGTATCAGTGCCATCACTGCTTTCATTCCAATTGCAGATTATAGTTTCTATTTTGGAAAGGTTTATCTTCAGTCCTATTTCTTGGATCACTTGGTTGAAGATATTGATTTTCTTTTTTCTTTTTTTTTTTTTTGTCAAGATCATTCTAATTCCAATTATGAATACCTATGTCATCAGCAGCCCTCACTTGTCTTCAGTGCATTGGCCTCGAGTGAAAGCATGAGCACTCTTTTCAATTAGTAGATTTGTTTGGAATATGGTATGAAATGGTTAAATGATCTGTGCTTATATATGTGCAGAGTATAGTCTCAGAAAAACTTAAATAGAATGGGACTCTCATTTTTTCCTTGTAATCCTGATGAACTTTGAAATGTTTGTGTGTTGGAGCCTTCAACAGACAGGCACAAGTTAGTGGGCCAATATAGTTCCTCTACCAGATCTAGGCATTCAGTGGAGTCTAAACTTTGGAAATGGTTTCTAATGAATGAAAAGAGGAAATCTCTATTGATATGCTCATATACTGCTGAGAGCTCAACATAGCAGGTATACAATTTTCTATTGGAGAGTTATGCAATTTCTTGGAGTTGTTTGATAACATATATGCTGTCATTACAACCCTTATCAGAACAAAAACCAAAATGGATTTTGAGGAGTTAACTTTCAGAGAATGATGGGAGCCTAATTAATGCAATGCTCATTAGTACTTATATCAAGAACAGTATTGGGGAAATTTCATGACAAAGTGGAAAAAGCTTACTTGTGATATGTTTTGTCCTTCAGGACTTCATTGAACTAATTTTGTTGGTAGAACTATACATGCACACAGGCAGAGGTGTGCTGGGAAAAATATATTATCCTGCCAACTAATTCTATCACATCTACAATTGAGAAGAATCTATCTAAACTCAACATAAAAGTTGCTACTACTACAGTCAAAACAATAAAAGACTTTGTCAATACTAAACAAAACAATGAGCTAAAATTAATTCACTACAATGTAAATGTCTAGAGAATACATTGATCGCAAGGTCAGTTACAGTAAATTTGTATCCTGGCTCTTACAACATTTCACTATTCCTGGCAGATCTAATATCACAGTGTGGAATACCTATTTACAAAAGTGGTGTAAAGAAAAAGAAAGACTAAATGAATTCAGCTAGATAAAAATAAAAATTCTAAAATTCCTGGCACTTCTTTGTCCATGTATATGTGTAGTCCTACCAACATAAAATTAATCCAATGAAGTCCTTAAGGATTAAATGTGTCACAAGTATTTTTCCACCTTGTTATAAAATTAAATTTCCCCTATATATATATATATATATATATATATATATATATATATATATAAAATGAATTTGTGATAAAATTAGTATTAATCAACTAATATTGGTAAAATTTGCAGAGATATATTTATATAAGGCGCTTATATATCCTTATTAAATATATTGGTAATAACTTGCATTGAAGGTGTCATATTTTATTGTGTGAAGTGCAGCATAAATTTTTATTTATCAATGTACCCAAAAGGAATACATCTTAGAAACATATTTGATTCACACAATATCCTATATACGTGATTAAATATTATTTTCTGTATTGTGTGTTCTCGTTCCAATGTATGGACAGTGTAACGAGAACAGTCTACTCCTGTAGATTGAATAAAGGGTTCAGTTCAAAATTCAAAATTGACTGACACCTGAAGAAGAAGAATATGAGGCACAATGGTCAAAATGTTGTGATAATATCAAAAAAAGATAATTCGAACTGTGAATAATGTAAATAATGATAATTCTTCAACCCTGTAATACAGACAGATAGTTTTCTCTGACAGAAATCCTCATCATTATTCTTCTTCAATAAAAAATATCCAAGTCCAACATTTAGGATGGTTACTAAAATTGTCTTGAATCACTGAAACTGAAAACTGGTTGCTCCTTCAAGGCACAATAAAATGATGATCACAATATACATAAAAATAAAATATATTGATGTTATTAGTCATTTAAAAAAAAAAAAATGCAGGTCACATTATGCATTAATAATGTGTGTGTGTGTGTGTGTGTGTGTGTAATTCATCTAATCTTTGCCAAAGAATATAACAATATTGTTTAACCCATTGTAATGGAACAATATTAATAATGATTAAAAAAAAAATTCAATTTAGGAAGAAAGATAATGTATTGCAGATTCAATTACTTTAGCCAATACAATAAAAGTTAATGAGCTAGCTTGTAATATACTTGAATACATTTCTGTAATAACTGAGTTATAATACTATTAAAATGAAAAAATATCAGCAATAAATTGCAGTTGTTGAATATTGATGTCATCCTCAAATGGAGTGGCATTGTTCACTTCAAATGTAACAGTTGATAGTTACCTGGCCTTATTTTATTTTGTAATAGTATATAGTCATAATCGTATTTCAAGTAGCACTAGTTTGTTGTTTGATGGTAGATCAATGCTACTGTATTGAATTGGTAGATTCAGGTAGCAAGCAGTACTCTCTCCCTATGTCCCTACTTTATAATTATCTATTCCCGTATGTACATTCCTACATACATATACTCATGAAAGCTTAAATCCAAACATAACACTTAATGTAGACTTGACTTGTATAACAGATGTCAACTGTTGTTATTGAATCTCATGTTGTTTGCACGAGAATTTGACATAGTTGAAGTAATTAGCATTTTTTTTGTCTGGATACATGTATCGGTAAAATGCTGTTGGTCATTGTCCCTGGCTGTTAATAAGCTACTGGTCATTTTTCATTAGTCCATGACAGCTGACCAACATAAGATGACAGGCAATACTAGCAATATAACTGCATACTGTTTACTCTACAGATTATCAATAGGAGTTTTCTTCTTTTTTATATGGTATGTCCTTATAGAATATAGGTGATCATGGCTCTCCACAATTTCCCCTCTTTTGTTGCTCTTGCCCTTTTACTACTGTTCTTTCTTCTTTTTCTAACATCCATTCATCTAAACTTGCCAAGAAATCTCCCACTGATTCTTTTACCTTCTGTATATCCTGTGAGTGTTAAATTCTCCAAGCCTGTCTTCTTCATTACAGGTCCAAGAAATTTCAGCTGCTAACAGCAGTTTCTTTGTAGTTCCTATTCTCCTTAAAATATTCATATTCCTGGCTTATGTTCAAATCATGTTGAAACACCAATTATTGTACAATCACTGAAGTTAAGTAATGTTAAGCCTGGTCAATATCTAGACTGCTTGAGAATACCAGGTCCTGTAAGCTAGGATGTGCCTGCGGTGTAATTGCTAATGGCTCAGAAATGGAAATCAGAGAGCCAAGTTACAACTCCATTCAGTGTCATTATATTCCCTTATCCACATCTTCTCTATTCAGCTGTGGGTTAATTAAAAGGATTTATATCAGTAACTCATTATTATCTCCCAAAAAATTCTTACAATCTAAAAATATTTTCTGGCTTTAAATAACCTGCAAAAGGTTGATAAACAATAAAAACAAATCAATTGGCTACATATACCTCCATGGTACTCAAATCAATATCAGTAGTATTAAAATAATAAGAAATCAATAGAACTAAAGTAATAAAAATGAATAATTTCTCCTATGTACTCCCAAGTTGTGGGCAATCATGGCTCTCCACAACTTCCTATGTTTTGTAGCTGTCTCTTTCTGATTTTATGTATAATTGTCCTTTTTGTTTTCATTTTTTTTTTAATTTCTTCATATATATATTATGTAGCATTTTCAATATTGAAACTAATTTTACTTTTCCACTATGGATAGTATTTTTAATATTTAATTAGCATTATGATAAATAGGCTAGGTTGGTATTATAAAATTATTTTTATTTTCTGTTTTAATTTTTCCATCCTCAACATGAGTATGGTTCATTATTATTGAATATTCACATTGAATTAAAATTTACACATTCATACATAATGTGTGTGCATTGGCATAGAGTAACTCTCTCTTTATCTCTCTCTGTGTGTCTCTCTTTTTCTGTCTCTCTGTCTTTCTCTCTCTCTCTGTGTCTCTGTCTCGCTCTCTCTCACTCATTCTTTCTTTCTCTCTCACTCATTCTTTCTTTCTCTCTCACTCACTCTTTCTTTCTCTCTCACTCACTCTTTCTTTCTCTCTCACTCACTCTTTCTTTCTCTCTCACTCACTCTTTCTTTCTCTCTCACTCACTCTTTCTTTCTCTCTCACTCACTCTTTCTTTCTCTCTCACTCACTCTTTCTTTCTCTCTCACTCACTCTGCCTTTCTCTCTCACTCACTCTGCCTTTCTCTCTCACTCACTCTGCCTTTCTCTCTCACTCACTCTGCCTTTCTCTCTCACTCACTCTGCCTTTCTCTCTCACTCACTCTGCCTTTCTCTCTCACTCACTCTGCCTTTCTCTCTCACTCACTCTGCCTTTCTCTCTCACTCACTCTGCCTTTCTCTCTCACTCACTCTGCCTTTCTCTCTCACTCACTCTGCCTTTCTCTCTCACTCACTCTGCCTTTCTCTCTCACTCACTCTGCCTTTCTCTCTCACTCACTCTGCCTTTCTCTCTCACTCACTCTGCCTTTCTCTCTCACTCACTCTGCCTTTCTCTCTCACTCACTCTGCCTTTCTCTCTCACTCACTCTGCCTTTCTCTCTCACTCACTCTGCCTTTCTCTCTCACTCACTCTGCCTTTCTCTCTCACTCACTCTGCCTTTCTCTCTCACTCACTCTGCCTTTCTCTCTCACTCACTCTGCCTTTCTCTCTCACTCACTCTGCCTTTCTCTCTCACTCACTCTGCCTTTCTCTCTCACTCACTCTGCCTTTCTCTCTCTCTGTCTTTGTCTCTCTCTCTCTCTCTCTGTCTTTGTCTCTCTCTCTCTCTCTCTGTCTTTGTCTCTCTCTCTCTCTCTCTGTCTTTGTCTCTCTCTCTCTCTGTCTTTGTCTCTCTCTCTCTCTCTGTCTTTGTCTCTCTCTCTCTCTCTCTCTTTCTGTCTTTGTCTCTCTCTCTCTTTCTGTCTTTGTATCTCTCTCTCTCTTTCTGTCTTTGTCTCTCTCTCTCTTTCTGTCTTTGTCTCTCTCTCTCTTTCTGTCTTTGTCTCTCTCTCTCTTTCTGTCTTTGTCTCTCTCTCTCTCTCTGTCTTTGTCTCTCTCTCTCTGTCTTTGTCTCTCTCTCTCTGTCTTTGTCTCTCTCTCTCTGTCTTTGTCTCTCTCTCTCTCTCTTTGTCTCTCTCTCTCTCTCTTTGTCTCTCTCTCTTTGTCTCTCTCTCTTTGTCTCTCTCTCTCTCTCTCTCTTTGTCTCTCTCTCTCTCTCTCTCTTTGTCTCTCTCTCTCTCTCTTTGTCTCTCTCTCTCTCTCTTTGTCTCTCTCTCTCTCTCTTTCTGTCTTTGTCTCTCTCTCTCTCTCTTTCTGTCTTTGTCTCTCTCTCTTAGTTTTAAGGTATGCTATATTTATGGGTAAAAGTGCTCAATGTTAATGATATTGTATGTAAATATAAAAGTGAATACTGAGGTCAACAAGTGATGACAGATAACTTGAACATTGCCCTCAAGCATGAAGCTGACTGTTGCCACTTCTTGCTGACATCAGTGTCTGCACACACACATACATATATATATATATATATACACACACACACATACAGCAACACCTAGTGTGTTGAGGCTGATGCTATATGTTTTCCTACATATACATACCAATATATATATAAAAAATATTATACATTCGGTCAAATAAAAGATTAACAATTAATAGAATTATGAGCCCTGACATAATGAGGAAAGAGGGCTTGGAGTATTTGATACTCACAGGACATATTGTAAGCAAGAGGGACAAATGAACACCTAACAAGCTTATATAGATGGTTGCAGAACATGGATTAGCAATAAGACAAGCCTTACTAATTGTTCCAAAGAAGAGGAATTTGTGGAGAGCCATGATCGCCCACATCCTGAAGTGATGTGGCATTTATAATAATAATAATAATGATGATAATAATTAATAATATACTATAATAAATTTTATGGTGATGGAAAGGAAATTTATAGGAAATTTTAAGTAAAACTTGTTATTTATTTCTGGGGGCCAATGTCCAGTAACTAAGACCACAGATAAGAGGAGATCACACTTTCTATGTCTGTAGAATTATATATATTATTTATCTTATATAAAAACAAGGTCACTTGCAGCTGCCCTTGCTAAAACTCAGACTGATCATTTTGGGTATTTTTCAGAATCATTTTTAAAGAAGATGATAGTTTAATGTATATACACATTTAATACATTAAGAGCATTCAATTAGGGTTGCACTGATAAGTAAGTTAGTCAATTATCAATTAATGAGCATAAAATTATTGGTTGATTACTGATCAGTCAATGAATTCTTTTTATATGCTGTAGAGGCTGATAATCTTTCACCATCTTCTGAAAAATGGTCAGAATCATCCAGAAATTTGTATATCTATATTCTTGCATATCTTCTTAATTTTCATGTTTGGTGTTTCTTTGATGATAATTTGTTATTTTGCATGAGAAAAAATAGCAAAAGAAAACAAAATTGACAAAGAATTTTAAAGAAAGTTTAGTTAAGTAGCATGCACAAATTCAATTCCTCTTGCTAGGCTGTTTACAGAACTAGATTTTTTTCATTAAGCAAAAAGGAGGTATTAGTGGTTTAGTAACCAAATTATATTTGCAATGAAAGATACCATTCCTTGCATTGCTCTTGATGTTTCAGATAGTCAGAATAGCAGAACTCAGAATTTAACCGAAGCAGAGCATAATGGACTAATAAAAAAAAATAATGGTAAAAGAAGTGTCAACAGTTGATTTTCTTAATTTAATTACTCTCAATAAAGATTGACAAAAAATAATAATAATAATAATGAGAAACGATTAGAATAATATCTAAATTTTTCTTATGTTTAAGATAACTTATGATTGTGATGAAATTTCAATGATAACTGATTATGAAAATCAATTGGCAAATAACCAATATGGCTAATTATTGATTAACACTCTGTGCAACCCTAATTTCAATGCATTAAAACCTATTTTGGGTTTGTTACCTTAATAACTACGTAAAAAAAACTATTACATAAATTTTATATAATGACCACAAGAAAAGTTATATAGAGTCTACTAACTTTGACTTGGCTATTAATTCCATCTAAAATAGTTATGCTGTTCTATCCAGATGACTTATATTGTTACTACTACTCCAGTCAGGTTCATTGCATTTACTTATGTGCAAATGCACTTGGAAAAGGTAAAAAACTATTTCCTCCTCCTAGCTATAGATTAAACAGTAAGACTTGTATCTGAAAATTATCACCAAAAAATTGTTAATTCATTTGCAAACAAAAATGTAAGAATTATTCATACATTCCAAAATATGCTTCAGCAACAAGGTTGATAAGCTGTAAAAAAAAAAATCAATCAATTACTACTACTGCTACTTTTTCCTCAATGCCCTACTTTGTTCACACATGCATCCTATGACTGATGGATAGTCTTTCATTTATATATGAGCAGTGCCAAGGAGGATAATCTTCTGGATTTTTTGTATCTTGGCCTTGACAGGGATTTTATTGCTGTATTTTCCTTTCTATATCTTTTCTTTTTCCTTTACTATGACTAGTACTTTATAATTTTGTTTCACTATATAATTGCTAAATAACTTTTAGAAGATTGAAGATAATTTTGAAAAAATTCTTGCAAGTAGTTTGCAAGGTTGCTTATAGAATGTGCTATTTATAAATGGTCACCTATATAAATACTGAGCAGATTCATCACTGCTTACCTTTTGGTGACGTTTTCAACATGACTTGGAAAAAAACATGTTTATAGGTAATCAAAATTTGATTAACAAAGTCCTGATTGGTTTTGTTAATATTTTCATGTTTATCCACACTATCATTAGAGCACCATAGCTTAAAATTACTTTTATTGCCTACAAGTATGTTTGTTTGTTTTTTAGCTCTTTTTTTTATCCCAAGGTTATTAAGAGTGAAAGAAACTGGAAAAATATTGAAGAGAAAAAATAGCAAAAAATTAAAAAGACAGAAGATGGTGGTTAATATTGCATTTAAATTTTTGAAGATCAAAGTTATCAGAATAACAAGAAGCGAGAAAAGAGTTCCACACATTAAAAGTGCAAGAGAAGAAACTGTGAACATAAATCTTATGGTTACATCTAGTGATTTTAATAGTAAAATTATGAGACAGCTGCCAGTTTAGTACCACACTTAAATAATTAAGCTGAGGTACCAAAGAGGATTATTCCTGTTATTCCACTTTCACACATTGTTGGTAATTTTATTATAAATACATATTGTTGGTGATTTTTTTATATAAAAATGTATTGCTGTTATTTTTACTATGAAAATGTATTTTTATACTTTCATAGTGTATTGTTTTATTTAGGTGTTCACTATTTGCCCATATCTGGGACCCTAACCAGTGCTACCACCCTGGGTTATGGTGGACCTGGGAACAACAGCAATTGCGAGGTGGTTCCAATCTTCTCAAAACCTCCCATTTCCTGATCAGATGCTGGATGTATTTTTTTGTTATGCCTAGGACTAACATTACAGCTGTAGGAAAATGACTAAAGCTGAGATTTACTTTGAATATTTTTAATTTTAATTTTTGAAGCCAAGCTTTTTTTTTTTTTTTTTTTTTTCTTTACTTTAAGTGTATTCTTTATGCAGTAGCTCATATTTTTACTTTTTTTTTTATATAAACATTTCATCCAAAGCAAAGTGATAATGCCACTAGGATGTAAGGGGTTACTGTGAGTGAAAGAAAATGAGAAGACTTTAGTGAGGAGAAAGGACAATAAAAGAACAGGATTCAGAAAAACAAAAGATGGTGATTAGTGTTGCATTTAAATTGTTGAAGATTGTAGGTAGTAGGGAAGTAAGAAATCAAAAAAGGTGAGAAGTGTGAAAAAAGAAAGTATTAGAGTAGAACATATGGCTAGTTCAACAATAAAGTGGTGAAACCTAGTTGCCAATCTTGTAGCACACTTAAATTCATTCAGTCAAGTTACCGAGGAGGAAACATCATCAGAACAATTCCCATGAAAATATTTGTAGAAAAGACAGAGGGAAGCCATGTCATTATGGTGAGAAAGTGACTGAAGTTGAGATGCCAGGTCAGGACTGATTACATTACAGCCCTTTCTTTGAATTTTGTCAAGTATCTTGATATATATAGCAGGAACACCAAACCAAATATGGCAGCAATATTCAATGCATGGACGAATGGTAGATTTATAAATGTTCAAAATGGATCTTGATGAGAAACATTTTCTGAAATTTGTTGTCGTATTCTAACTGAACATGTTATATGATCTGGTAGGGTTAGTTTTGGAACATTCTATATGTTTTTCTTGTTTTAATTTAATTTTTTTTTCTCTAATACATGACACAAGTGCCAATCAAGGCAGAGGGATACTGAATATGGTTGTTGAAAGTAGGTAACAGTTGACCCTACAATTAAAGTGGTTAAGATTTTAGTGATTAGGTCAGCATCCCCTTGGGGTTCTGTTCTAGAAAATAGCAGTTTTTGGGAAGAAGCTGTCCAAATGGTACTTTATTACCAGTGGAATAGAAAGGAAATGGGGATGATTTGATCCTGTCTATGTGGCATGACATCTAGCTGTAATGATCTGAACTAGTGCAACTAAGGAATCTAGTTCATCCAAAGATATAGTAACAAGAAGCTTGTAACATTTCATCTGTGGAAAAGGGGTTGCTTGTTCATCACTCACAAGGCCACATAGGCCCTTTTGAACTGTTATCAAAGATGGAAAGTGATGATTGAGCAGCTCCAGCTAAGATGTACTACATTTTTGATCAAATCTCACTCTTGCAAAGATAAAACATGGCAGAAAGAGTCAGACACTTACTGCTGAGATAGAATGAGTTGACCATTTTTCTCAGTATCTTCACTAATAAATACAAAAAATCCTTTTTCAAACACCTTGATTTTTTTGTAAGCATTCTGGGATTGCAAAGGAAATATTTGTTGTAGATTACTTCCACAATGCAGAGAACAAATCACTGTAAGTTCAGACTTGAATATCGGGGACAGAAAGTAATAATATAAGTCATCTGGATAGAACAGCATGACTATTTTAGATGAAATTAATAGTCAAATCTTGATTCGCAGGTACTATCTCACAAATCACAATGCACGTTACCAGTCAAAGAAATGACTCACTCTCCGACGAACGTGAAGCCAAAATACACAAATTTATTCCTTTTCTCCTGATTCGAGAACAACAACTGCTTTTATTGGCTGTGCATTTTTTCCATTCGTCAACAGCTGGGAGAGGATGCCCAATTTTTGCATATCAAAATACTTTTA